>OU343225.1:187243737-187397996 GCA_910596185.1 Chrysanthemum makinoi
TCAAATTTGCTACAAGTACATTACCGATGAGCATTTCGTGTGGAACTGTCATATGCTCAACCGATTGGAATGGAGAATGCTCAAGCTTACTGGGAGCAATTCAAGGGTTTGGTAACAAGAAGTTTTGTCCTGCATGCTGGAGTGAAAAGTTGGAGACAATTCTATGAGTTGGTAACTGTGGAGTTATGACATTGATACTTATGTTCGAAGGTTTCAAGAATTGGCCGTGTTATGCCCATCTATGGTTTCGGATAACTTGAGAATTACTAGAGGCTTTTATCGGGGACTTCAGGGTTATTCAAGGAGATGTGACTTTTCGACCCCATAACTTGATTGAGGAAGCTATTCGATTGACTCAAAAGCTCATGGCAGGAGTAGTGAAGGCAAGTACATCAGCAACACCAACCAAAACAACAACAACCCAACAATCGCATCAACTACAACGATAACCAAACCGACAACAACAAAAGAAAGTGGGAAGGCGACGAGGTTATAACAACAACAACCAAAACCGTAACACTAACCATCATCAACAACAGAATAGAAAGAAAGCGCAATGGTATATATTCTTTCAATAGAAAGCAAGGGTTATCTCTTGGAACCTACCCACTATGTGTCCCGATGTAAGTATCATCCATACGGGTCTTTGTCCTACTACTAGGTGCTACAAGTGTCAACAAGCGGGACCTTGCCGGGAATTGTAGAGGCAAGCCATGGTTACATGTTACGGATGCTGAGAAGGACACTATCGAATCAATGTCCTCAAAACCAAGGTCAACAAATTGAGAACTCATGGGAATGTATATATGTTAGAAGGAGCTCATTCAAGGAATATCAACGCGCGAATCAAGAAGTTCGGTAACAGTCTTATTTCTCCTTATGTACTATGTTGTACTAATTTTATGTCTTCCATCCATTTCTCCAGAAACTTTATAACTAACGATGTACTACTTTGCTAAACTACTGGATTGTAAAATATTCTCATCTATCGAAGTACTTTATTTCCTTTGATTCGATATCATTTGAGGATTTTAATTCCTTTTTATTTTAACTATTATTTTAACGACACTTCTCCATGTCTTCTCTTCTCGATGTTCATCACAATTTTAACATCAGTTGACTCAACACCAAACATCATATGAGTCGATTAGTCCAAGCATTGCATAGTTACTCCTAAATTATACATAGCATGATCACCTATGTCTAATTCAGGAAGAATCATGCAATGAAGGGGAATATTAGGCTTATATGTGCAAGCAATTCCGTGTCGAGCCAAATTTTCAAAGATTTTCTTGAAACCACTTGTTTCCGGTTTGATCCTGACGGTTCTTGTTTGATGAAGTTGCAAAGATCGAGCTAGAAACAAGTTGTTACCTAAACCGATTTAGCCTAATCGTATGTGATTCTTGTTTGATGAGTTGTGGGATTAAGTAAAATCGGTTACCAAAAGTCTTTGAGGGTTTTACCGAGAATGGGAAAGTTTGCCACATCAAACCTAAACCCGTTAGACCTAACAGCGATTGAATTGGTGAATTCCTTTTGGATGGGCGAATGTGACAACCAGTACTTTGGTCATTTCTGACACGATTCATGTCTCACAATTTCAACATTTATAGTAAACTTGGTTTACTTGTTTCAAATTAGTAACCTTGGGTTTAGCGAATTCATGATGACATCACATTACATTTCATATGGACTATGATTAGTCTACATTTCATTGACATCATGTGCATCTCATTAGCTCATTCACGACATTCCATTTTACCTTCAGCAGCGTAATTTTTATGTTTAATAATCTTTATCGTGAGTTTTATTTTTAAATATTTAATCCATTACTTTCAAAAATGATACCGAGGTATTTTTAAACTTACATTTAGTTCATAAAAACTATATTCTTAGTTTTCCTAGTGTTTCAAATTTATTTGGTACTTAAATCGTTAAAGTTTAATTATTACGTTGCGTTTCTTAAAATTTTACGATAATTATTTTATCACTCAATTTTCACAAGGAATGTATTTTTTACAATTTTTATCATCTCATTACATTCTATTTTGACCTAATAAAAACTTACTTGCACCAAGTATTACAAATTACTCTACAAGTTGACAATATTTATACTTTACTTACATTTTGTCAAAGTTTATACAAGTAATAGATTTATATAAAAAAAAAATATATATACTTGGGAAACATAATCCCCAAAATTGATTGGGGGGGATGTATCTTAAGTTGGTAGATCTTGTGATTTAATAAGTTATGTACTCAAAAGTCTTACTTCAATATTTATCTCATTCATTTCTCATTTCTCAAAGAGTTAGCTAAAAACATTTCTCTCCTCTTTGTTCTTCTTCACATAACCGGCCACATAGGGGTATCACCAAGGGATCAAAGATTTTCTCAAGTCCAAGTGTTTTACAATCTAGTTTATACTCTTTTTATGGTTTTGAAATAAAAACCAAGGGTATTTAAGTTTAATCCTTGTTACTTACACCTCATCACTATCACTTGTAAGCTTGTTTTTATCATTTTCAAGTTTCCTTTTCATTTTCATATGTTTCTTTTCATCTTTGGAGCTTATATGCATGTTATGTGATTTATACCATTTATTTCATGATTTATTGAGTTATATTATATATTGGTCATCCTATAATTATTCCCATGGTATTCTTTGGTCTTGATGGTGATTAGGAACCCATGACACCCTAAGAAGGTGTATGGTAGGATTAGATTAGTTTTGGAGTTGATTTGAAGGGATTAGAATAGGTTTTGTCCGAGAAAAAAAAAAACTATTTTCGATAACTATATTTTAAGGTTCTGTCCTTGTTTCAATTTTCTGGAAAATCCGACATTTGGTACAAAACTTTGGCCTTGATTTTTAGAAAATATACTTTAAAACGAATCCGTGGCCGCTTGAACGGAATAAAACGGACTTATAACGAAGAAGTTATGGATTTTTCAAGTTTGACGACGAAAAGTAGTATTTTCAGAAAATTCAGCTTTGCTGTTTTTACTTGTTCGGGTCAAAAATGAGCCTTAAGCTTCACAAATTATTTCGACTTCTCAAAAATATATTAGGTTACTTCAATACGAAGCTAAGGACATATTAAACGTAGAAAACGGATTTGAAACGACAAAGATATGCACTTTTTCATAAACTTGCCGTAACTAATTTTCTGCACTCAATTAGCCAAAACCACCATCTTTAACCCTTATTATCTTTATGTTCGAGACCTTTTGGACGAAAACTCCTGACCTGAAACTTTTAGATATCGATACAAACTTTCCAAAACAGTCGAGTTCGTTCTCTAACGATCGACGTTACACTTTTTACGACTATTATTTTTCCAAAGCCATTTTTGTTAATTTCATGATTTTTCCGACGACATTGTTTTGCGACGAAAAGTGGTAATTTCACCAAAAATCATTATAAAACCATTGTGGGATGACATTTTGACGTAAAAACTTGTAAAGTCATTTTTGAAGGGTCAAGACGTCAAAAGAGTATTTTTCGAAGTCGAGTAATATTTTCAAAACTCGTAAATGGTATAAATAACATATCAAGTGCATGCATAACATTACATTGCAACTCATGACATATCATATCATTCGTAATAGGTCCCGGTTAACGCATCACATTAAACCTCGGTGTACTCACTTTTGCCATTATTCCAGTTTACCAAGTGAGTTCCATAGCCCCACTTTTCTTGTTTTAATGCTTTCATAACTGTTTTGGGGGAGATACATGCTCGACTATTTTTATTACATTCATGACTATTTGCAAACTACATGTTTATCTAAACTGAATGTTTAGTCATGCGAAGTAACAGTATTGCCATACTTAGAAATTCCATATCATAATCCTTGGACTAATGGTCTTGGTATATTCATTGAGCTAATGGTCTTGGTATATTCATTGAGCTAACGGACTTGGTATATTCATTGAGCTAATGGTCTTGGTATATTCATTGAGCTAATGGTCTTGGTAATATCATGAACTAATGGTCTTGGAACGATTTGAACATACACTATATACATATTCTGGCAGTGGGTTGTGAACACACAGGTTGCAAGTTTTGTATGGGCGGGACTTGGAACGAGTGGATTTACAATACCTTTGCTGCATAAACGATTTCGATACATTGAGTCATGCACTATTTTGTGAATTCATTTGACGATTTCTTTTTGAACATAAACTATGCATATTCTGGCAAGTGGTGTTGGAACACACAGGTTGCAAGTTTTGTATTGGGCGGGACTTGGAACTGAGTGGATTTACAATGCCTTTGCTGCATAAACAATTTCGATACATTGAGTCATGCACTATTTTGTGAATTCATTTGACGATTTCGGTTTGAACATAAACTATGCATATTCTCAGTATTGGGTTGTGAACACACTGGTTGCAAGTTTTGTATGGGCGGGACTTGGAACTGAGTGGATTTACAATGCCTTTGCTACATAATCAATTTTGAAAGTCTTTACATTTCAACGATTTACAATGCAGTTGCTGCATAAACGATTTTAAAAGGGCTTTACATTTCAACTCAAACTCTATGAACTCACTCAACCTTTGTGTTGACACTTTTTAGCATGTTTTATCTCAGGTATCTAAGGCATTCACTTCATGGCATGCATTTGGACTCATCATGGAGTCGCGATGACGACGCGTCTCACTTGGGTTTTACACACTTTAACACATCGTTTGAATTGTAACAAACTTATTTCCGCACAAGTTGATTTTCATTTGGGACCTACTTTGTAAACTCTGATTATTTTATTAAATCAAACGATGTATTTTCCAAACGACACTTTAAGTCGTTCAATATAACTGTGATTGTGATGCTATGACAGTCATCCCCCAGGAATTCCATTCCGCTGTAAAACAGGTAATTTGGGGGTGTGACAAATTGAGACTTAAGTATCCACACCTCTTTGTCAATAGTACAAGCTAAAATTTGAGGACAAGATTCAATTAACCGGGGTAGACTATAACAACCCGTATTTTTCCAGGTCCTTACTCACCTCAAACTCAAAATTTATTCTATTTTGGAAGTTTACACTATCAGCATTACGTATAATTATTTAATTGAATCGCGTAGAAAGAAACACCCTTTTGTGCACTGTGACTTTGGACTAAGATTTAGTCTACATGTATATCTTTAGTACATTGCCACTTATCCAATTTATTGCTAGGAGAATTTCATTTTTCTTACATACGATCAATAAACGTTTTGCACAATTTAAATCAATGTACCCGATACGCCCAACAATTTCTTTAACACAATTCTGTACTCATTAAAGCTATTGCAAACATGCAAAACTAATTTCTTTCACTTTTTATAAATCTTTAACTAAAAACATTTAATTCCACTCATTTAACTTAAACTACAAAACAAATACTCAATACCTAACTTTTACTAATACATAAAAGATTACAAAGTTTACTTCCACTCTTACCCTATGCCCCCCCCCCTCCTATTGAATAATAAGCTAGATCTTTTAAAAATCATCACACCATACTCAATTTATCTTAAAATTGACTTTAACCTTGTTAAACCTCAAGGAAATCCAAGAACCACCATGTAATAGGGAAACTAAGGAGACAAGGCATGCCCCCCTTGCTTGTTTGGCCGAACCACCCCAAGAACACCAACATCATCATTTTTTAAAACTAAACTAGCTTAATAAATAAATACTCCATCACATGATTTGATCTCACTATATAAAGGGACAATGTTTCACTTATATTTTACTTGCACAACAAATCTCAATCACTCACTCAACTAGTGGTCGAATACGGTAAGAAAGAACAAAGAAGAGAAGTATTTTGCTAGTTCAATTGGTTACTAGGGCTTACATCGGTTTATAATCAAATACAAAAGGGTTTTGGAGTAGTAACTTGGGTGCATTGGTGTTCGCTAACTTTGCATACACTTTCTAAGCTCAAGTAAGTCACTACATCATTTTATAAACTTACACACTTTATTTCATGTATTAAAGCTTGGTTTTATGATTCACATGCACATTAGTATCACCATGTGCATGTTTGTGAAACTTCATAACCATGATTGGCTTATAACTAGTTAATATGGCATAAATTTACTTTCTATAATGAACACACAAGTCATTTGCTAACCATGATGAGATTATAGAAATTGAAACTTTACATAAGACCTAATGAGTATTTTCAGTTAACTAAGTCTCGGTAATTATATTGTTGTGATGGTTAAACTTTTCACCATGTTAATTATGTTATTAAATCACTATTATATTGTTGTTAAATTTGGCGGAAGAGTTAGTAAATAATTGGAGTTGATATTGGGTTGATATCTGGATAATTAGAAGGCTAGGAAACGCGTTTTAACACTTTTAGAAAAGAGGCTGTCCCAATTGACTTAATTCTGAAAAACCAGTGGTTTGGGGGTAAGTTTTGACTAAATAAATTGGAAATAGACTTAATAACGAAAATTTGGTCGCTTGAACGGGCCAAAACGGACTTTAAATGAATAAGTTATGATAGTTTTAAGTTAGACGACGAAAACTATTTTTCTGAAAACATAACTTGCTATTAGAAATTTTTACAAGGTAAAACCGGACGTTAATTGATAAACCAACTATCCGAGACACTAAAAATAAGTTAGTATACTTAAATACCTTCACGGGAATATATAAAACTTAGCAAACAGAGTTAAAATTGAATGGTTATGTCTAGTGGAAGTGTTTGACGGGAAATATGGTTTTGCCAGCTTTTGTTTCAAATAAAAGTTTTTAGAATTATTAAAAGTGGATTTCGGACACCTTAGAGTCGAGGTTTCCTAAATGACTTTAACGAAAGTAGTAGCATGTTATAGATACTTGTTAGGCACGTTGGAAGTTTTCTAAAATACTAATTAACAAAACAAGTATATTAAGATTACAAGATAAACTAGTAATTTTACAAAAAGGTATATTTTGACTACGAAACTAGAAGTTTAATGTAACTACATTTTTAATCACTAAATCTTATAACAAACATGTACGGTGATATACTAAAGTGTTTAATTGCATACACAACGTTTTTTCCGAACCTAAGACATATCATTGCTTTAGGTTGCGGTTAAAGTAGCGCGCCTCAATTTTCGTTCACACATTTGATTTCGTCGTATTACTCTGTTTGAGGTGAGTTCTGTTGGGAATAAAGGTAAACTACTGATTCTGCCGAAGATTCTGCCGAAGAAGAATGGATTCTACTGAAGTTATACTTCAGCAGAAGTGCTAAAGCAGATATTGTGTTGCTGCTGAAAGTGCGAACCACGTAGGAGAGATAAGCTCAGTATAGAGTAAAAGTCAGCGCCGTATTAAAGATAGGTTGGCGCCGTATTATGTAGAGCTTAATCAGAATAAACAATATGATGAACAAAACAATATGATTAGTTGCATGCTTGTCTAGATGCATGCTTGGTCTATGTTAGTATTAGGAGCGTACATTGTAAACGCTCATTTTAGGGTTTCTTGCCTATATAAGGAACCATCATAGTTTGTAATAGATAAGTTTTTTAGAAAGTCTTTCAAGTCTTGTAAAACATCTGAAACATAGAGTTTCTATAATCAAAAGATCCATAGAGGATCAAAGAGTTCTTAGTTATTGTAACTTGTATTTAATTTCCGCTACAAAATACGAGTTGTAGAGATCTTCTATTAGTTTGCTTGTGATTACATTGGCAACACTAACGATCTCCGAGTGCTTAAAGATCTATCAAGGTCTTTGTCTTCAACAAGTGGTATCAGAGCCTCGGGAAGTCTCTACCATACTAAGAACCATTCATACCCTCATACAACCATACATACCGTCACCATGCCTGGATCCGATAATGAAACTGAAGTCACCAACACAAACAACACCAACACCACTTCCATGCAACAGCTCAGTCTCTCAAACAGTAATGGTAAATTTCCTTATTTGAAAAGGGAAGAGTATGAACTTTGGACTATGAAGATGGAAAACTGGATTTCCAATATTGATTGGAATCTGTGGGAGGTTGTGAAGAAAGGAAATAGTCTAAAGAAAATGATTCCTGACAGGGATGGGAAGTTTATCATGGCTCCACCAAAAACTGCTGAAGAGGTGCTGCTATGCAGAGAGCATAAAGTAAAAATTATTCTGCTTCAAGCCATACCTGAAGATCATCTATGTGATTTTCATCATATGGATGATGCGAAGGACATATGGATGGCTCTCAAAGCAAGGTTCGGTGGAAATGAAGAATCAAAGAGAATGAGGAAGTCCATGCTGAGACAACAATTTCAGGACTTTAATATCTCTAAAGAAGAAGGTATTCACAAGGGATACGACAGGTTCCATAGGATTTTGAGTCAGCTAAACCAGCTGAATGCAAAACCTGATAATGATGACTGCAACTCAAAGTTCCTTCGATCCTTGCCTCCATCATGGTTGCATGTAAGTATAGCCCTCAAGGCTAAAGGTGGGTTGGACATGCTCACCTTTGATGAGCTGTACAACAAACTCAGAACTCTTGAACCTGATGTAAGAACTCCCTACCGTACATCTTCTTCTGGCCATGCAGCTTTTGTTGGGACATCTCACTCCAACATGATGGTACCTGCTCCTAGTTCCAACTATTTTCCATCATCTCCTAGTTCCAACTACTTTCCATCATCCTGCTCTCCCACTCCACCACATAACACTCGTCCCACGCCACCATCTTCTCAATCTAAGACTAGTAGTGTGATGGAGGATGTTCTTCATTCATTTGTTGCTGACTATGATACTCAGCAGTATCTTGCATATGAAGACTTTGATCAGTTGGACCCACTTGAAATGGAGGAAATGAAACTGAAAATGCAGGTGGCATTACTGTCAGTGGACATCAAAAGGTTTGAAGAGAAGTCGGGAAGGAAGTTTGCTTTCAAGGGAAAGGAACCAGCTCGCTTTGATAGGAGAAAAGTCAAGTGTTTCACTTGCCACCAAATGGGGCATTTCTCAAGGGAATGCAAAGACAGGAAAAGTGGAGATGGAGCAAACTACCTTTCCTATCGCAGAAAAGCTTGAGAGGAAGCTGGAGCTTCAGCAACTCTCCTCACCATGGATGAACAGGTCAACTGGACTGCACATGAACCTATGAATGAGGAAGCTCATGATTCTGATAAGCTTGGATTGCTGGCAAGGTGTACTTCGGATGAAAGGCATGATCAGTTTGCCTTGATGGGACTATCTCAGTACACAACTGTATATTTGGTTGTAGTCTAAGATACAATGAACTTAAAGAAGAGTATGATGCTATGAAACCTAAGTTTGATGAATGCTATGTTGAAAATGAAGCTCATAAACTAGCATTAAAAACAGTAGAAAGACAAAAGGTATGGTTTCAAAAGAATCAAATAGCTTATGAAGAAAAGATAAAGGTGTTACAGTTTGATCTTGAAGTTTCTAATAATTATTTAAAATTTTCTGAGAAAGCTAAGGATGAAGCTGTGTCTGAAAACCTAGAGCTTAAAGAAAAGGTAGCTGAGGAAATAGCTAGGAATAAACAATGGTTAATTTCAGGTGATAATCTAGCTAGAGAACTATATAACAGTCAATCTGTAACCTCTGGCTTAGGATTAGGCTTTCAAAAATATGTAGGTGTAGAAGCTAGGTATGATGGTCGTAAATCCACACCAGCAGGGTTAGCTAACTTTGTAAAAGAGGGTAATATGCATGCTGTCCCTGGACCTATTAGAGGTGAATTTATGCCCACAGCCCTGTCCATCACTGTTGACTTTGATGGATCACATCATCTATATGGCAAAAGTCAAAAGACTTGCCGACCCCGATACCTCATCTAATGACTTTGTCTCTTGCTCTGACAGCCACAATTCATCGGATCAAGGGTCTACTTCCTATGAAAATTGTGATTCAAATGAGAAGTTTGACCTTTCCAAGCCTGAGCCTACACCCAAGCCTGCACCCCAGTCTACTTACAAGCCTTCTAAGGAAGCTGCTGAGGAATCAACTTCCAAGACAGTTTCTTCTGAAGACTTGTCTTTTAAATCTTTGAATAATCAGTCTGTTAAAAACAATTCCTTGAATGTTTCTAATTTAAGTACTTCTTCATGTAATCAAACATCTCCCTATTTGAATAAATCTTCCAAGAAGAAGACATGTTTTGTATGTGGAAGTAAATTTCATTTGATTAAGGATTGTGATTTTTATGAGCAAAGATTGGGTGCATGTGCTACTCACCTGAAACCCAAATCTAAATGGACCAATGTTGCTAATATTCCACCTTATGTCCCACAAGCAGCTAATACTGACTCTCATTGGAGAGGTTCAGTCACGAGACCTTATGTGCAACCAACTAGCCCATACTTTAAACATGGTTATTGGCCTACATATGTTGACTCTATGTATGATGGGATGGGATATGGGAGCACTGCTGTGAAGCCCTCAGCAGGTTGTTCTTGGACTAACAAGGGACCCAATTATCAATGGAGGACCAAGAACAATGGTGGATCCTCTAAATACTCTTGTCCTAAACCTGTGATCCACAAGGCAGGTTCAAGTCAGTAATGACTTGAACCTCCATTGTATACTAACTGTATGTATATATTTTATTGTTGTTTGTAGGATCATCCCCTTAAGCATAAGAATATTGGTATTGTTGATAGTGGTTGTTCCAGAAGCATGTCTGGGAACAGGGATATGATGCACAATTTTGTCCCTATAGAAGGAGGAGGCAATGTGACTTTTGGAGGAAGTGATGGTAATATCACAGGGAAAGGCACCATAAAGACACCTCATCTAGATTTTGATAATGTGTACTATGTTAAGGAACTTCAGCATTTCAACTTGTTCTCTGTTTCACAAATCTGTGACACTAAGAACAAAGTCCTCTTCACAGAGAATGAATGTCTTGTGCTGTCTAAAGACTTCAAACTCCCCGAAGAAACTTCAATTCTACTGAAAGTTCCTCGCACTCACAACTTATACACATTCAACCTTAATGAAGTTCAACCTGATGGTGACCTCACATGTTTGGTGGCTAAAGCATCACTTGATGAATCCACAAAATGGCATAGGAGGATGGCGCATGTGAATTTCAAGACCATTAACAAACTCTCTAAAATGAGTCTTGTTGAAGGTCTTCCCACCAAAGTTTTTACCAATGATCATAATTGTGTCGCTTGCAATAAAGGAAAACAACACAGAGTCTCTTACAAAGCTATCAATGCTATGAGCATCATTTCTGAACCTCTTCAGTTGCTCCACATGGATCTGTTTGGTCCAACTCAAGTCAGAAGCATTGATCATAAGTACTTCTGTTTGGTTATCACTGATGGCTATAGCAGATTTTGTTGGGTTTTCTTTCTCAAAACCAAAGATGAAACATCTCAAGTGCTGACTGAATTCATCACTCTTGTTGAAAATCAGTTGAACAAAAAGGTTAAGGGAATTCGGTGTGATAATGGGACAGAGTTCAAAAATGCCATTCTTATAGAACTCTGTGGGTCAAAAGGCATAAAAAGGGACTATAGTAATCCAAGAACCCCACAACAAAATGGGGTGGCTGAAAGAAAGAATAGGACCTTAATAGAGGCTGCTAGATCCATGCTTGCAGACTCTAAACTGCCCACTATGTTCTGGACTGAAGCTGTTGGCACTGCTTGCTATGTGCTAAACAGGGTGTCCATTACTAGACCACAACTCAAAACCCCATATGAACTTCTCTTTGGGAAGGTTCCTGTCATTCACTACCTAAAACCTTTTGGTTGTCAAGTGACCATTCTGAACACAAGTGATCCATTGGGAAAGTTTGATGAGAAAGCTGATGATGGTTATATTGTGGGCTATTCAGCTCATAGTAAGGCATACAGGGTGTACAACTTGCAAGCCAAGAAAATAGAGGAGACGTTGAACCTGAGATTTTTGGAAGATAAGCCTAATGTTCAAGGACAAGGTCATTCATGGTCCTTTGATCTTGACTACTTAACTGATTATCTGGGTTACCACAGACATCTGGCTAACCAAAATGCAGGTCCTCAAGTGTCTCCAACTAACAATGCAGGTCCCCTAGATGATGGCTCAGAAAATGAGTTTGAAGATGATGAGCAACCCATACTTGTACCTTCTTTCTCCCCTAACAATATTGCGGGTACCACCTCCAAGGATACTGCTGATTCGAGTGATGAAGATGACTCTCATTATGCTGAGGACCTTGCTGGCTCCGACTCAAGAATTTGCAGCTAAGCTTGAAGTAGAGAAACTGAATGGAGAGGTTGCTAATGAAGGAGTCGGTGGAAACCATGTTTCTGCTGAAGTTGATTCTGTCACACCTACCTTCCCCAAATCTGCTGAAGGCTATGATGTTCCTTCTCAAGTATCTTCAGACTTTGGTGAACCCTATACACGCTTTCCAAAACCTTCAGATCTTGGAAATCATCAACCCAAAGCTGGCATCTTCACCTCACCCTCGTATGATGCTGAATTTGAGCCAACCATCACTAATCTTGACTCATCCATTGAAGTCAACCCCTCCACTACTCAGCGGATCAACATTGCTCATCCTCAATCCAACATCATAGGTGATCTTCTGGCACCTGTTAGAACTAGAAGGGCTATCACCAGTCCTCAGTTTGGACAGATTGCTTTTCTCTCTTATGTCTCCAACCAGCAAAGAGACAATCACACGACCTCAAGCATTGTTTGTTTGCTTGTTTTCTCTCTCAAGTGGAACCAACTAGTGTTTCTCAAGCTCTCAACGATTCAAGCTGGCTCGAAGCAATGCAAGAAGAAATGCAACAATTTCACAATCAGCAGGGTTGGATTTTGGTTCCACTCCCTGATGGCAAATATGCCATTGGGACAAAATGGGTTTTGAAGAATAAGAGAGATGCTAGGGGTGTTGTGATCAAAAACAAAGCAAGGTTGGTAGCTCAAGGCTTCAGACAAGAGGAAGGGATTGATTATGATGAAGTGTTTGCACCTGTTGCCCGAGTTGAAGCAATTCGCATTTTCTTGGCATATGCTTCATACATGGGTTTCATGGTGTATCAAATGGATGTCAAGGGTGCTTTTCTGTATGGTGAGATTGAAGAGGAGGTTTATGTCTCTCAACCCAAGGGATTTGAAGACCCTGATCACCCAAATCATGTCTACAAGGTGGTTAAAGCTCTTTATGGCTTACATCAGGCACCTAGAGCTTGGTATGCTCGGCTTTCATCGTTCCTGCTGAAGCATGGCTATAGAAGAGGTGCTATTGATAAAACTCTGTTCCTCAAGAAGAATTACTCAGATCATTCGGTGCAAGTGTATGTGGACGACATTATTTTTGGTTCCACAAACGAAGCTTGGTGCAGGAAATTCGAGGAACTTATGAAGGGTGAATTTCAAATGAGTGCTATGGGAGAGCTTACTTTCTTTTGGGTCTCCGGTTCAAAAACAGGATGGCATCTTTATCAGTCAAGATAAATATGTGAGGGACATTTTGAAGAAGTTTGGTATGGAAGGTGTTAGGACTGCCACAACACCTTATGAAGCTCCAAAGACTAAAGCAAATAATGAACCAGATCTACCTGAATGTTCATCTGCAGGTCCATGATTGGTTCATTGATGTATTTGACAGCGACTTCAAGACCGATATTACATTTGTTGTGAGTGTTTGTTCTCGACATCAAGTCACTCCACTTGCTTCCCATCTCAATGCTGTCAAGAAGATCTTTAAGTACCTCAAAGGCCAACCTCTTTTAGGCCTTTGGTACCCAAAAGAATCTCCTTTCAAGTTGGAAGCATATAGTGACAGTGATTATGCTGGTGCAAATCTGGATAGAAGATCCACAACTGGGGCTGCCAATTTCTTGGCAAGAGGTTGATTTCTTGGCAATGCAAGAAACAAACCATTGTGGCCGCCTCAACTACTGAAGCAGAGTATGTGGGCTGCGCAAATTGCTGTGGACAGATCCTTTGGATTCAAAACCAATTGCTGGACTATGGGTACAACTTCATGAACACTACAATTCATATAGATAATCAAAGTACCATCTGCATAGTCAAAAATCCAGTTTTTCACAGTCGGACAAAACACATTGAAATCAGGCACCACTTTATAAGAGATGCTTATGAAAAACATTTGATAAAAGTGGCTAAAATCCATACTGATGATAATGTGGCAGACTTGTTAACAAAAGCGTTTGATGGACCAAGGTTTCAACACCTCGTGGTCAATATTGGAATGTTAAACCCTTGACTGCATAGTTTGAGGGGAGGCATAGGCCTCAGGGGAGGATTTTGTGCAAACTCTGCATTATTTTTGTATATTAGTTTGTATTCTAACACTAACTACTAATATTTCTCTAGTTTGTTTGTTTTTTGTTGTTGTGTATGTTTTTGTGTCTGTTTTGCAGTTGTCTGTACTGCAAAATGTCTGTTCATTATCTGGATTGCAGTTTGTATATCCCTGATCAAGATCAAAGTCATCAAGTGTGGTTCATTAGTAAATGGTCAGATAGCTGAAAGGGTGTTACTTGTTTCTTCTGATATCAAATACTGAAGCATACAATTTGATTCCACTGAAGTTATAATACTGAAGAAAAGAAATTGAAGTCAAATTGTTCATTCATTCATTCAAGAACAGTTTACGACTTACAGCTTACATACAGTCAACCTACTACTATGCATCTACAAGATACGAGCTGTACACTTAAGCTAAGCCTAAACTAGTGTATATCCTTCATTCCGAAATCTAAGTGAATGTTGGATATGCGTTAGATGCTGGCTTTGCTTTCGTAGGGTCTTGCATGTAACCACCCATTCCGTTAACTGCTGGTTGGATATGCATGACCAACTCGATGAAGATGCTAAGGACCAAAATGGGGGATGGATTGATGCAAACGATTGATGATGACGATGACCACGCAGGATGACGTAGAGAACTAACGTGTCCTGTGTGCTTCATCTATTCATTTCAACCAAAATGCAATCGATCCACCCTCCTTAAGCCCTTCTACTATACGATGTGTGTTCATGCACCAAAAGATGGCACAGTGAGACCAAGAACCACCTCTCTATCTTTGGGGAGTGGCGGATTCCTGGCACGAGGTCTTTGTGGAGACCAAGGTGCTGGAGGTTGGGAGTAAGAAGTTCCCTCCTTATAGGAGTCATCAGAATCATCAGCAGATTCACTTGGATTCACTACACTGTCATCCTCTGAAGAAGGGAGAAAGGGCGATTTATTTGGTCGTGGATAGGGTTGAGGAAAGTTATACAGCCATGGGTTTGATTCACCACTTGATGATGATGAAGAGGATGATGAAGATGAGGAAGTGAGATCTATGATCTCAACTGGTATTCATGGTGCAATTTAGTTGATTGGGGTTATTTTGGCTTCTAGGGTTTGTGGTAATTATTTGAGGATCTTGATGAAGAGAAGGGTTACATTGGGATCATTTTATAGACGGGTTCGAGGTTCAATGAATTTAATGCAAGTGGGTGGCACAGTAATTCTAGAAACTTACCAAAGATATTCTTATCTTTGATGCATTCTGCTGAAGCTATAACTTCAGCAGATTGATCATGTGTTTCTGCCGAAGTGTTATTTTGGGTTGGGTCAAAGATGCAATACACGTCAGCAAAGGTCAACCAAACGGTCCATTTTTCTTTGACTATAATTTGGGCAAAAACACTTCATCCACCATTACTCGCTTCAGAACAAACCAATTCCCTCTCATTCCACTTTCACAAACACTCACCATTTCAAGAATCATAATCCTAAACACTCATATTCCTCATGGCTCTTGAATTTAAACATGATCACAACAAAGTTGCATTTCGGGAAATGGCAAGGATATGAATTGTACAAACCAATGGTGGAATTTCTGAAAAGGTCCAAAATTTATTATGCTCTAAATCATTCTCCAAATGAGATATATGAGTCACTGATCACTCAATTTTGGGAAACTGCTGAGAAGAGGAGCGAGACAGAGATTAGGGCTGTGATTGATGGAACAGAGTACATTGTGACCGAGGACCTGATCAGGAGGAAGCTTCACCTAGAAGATGCTGAAGGAGTATTTCACTCTAATCAGGAAGATGTGCTTAATGGGCTAAGGGCTATTGGGTATCGAGGAACAAGAACAGATATGTGGCTAAAGAAGGAACTCTGCCCAAAATGGAGGTTCCTGGTTCACACACTGCTCCAATGCATGAGCAACAAGACTGGAGGATGGGACCAGTTCTCTACACGACTGGGCTATGGTATTGTGTGTCTTTCACAAGGGGTAACTTTCAATTTTTCTAAGTATATTTTTGAAAACTTGGTTGAAAATATTCAAAAGAGAAAGGGAAAATTTTTAATGTACCCCGGGTTTCTTCAAATGATTTTAGACACCTCTACCCAGGCCCAATCTTTCTATCCCATAGGTACTTTAACTGCTAAATTGTTTGCTACAATGAAAACCCACTTTCAGGGGGAACATCATCCCTTGCTAGCAGCCATGTTGCCCCAAGGTAATGAGGTGCTCTGATGAGAGAATGTGGCTCATAATCCTCCTTCCTCACCTTGCTATGATGGTAATCCATTGGTTCGCATTGATGAGGGCCCATCTTCAACTGTTGAAGCAACTCATGTTGCTCCAGTCCAACCACCATGTCCCAGTCCTCCACCCACTCTAGCTACTCATGTTGAGTCGGATCTCAATAGACCACCCACACCAAGTCCTGTGAGGAACCCTCTCGATGAAGATCTTCCTCACATTGAGCATGACCAGGGTTACTGAAAGGTCCAATGAAGTTCCCCTTACCACAGAGCAATCTGCTGGTGGAGCTGAGGACCCCATTACACTCTCATCTGTGTATGCTCTTGTCAATGGTATGCTGCAGAGGTTAATAGTCTGAAAAGGAGCTTGCAGAGACCAAGTCTTCTCGGGGGTAAGATTGAAGAACTCGAAATCGGTCAAGGTCTTAGAGAACAAACTAAAAGGGGCCTCCAAAAGGAAACTTGTGGTTTCCTCTGATGAAGAACAAGAAGGTCCTCATTTTGAGTCTCTAGACATGTTGGCTGCTGTTTCTCTCAATGATCCTTTATCATTAGCCGCCACTTCCTCAAAGAAGAAGGAGCCTGTCCTTTACAAAAGAAGGAAGAGATCTTATTTTCATAAGGTTTCTTCTGAAGCTTCAAAGGAACCGGGGGTTGATAAGGATGCATCTGCTGATGTACTTATGGAGGATGTATCTTCAGATCCTAATCAATCTGCATCAGTTCAAGAACCAACGACCTTTCCCCCTAGTGAGATCACATGTCTGACATTGCTGCTATGACCACTCCAGTTGATGATCAGCCTCAACATGTTGACCTAGGTACTACTACAGAGGTACCTGTCATTGATTTAACTGAAGAAGAGTGTGCCAAGACGCTTGATGATAAAGGGAAAAATGTCATCACTGAAGATGAGCTTGGTCCTGACCTGGTGAGTGAGGTGGAAAGACTAGGTCAAGCAAGTAGATTGGCTGAGTTTGAGAAGTCAAAGGAAAGTGTAGCATTGGCTAAACAACTTGAAACAGAGGAATTTTCATCTTTAACTCCTGAGAGAAGAAAAGAACTCGATGAACTGAGGGTTCAGATGCCTGATGAACACTGGGATATTCTAACTCAGCAAGTCATTTCAAGACCTTCTCTAGCTCAAAGCATACTAGGTGGTGATTTCCTCAGTGACAATTATGTGGAGCGAATGATGGCTCAGGGAAGACAAAGGAGGCAAGAAGCAATTGCACAAAAGAGGGCCATCCAAGCTCAGAAGGCCAAAGACAAACCCCCTACTAAAGATGAAATAAGAAGGGTGGTGAAGAACCAATGCTCAATGTACAACTTTGGGTTAACAATGAAACAAGTCAAGGCCTTTCCTGATCATGTCCTGTATCGCAAATATAACCAAATCATGAAGGAAAGATCATCATCCTCAGCACCTTCTACCAACTTAAAAAGGATTTCAGAGAATGAAGCTGCCCCAGAAGCCAAAAGACTCAAGGCTGATGATGCTCCAACCAAGGAATCCTCTCTAGTCATTCCTGCTGAAGCAACTTCTGAAGTTGCTTCCTCTACTGTCAAGGGTCAATCTGCTGAACCATCTTCCATTTCTCCTGAAGCACCTGAAGCATCAACTCCCTCTCCTCGGCACCTGTTGTCATACTGAAAGATTCTGAAGTAAAGGAAGCTGATCTCACAGAAACTAAAACAGAGAGGGCTATAAATATATTCCACAAGATGAATGCACTTCGCGCTCCAACCAAGTCTCAATCTACCGGTTCAAGCCCTACTACAAATGCACAAGATGAAAATGCTCACTCTAGGGATATCTATCAGCCCGGGAGGAGGAAGAAGAGTATGGCCAAACGATCTCATTTGGATCTTGAAGCTGATGACTCCACTTTCATTATAGAAGGGTCTACTGCTGATTTTCCTGATGGAAATTCAGATGAGGTGTTAGAGTGGAAATTAAAGGATGATGAGATGAATGTTCTTCTTCGAAGGGACTCCACTTCAATGGAATTCACCTTTCTAAAGGAAATTCTACACTTGGTAGACAGGGCAGACTTACTTTCTCTGTTCACTCAAGTTACCACCTATTATTGCAACAAGGAACCACAAGGTTCTGGGATGTTCTTACCAGGAGATCTTCAAGTTCTGTTAAACTCCCACATTCCCAATAGCAAAGCATCTTCCATTTGGGAAAACTCACATCGGTGGAAGCTTACATCCTGGAGATTCTATCCTCTCCCTCGTGTGCATGTGCTTGAGACTAAGGGTGGAATCACTGTATGCATGTTGTCTGAAAGAAAGTATCCTTTGCCTAAAAGACTTATGGAAAAGATGCTGAGTCAGAAGTTGGAAATTCCTCCAGATCCTGTGGGAAATGAAAGACAGTCTGCTTTAACACTGGTGGGATTGATCAAAACTCAACTCCAACAACTGCAATAGGCCTATTCTTCATCCATATCAGGACACTTGGTACTCTCTGCACTACTTTGTTTTGTTCATTTAGTTTGCTTTATTTATGTTATTTGTCTATTTTTGTCTAAGTTTTTTTTAAGTAAAAGACTTTCATAAAAAGAAAACTCACAAAAACATCATTTTAAAAATAGTGATAGCGTTTATTTAATAAAAATTAAGTTTTAATTTTCCTTTTCAACTTATTATTAATCTTTTTCAGTTTTATAAATTATTCTTAGTTAAAAAAAAAAAAAAAAAAAAAAACTTTTATGCAGGTTTGTTTGTTGTCCAAATCAGATGGTCTTTAACTCACCGGATGTACCTTGTGTATGTCAAAGAGTTGGCTAGTCCAAAGGGTACAGCTTTGGTAAAGACACATCAAATCGTTGATAGTCTGTAATGGTTTGCTTAAAATCATAGGGTATGCAACCACCCATGCTTAACTGCTGAGGGTTGTATGGTCATCAATTCACCATGGTCTATTCCTTTCTGGAATCCAAGAATTGGCTAGCCCACATGTATATGGCATGTGGTAAAGGCAATTGAATCCATATTTGGTTCTCAATTCACCAATTCTAAGAATTGACTAGTCCTGAGCAAACGGCTACATGGTAAAGACAAGACAAATCCGTTTATATGGTTGCTGGTTTGCCAATAAATCGGATGGTTATCAATGTACCATAGTTTTCGAACTCAAACATGTGGCTACTCCAGTAGTAATGGCTATTGGTAAAGAGAAATCAAACCCATTAATTTCAATGATTCACCTCTCACAGGGAGTTCACACACCGGAAGTGATGAGAATAATATGAAACTTATATGTTTTGATGTACATGATGTCATATGTTGCTGCAAAGATCTGGCGTATCACAGTTCCGTCATCATAGAGATGTTCCTCTTTTTAATCTTTGTTGCTGATGTTCGCACAATCCTCAACAATTTCTGAATCTATTAAAGGAAGCTGGAACTTAACCTTGTCAAATTCCAGTTTAGGGGAGGATTGTTGGGAATAAAGGTAAACTAAGATTAGAAGAAGAATGGATTCCTGAAGTTATACTTGGCAGAAGTGCTAAAGCATATATTGTGTTGCTGCTGAAAGTGCGAACCACGTAGGAGAGATAAGCTCAGTATAGAGTAAAAGTCAGTAGTATTAAAGATAGGTTGGCGCCGTATTATGTAGAGCTTAATCGGAATAAACAATATGATGAACAAAACAATATGATTAGTTGCATGCTTGTCTAGATGCATGCTTGGTCTATGTTAGTATTAGGAGTGTACATTGTAAACGCTCATTTTAGGGTTTCTTGCCTATATAAGGAACCATCATAGTTTGTAATAGATAAGTTTTTTAGAAAGTCTTTCAAGTCTTGTAAAACATCTGAAACATAGAGTTTCTATAATCAAAAGATCCATAGAGGATCAAAGAGTTCTTAGTTATTGTAACTTGTATTTAATTTCCGCTACAAAATACGAGTTGTAGAGATCTTCTATTAGTTTGCTTGTGATTACATTGGCAACACTAACGATCTCCGAGTGCTTAAAGATCTATCAAGGTCTTTGTCTTCAACAAGTTCTCGTAGCCCCACTTTTAACATGTTTTCCTTGGGGGAAATGGTACTCAAATGATAGTTTTAAACTGTTTTCAGAATGTGATTTACGGTTTTACTTGAGTTTGGACATATATGTGATATGATGCGATTAAATGATGTTTTTCTTATGAGTATACGATTGCATAACTGTTAACTCTCTGCGGAGGGCCCACTTGATGATAGATCTATCAGGCTAGCTCTCCACACAGTATTGGATATATGTATGTTGGACACTATAGGCTCAGTTGACGCGATACTGGTTTGTTTTGTGACTAAGTGCATGTATATTGTTATCATTTTCACTATTATCCTACACTATATTATTCACATCTTTGTGGTTTAACTCTTAAACCTACGAGCTCACCAACTTTATGTTGATGTTTTCAGGTGTTAAGAATGAAGTTCCACTAGGAGGCTGAGTATTGGCCTGGCTTAGCAAGAATTGAATCAAGACCCTCCCGGGTTATTTCCCTGTGGAATTGCTTTAGTTTATTTTCTTATGATGTAGTTTGGCTTTGAGACTTATATTTGAATTATCAGACTTTGTACTTATCCCGATTATGGGAGTTTCATGACTATTATCTTTAATGTAATACTTTTAGTACTTCTCCATTTAGACGCCTTGTGTTCTTTACTATGAAGTCATACCCCGTAAATGCTATTCCGCTGCGCCATTTTTGAGGTGTGACATTTTTACACCTATTTTACATATTTACACACTTACTGTTATCTCAATACACATACTTACTCACGCCATAGGTGATTCAAAGGGCCAAACTCTTGCCCTTCACTTAACGTAGTATTTTCATTTGTGTTGACACAAGTTACTTACAGCTTGGCAACTCATCCTCACGATCATACTCTTCGACCACTATTGAAGCTTGGTAGTGCCTATTATTGCATGATTAGAAACCATTCATATCTCATCTTTAAACTGATTTACATACTATACGTAAACAGTTACCTTTACTGATAATTTTTTAAACATTTGAATACTTTTTTAATATTTATAATTACATTTTTACCTATATTTCCAAACAATAAATTTTAAAAGGTGTATATGTATGTAAATTTATTTCTTAAATGATGCTAATACTTTAAAATTTAATATTGTGTAAATATATTTTGGATATAAATAGTAAAATAGCATACTCAGTTATTACAAGGTATAAATTTTTATATGGTATAAGATGTTGTCAAACCATCAAAAAATCTGTTACCTACTTGTGAATACTATTGTCAACTATTTTAACATGCTACTTTCATAATACAGTAAAACCTCTATAAATTAATACTCGATAAATTAATAGCCTCGATAAAATTAATAATTTGTCCAGTCCCAACTCGAGACCAGTACAAATTTGGACTCCAATCGATAAAATAATAAGATAATAATTTTTTTGAAACCCAAGTGTATATATATTAGTCCCACGCAACTATAAATTAATAATTACTACAGTTCCATATATATATGTATATATGTATATATATATATATATATATATATATATATATATATATATATATATATATATATATATATATATATATATATATATATATATATATGTGGTGTGTATTATTGTGTGTGTGTGTATGTATGTGAGAGATACACTTCTAAATCCTCCAGATTTGTTTTTGTTGAACTTCAAACCTATATATTGAGTTTATCATAAAATCTCCTTATTGCACTAAAGAGTTGGTGCGTTGTCTTCTCGTATTGCAACAAAAGTGTTAATTTTATTTTCATAAAGTGTGAATGTGTATTTATAAAATGTTAATTGGACTTGTTTGTCAAATTTATTTTTCGTCTCTAATAAGTATACATTGTAACTAGCTAGTATATTAGACTTGAAAATTTAAATGCATACGTAATACCTCTTTAAATTAATAAATTATTAATTAATCGGTATAATAATATCTCGCTAAATTAATAAAATATCTCAGTCCCAACACTATTAATTTATAGAGGTTTTACTGTAGCACCAACTACCATTTTAATATTTTCGCATCATAGCGTGGGTATAATATGTTATTTGTTAAAGTTGTTTCAAAAAAAAATAAAATAAAAAATTATCATATGTAAAGTTATTGTCAAAAAAAATGTATAATCACAAAACATTGTTCAACCAAAATTTTAACTACAATATAAGTGTCGTCACACAATACCCTTATAAGACTATCTTTATCGGTGAAATGCTCCAACCGGTTGGAGGGTATAAAACAAAAAAAATTCAATCTTATATTATAAATATACAAAAGAAAAAAAGAGAAAATCACGATCCGGTCGGTTTGTGATTTCCAAATCCTTAAGCCAACTTTGCCACATGTCACGCTCTCAATCTGCCAACAATTAGAGTGTAACTGACCCGCGAATTATAGAGATCAAGAACAGAAATATTTGTATGTGTTTCGATTTGTGTTTATGTGAGGGTTTTTGTAGGTTTCTATCGATTTGGGTAAAGTGAAAGAAAACACTTGGAGATTGCATTTCGATTTGAGCAGATTTGAAAGAAAAAAAATAGAAACTTTTTTAGTTGGTGTGTATGAAAAACTGGAGGTAAAAACTTGGAAGTGACTGTGTGTGTGAAAAATTGGAGGATAGAAAATGAAGAAGATGAGTTTGGGGTAGGTGGTTGAGTAAACGAGGAAGAGACTAATAATCTCTTTGTGGAGTTATTGTGCCACCTAGGGGTGTTCAAAAAATCCGAGAAACCGACGAACCGAGCCGACCCGATCAATCCGAAACCGGAAAAAACCGATAACGGAAGAAACCGAAACCGAAACCGAAAAAACCCGCTTATCACGGTTCGGTTTCGGTTTTTACTTTTAGTTATCCGTGGTTACCCGAACCGAACCACGTATAATATACATGAAGGTTTTAACAAACCATTCATAAAGATGTACAAGTATTAACTACATTATTGCACTATTTTTATCATATAACGCATTTTTACTTATCTAATATGATCATTTACTAACGTTCATGGATTACATATGATTAATATGATCGTAATCTATAAACGTCAAATAATTAGTATTAGTTCTTTTGTTACATATGGTAATTTGAATGTTTTTATTTCGACGGAACAACATTACTATTACTCTAATCTCTTCAATGTTATTTAATCTTACCAAAATGACATATTACGTTCTAATTTATGTTCTTGTTTGCCCGATTCGATTTGATTAATTTTTTAAAATGGTTAACCGTGACAAGCAACCGTGGTATCAGCTCATTTACGTGTATGCCGCGTATGTCCAGTTCATAGTAATGGTTCGGTTTTTGGATAGTAAAATGAAGCTACCAGCCTACTGCGATGGATAGTTAAAATCTCTAACCGAACCGAGCCGAACCGCTCCGTGAACACCCCTAGTGCCACCAGGAGATATTATAAACAACTTTTATCTTTGTGTCATCATAGTGATCTTTTTTTAAAATGAATACCAACTTTTATACAGAGTATTATTGCAAAAAAGTGATACACTGTAATTAGTTCTATAAGTATTTGGATAAATAACGTTTAAAAAAAGTGCAAAATTTGGCTTTTGCTTGCAATGGTAAAAAAGTTGGGTTGGATGAGTTGTTGATAAATGGTAAAAAAAGTTAAGATTGGTTGTATGTATAGATTGTATATGTGAATGAGTGAGAAAATAATATTTTAATGAAAAATTTGGTTGGATGAGGTTGTGAATAAAGATAGTCTAATAAGCGCATGATGACAGTCCGTATGGGTCCCTGTATGAACCAATTGACAACTCAACCATACATATATGATATATGCTTGTTTAACAATTTATTTTTCACTCATATTAAACGTGCGTTTGGTTCAAATAAAGTAATGGAAATTGAAAATGCAAAAGATGATACTAGCGAATATAATGAGTTATATCATTGCATTTATATTGCTTGGTTGGTTTTAACAATAAACCATTACAAAAACACAGATACTTGTTTGTTTAAATATTTCTTGAAGAAAAGAAATTTAACATGAATTTATTATCATTATTATTTCTTTCTTTCTTTTCCTCCACAGCTCAAAATCCTTCCATAGCTCACTATTCATTAAACTTTGTTACAATTAAATACCACCATCACATCCGGCTCCTCACCCCGATCTCTGAGGAACTTTTTGATTGGTCGACGGAACATGACGCCGCCACGCCAGCCAATACCAAGCTGGGAATCTATATTTTTCCGGCGATTTAAAGAAATTGAGCAGGAACCTTTTGTATTCCGTGTTTTAGTACGATTCTGCCGCCATCGGAGCTACTCTCCGTGAAGCTTTTTCCTCAAGCATAATTTTCCTGAGAAGTTTCCAGCTATTTCACTTTGTTTTTACGCTTGTTTGCCTCTTTTGCGGTTGTTGGGGTCCAGTGGAGACTTTACCTTACACACCGACCAACTACCGCCTTCGCCGCCCGCTGCCCGGATTTTACCTGGCAGCCGGCGTGAATAAAGTTTTTTTTTTGGGTACCACCTCCGTGAGTGGACCATTTGAAGTCACGCCATCTGCCGCCACCTGCCGTCCATCGCTGTCCGGAATTTGGGTTCCGGCAAGCACAGAGTATATCTTTATTACCTTTTTCCCTTTTATTCTCTTGCTTTGGTCACGTTTGTGTTTGTTTGGCTTTAGTGCACCTCTTTGTTGTTCCTTCCGGTTTTGTGGTTGTGCGCGTGCTTCTTTTCCTCTGCTTCCCTTTTGTTGTTGCCTGTTGTAGCGTGTTGGGGTTAGGATAGACGCCTTGGTAGGTGATGGTAACTCGAGGTCATGTCTTGCCGGTGAGGGAGGCGGGGTAGGTAGGGTAGATGGTAGCGAGGCCGGGAGTAATGGGAATAGGTAGGTAGGAGTCTTTCTAGGTGTAGGCCTTCGTAGGATTAGGGTGGGTAGTTGGAATGTGGGACGTTGGCTGGGAAGTTCTTTGAGCTGGAGGATGCGTTGAGAAGACATAAGGTAGACATAGCGTGCTTCCAAGAGACCAAATGGAAGGGTTCCAACACGAGGGAGGGAAACGGATACAAACTTTGGTATTCGGGCTCTAGATCGGCGAGAAGCGGAGTTGGAGTTATCTTGAAGGCGGGGCTCAAGGATAATGTGGTGCAAGTAATCCGGAGGAGCGATAGGATCATGGCGATCACGTTGGTTATTGATGGAAAGCCTGTTAACGTAATCATCGCATACGCACCACGGTGGGCCTCGGAGTGAAGCAGAGAAGAAGAGTTTCGGGACTCCCTCGGCGAGCTAGTGAGGGATTGCCAGCCGGACCAATGTTTGTTTATAGGAGGGGACTTGAACGGCCATATAGGAGCAACATCAGGATGGATACGCTAGGGGTTCACCGAGGTTTTGGCTTTGGAGTTAGAATGACGGGCCGATCGATTTTAGAGTTCGCTACTGACTCACGACTTGGTAGTAGCAAACTCCTTTTTTCAGAAAAAGGGATCTCCACTTGATCACCTTCCGTGGGGTAACAACACCCATTGACTATCTGTTGGTGCTGAAAAGGGATTTTAGAGCATGTAGGGACCGCAGGGTCTTCCCATGAGGCATGCTCATCCCAACACAAATTGCTAGCACTGGGCGCTTTTTCGGAAGCAACCTCAAAGGAGAGCATCGCAGGATTTCCGAGGATTCTTTGGAAGAACCTAAACGGTCGCGGCAGAGTCGCTTAGAGTGAAGGTCACAGAGAGGACTTGCTTCTGGGTTGGAGGACATGATCGCGCATCAGACGCGTGACCGATGTGGAACACACTTGCAGGCATCATCAAAGACGCGGCAAAGGACTCACTTGGTGTGACTTGCGGGGCTGCGAGGTCCCTGAAACACAGAAGAGAATCTTGGTGGTTTAGTGAGGAGGTGCAAGCCAAAGTAGCAGCGAAACAATCTAGTTTCAGAGAACTTCTTTTGTGCCGAGAGGACAACTGCGACATTACCGCGCTGATTACGAGGTATAAAAAACAGCTAAAAGAGAGGCAAAGAAGGCGGTAGCTCAAGCTAAAGACAAGGCGCACGAAGATTTGTACAAGAAGTTGGATTCCAAAGAGGGGCTCAAGATATATTCGGGGATTGCAAAGCCCGGAGAGAAGAAGGAGGGATTTAGGAAGCGTTAAATATATCAAGGACGAAGGTGGGCGGACCATAGTGAATGAAGAGGTTATTAAGAGAAGATGGGGAGAGTATTTTTCTGCTCTTTTCAATGTAGGGAATTCGGTAGGAAGCAGGGAAGAAGATAACCCTAGCCGGCGACCAGAGTGCTTCTACTCGAGGATTAGACAACCTGAAGTGAAGTTTGCAATACAGAAGATGGGAAGAAACAAAGCAGAGGGGTCAGGACCAAATCCCCATTGAAGCATGGAGGTGTTTGGGAGATGAGGACTAGGCTCGGCTGACTTGCCTTTTCAACAAGATCTTCTCCTGCTAAGATGCCATCGAATGGAGACTCAAGGTGAAGTTATCCCCATCTACAAGAACAAGGGAGATGTGCAAGTGTGTAGCAATTATAGGGGCATTAAGCTCCTTAGCTACACCATGAAGCTTTGGGAGAGAGTTATTGAGAGAAGGTTGAGAAGGGAGACAAGGGTGTCTGAGAACCAATTTGGTTTTATGCCAGGAAGGTCATCGACCGAGGCTATCCACCTCCTCAGAAGTCTCATGGAGAAGTACCGAGAAAGACAAAGGGACCTGCATATGGCGTTCCTTGACCTTGAAAAGGCATATGATAGTGTCCCACGTGAGCTGATCCGAGATCTCTTATTGATAAGGGAACACCAAGGAGATATGTGAGAGTCATTAAGGATATGTACGAAGGGGCTAAGACCGCGACGGTCGCATGGGGATCTCGAGTTCTTTCCTGTGGAAGTTGGGCTCCACCAAGGATGCCATTAGTCCTTACCTATTCGCGTGGATCTTGGATGAGTTATCTAAAGGGATTCAAGAGGGTATCCCGTGGAGCATGATCTTCGCGGATGACATTGTTCAGGTGGCGACTTCGGCGGAAGAGTTAAACATCGACTGGAGCAATGGAGGGAAGCACCGGAAGATAAGGGTCTTCGGTCGCAGAGAGAAGACCAATATCCGAGATGTGAGTTTGGGAGGATCGAATCGTATAGCACCGTGAAGATTTGGATATCCGCATCGGTGACCGAGATTCTACCACCTAAAGAGTCTTTTAGATATCGGGATCGATGATCCTGATTAGGGAGGATAGGCGAGGGCGTGACCCATCGGATTCGAGCTGGATGGGCAAGATGGAGGGCGTCGGGAGTCCTTTTGTGATAGGAACGTCCCTTGTAAGTTAAAGGAAAATTTTACAAGGTGGCGATTAGGCGGCGATGTCAGTATGGGTCCGAGTGTTTGCCCATCTCCAAGGCGCATGCTAACAGAGTAGAGGTGGCGGAATTGAGAATGTTAAGATGGACTTGTGGGAAAACCTTGCTTGACATGATCCCGAACGGTGTTTTCAGAGCAAAACTAGAGATCGGGAATATTATCGAGAAGATGAGAGAGGGAAGGCTAAGGTGGTTCGCCATGTCGAGGAGGCCACAATCACTGTAAGAAGAGTCGAAGCGTTAGTAGTTGATGGTGTGAGAAGGAGGGGTAGACCCAATCTCAGGTAGGAGGATAGACTTAAGCTCGACATGAAGGAGCTGCTCTTGTCCGAGGACATGACCTCAGATAGGAATTTGTGGAGAGATAGAATTAGGATTTGCGGGTAGTTCAGGATAGGTGTTAGGTTTTTTTTTTTTTTTTTTTTGCCTCTGCCTTAGTTTAGGCCCCTTGCGTGTTTGCTTTTTCCCTTTGTTGCCCCCCTTAGGTTGCCTTTTTTGCCTTCGCTTTAGGTATCGTCTTCCTTTGTTTTGCTCCCTTAGGTTTACCTGCCTTTTCTTTGCTTTTGGTTTACCCTTAGGATGCCTTTTGCCCTTAGGGTTGGTTTTTTGTTTCTGGTTTGCTGTGTGCTTTTATTTTGAGTTTGTGCGTGTTTGGTCTGCCCCTTTTCCCTGCTTTGTTTGTCAGCCTTTATGCCCTTTTTGCTCTCTTTCTCTTCTTTATCACCCGCACACTCGCACTTAGCCGGGAGGTCTCATCGAAGCAGATCTCTTACCCGGTTTATCCACTGCAGGGTAGGGTAAGGCATCTTATCTACATTCTACCTCCCACATACCCTGCCTCGGCGGGATTGGGTATGTTGTTGTTGTTGTTGTTGTTGATTAAATCTGTGATATTGTAAATATATTTTGTTTAAGTACTTGCTAAAATTTGTAAACATCAATGGTACGAATTTTTTAATTTATACGCATATGTATAAAATCTAGTAGATATATTTGTAAAAATACATATTATATAAACGTATGTAATGATACTCAAAATATTAACAATGATGAAACACATTTGTCAATAATTCTATGTAGTTCACGTTCAAAATTATCTATGTGTAAATCTGATTATTACACACTACCTTGTAAAAAAAAATAAAAATAAAATAAAAAATAAATAACAAATAAAAATGAATTTAGTAGGGCTTTATCTTGAGGTTAAAAGTGGTTAAGTAGGTAATCAATTTTCAATACACTCAATTTGTTGAGTAATGGCTTATTACTCACTTTTAGGTAATAAAAAAAATGCATTATAGGATACCAAGCACCATTTTTTATTATAACTAGCAGGGTATCCGCGTAAAAATTTTCGATAAATTATTTTAGTTTATTATGTTTTATTTAACAATAAATTTACCGATATCAAGAATTTCATTTATAAGCGTTTCGTTTCGGGAACCCATTGGCCCGTGTCTGCTCGGGCTCGAGCCCGTTTGATCCGCGCCCCTTCGGGCTCTAGCCCATTTGGCCCGTTGCCCATTTAGGCTTGAATATTTGCATAATGTGCTTTATTATTTGTAGTAGTGAAATTTAATGCAGGTATTGTGTTTAATTTGGTTGTACAATATGCTTGATAATTTGTATTTCTTATGTAAATGGTGTTTTAATAACTGTATTAATTGTATTTATTGATCAGTTAAATAATTGACTACATTAAATAGCATTTAATGTGTTGTTTTGTTGTACACTATGTTTCTTGTCATGTACGTATGAAAATAATGTGCATTAAAGTGTTGTACACTATGTTTCTTTTCTTTTAAGTAGTAGTCATTATAGTCATTATTAACATTGACCACTTTAATAACATTAATGTTGTAAGTCTGAAAATAAGTCTGAAATTTACATCATGCTTATTTTGTTGTAAATCTGAAAATTGTTGTAAATCTGAAAATTGGTTGCAGCTATTGTACATTGTGCTTAAATTGATGTAATTTTTGGTGAATGAGTGTTTTTAATAGCATTAATGTTGTTTGATATAATTTTAGTTCTAAAATGACATCACGCTTTATTTTATTGTACCATATGCTTACTTGTTGTAATTCTAAAAATTGGGTGCATTAAAGTGTTGTAAACAATGTTTAATTTCTTATATGTCGTAAAATTAAGAGTGAAATACTTTCGTACATTATAAGTAGTATAAATTATCATTCCTCTCCACCTAAAACGGTCAACCAAGCACACCCTAAGGGCTCGTTTGTTTCGCAGAATGTTTTTAACATAATTGGAATCTGTTTAAGGAATTGGAATGTGAAGGAATGGAATGTTAGAAATTGAAATCCTTAGGATTTAAAATCTGACGAAATTGAAATTTGCAAATACTACCGCATGTTTGGTTGGAAGAATGAAATGAGAAAAAACAATTATATTAAAATATTTAAAATTTAATTTTAGTTTAAGATTAATAAACTAAATATTATTTAATAAATAAATTACTTATCAAATTATAATAATAATTTTTTAATTAATTTTATATAAACTAATATATTAAATAAATAATTTTTATATATAAAATACAATTGTATTTTTTAAAGCATAAATTAAAAGTAGCTATAAATAAATTATATTTAATTTAAAAAAAATAATTTTTAAATATATAAATAATAATTTATATTCAATTTTAACTAAATAATAATTTTTAAATCTTAATAACATGATTTTTTATAAAAAATAATAATAATAACAATAATAATTAAATGATCGTTTATAATAATAATAATAATAATAATAATAATAATAATAATAATAATAATAAAATAAAAAAAGATAAATAAAAACAAAGAAAACAAAAACAAAAAAAATAATAATAAAAAATAAAAAATAAAAATAAATAAATAAATAAATATAATAATAATAATAATAATAATAGCAATGACAATGATAAAAATAATATGAATTCCATGGAATTGTAAACAATCCTTCTCATTGCTGGAATGTTGAATTCCATATATATGGGATTTTGAAGGAATTTCATTCCATTCCGTTTACAACCAAACACATTAAGGGAATGGAATTGATTCCAAATTAAAATTTTTCAACCAAACACGTTATTGAAATGGAATTGAATTCATTCCACCCTAATCCCAGGATTCAACAACCAAACGGGCCATAAATTACTTTTGTACCCAAGAAACAACAAGAGAATACCTTAATGGTGCTATTATGCCAATTGATTAGGGGTTATATTATTCAATAACTTCCGTTATGACATTAAGTACATTGATGGCACCTCATATAGTTTACCTTGGCATCTATAATCATGCATGGTCCATAGACCATAAATAATCCCAATTGCAACACGCTGTTATGCCAATTGTTGGTTGGAAACGCCCAATTCTATCTTATATTATTTCGAAACAGTTGTACCACTCATATTATTAACTTGCTTTAGTAGGTATTGATGGTGAGTTAATTACACTACTAGTGGCTAGTGTAGATTAGTTATTTAAGAAATAACTTATACAATAATTGATACAAAATTAAAATGGGAAGTTGGATTACGGAATACTTAATTTTTGTGATTAACACTGTGGTTATTAAGAAATAACTTATACAATAATTGATACAAAATTTAAGTGGGAAGTTGGATTATGGAATACTTAATTATCGTGATTAACACTGTGGTTATTTGACACGTTATTAATCGATTAAAGTATTTTGAATCAATAATCATTTGTTGAAAACTTCCTATATGGTTAATGGTTCAAATGGACCGAGCGTTAAGTGAACATTTTATGAACATAAATGTACATTCATGAACATAACTGAACGTTCAGTGAACAGTTTATGAATTCTGTGATAAAATGTTTGTTTATGTGCGTCTTTTTATTAAATGAACAAACATTTAACAAGACTTTAAATCCGTTTAATAAATAAATTAAAAAAAAAACATAAAAAGAAGTATTGTTCGTTCCTTTATATTCGTAAACATTCAATTATTCGTTCGTTAATGTTTGTTTATTTGTTTTGGTCGTATATAGTACTTTTTTATTATATACTTAAAGGATCAGTATACTTAAAAAATCGGTATACTTAAAGAAATAAACACACATAAAACACAATACTTTGTAATTTATTTTGTTTGTCCTCATAAGTTCATTTATGTTCGTTCGTCTAGTCTCTTAATCAACGAACATAAACTTATCCGTAGTATAAGTGTTATAGATAGAAGACATATTCAATTAGTAATTAAAATGATGTAAATATTTTATGGCAATCAAATATTAACTTGTGTCTTTTCATCCCATAACATCTTAAACTTTTAATCTCTATTATGGCTTAGTTTATAAATAACCTTTTAGCATTTAAACTTATCCGTCATCGTGAATGCTTTTACACTAAATATATTCGTAATTACAATTATTACCACTATATCAACATTCACTCTTTAGCAAACCAATCACGTTTCAAACCTATCAAAAAAGCATGGTGATCATCAAACCAACCATTATAAAAAAAAATATTTTTATAGAGATCTTTTATAATTCATTTGAACATGACCCATAATGTTGGCCAATAAGAATAAAGATAAACATGAAGATGACCCACTTTTATAAAAATCAAAAAACCACTATTTTAGTTCACTCTCACAATATTTGAAAACATGACCTATCATGTTGGTATAAATTTTAGAGGATCTTTATCCATCAAAAAATAAGATTACATTTTACATTATATATTCACAAAAAATGATCTATAAAACTTTAATACAAATACTATAAATAAACAAGCAAGATTCCTTAAAACACACGGTCCCACCCTAGCCAACATTCATCTTCTTCTTAAAAAAAACATTGTTGTATCCTTCTACATCATTGAATAACTTATCCTCCTACCGATATAAATATCTGACATGTGTATTCTGAAAGGATTGTATGCACATGTTGGGATACAGAAAGTCAAAGTGCTGAAGAGTTAAAGTATCAAGATTAACAGCACGCAGTAAGAAAGACAATGCTATGAAGTCAAAGTAATGCTAAGTAGAAGTCAAAGTTTGCCGCTCATTCATCAAAGTAATGTAAGCAAAGTTTAAAATTCGGTTGTAATTGATTGAAGATAGAAAGTAATGTTTATCTAGAACTTTCTAAGTATTGTTTACTTGACGAACAAGGATAAGAATTGTAAACCGATTAGGGTTATCCTTAAGCCTATAAAAGGACCCCTATATTGGTATTAGAGATAATAGTTTTATATGATTTTAGAAGTAATGCGACGATCATTATTAGAGTTTTAGAGTTGTTAAAGAATGCATAATAAGCAAATTTTTAGTGTTATTAATAAAGTTATATTCTTCTTAGCTTTGTTAAGTAAATTCATATACTTGATAAAGATTACTCAAGGTTTCATTGTTAATAATTAAGGATTTATCCGAGGTTATTAAACCCTTAACAAGCTATTTAAGTTAGTTTGGTTAGAGTACATCGATCCAACAAGTGGTATCGGAGCTTGTGTGGAAACTTCGACTAAGAAGAAACCTAAAACCTAGTTAACAAAACCTAAAGATGTCGACCGAAGCCGTTCCCCACCATCCATCACCTCACTGAGGATACCCATCATTAAGAAGGATGAATACGATATATGGAGCATGAAGATGAGGCGTTTATTGCAATCACGGACCATGCATTACGTGGAATGTGATTGTCAATGGTAATGAAGTTGTGGAAGATCATGCCGCAAACATTCTGGCCAACCTAAAGCACCTAAACCCATCTTGCCAAATGCCTATTACAATAAGGAATCAAGAGAAAGCTCTCAACATACTCTTGTCGCCATTCCGGATGGACACTACTCAAATTCCATGATGCTAAAGATGCAAGCAACTCGGGTCGCTCTCAAGACTAGATTTGGAGGTAATGATGCTTCCAAGAAAATGCACAGAAATCTGTTGAAGCGGCGATTTGAAACCTTCTACCGCTGGAGAAAGAGAAAGCCTTGATCTGCACTGTATGACAGATTCCAAAATCTTCTCAGACATCTTTGGAGCATACAAAGCAGAGGTTTCGCTTGAAGATGCTAACCTCAAGTTCTTAAGAAGTTTGCCATCGACATGGCATGTGATTACTACTATGATCGAGGACAACGGATTGGACACAATGGATTTTGATGATCTCTACAATCATCCAAGGTGTATGAGCATGAGATGAATGGCCAAACAAGCTCAAAGTCTCATAGTATTGCTTTTTGTGTCATCACGAATGAGGGGTAGTACTTTACTAAAAGTCCGCTTCTCCCCACCAAGTTTCAAAGTATGCTGCACTACACTACCCCTACTTTTTCTCAAAGACAACCCACACCATCTAATACCATCCACTTAGATGAAGTCGTGTGCTCTTTCTTTGCACAAGAAGCTACTCTAATTGCTACATATGAAGAAGATCTCTAACAGATTGAAGAGGATGCTCTTGAAGAAATTGATATCAGGTGGCAAGTTGCTATGATCAATGCAAGGATCAAGAAGTTTATGAAAAAGACTGGAAGAGGCATAGACTTCAAACCAAAACAGGGAATCACTTTTGACAAATCCAAAATTGAATGCTTCAATTGTCAAAAGATTGGACATTTTGCAAGGGAATGCAGATTTGCTAAGTATCAAGCAAACAGGATGGCTGAGAAACCAAAGCTAGAGTTGAAAGAAATTCCTATTACTAAAACAAAAGCTTTGGTTGCTCAAGAGAATCTATCGAGGGTTGACCGAGTCGCGAGTTTGATGATGAACCAAGAACCTACATCAGATGGTAGCTGTGGAGGATTAGTGGAAGAATTTGGTGGACCGAGCGCTTTTGATGAGGAACATGGACATCTTTGCTATGGAGTCTAAAGATGGTTTTGTAAGCTTTGGCGGAGCATGGAGTGAAGCGAACTGTTATACTTGCCATGGTAGCCACTTCACCAAGTTCACCCCTATCTCTGAGGTATGTTCAAAGTGGCATAACTTTTATCAAAAAGTGCTTAATGATTATGTATGACCGAAGAGATAAGTGTAGAAGATAAGTAGAGTCAAGTAGCGGTGTTATCAAATACCTTTAGAGTCAATGGAAGCCAAAATAATAACATATGAAAATAATAAAATGGCTTGGGCAGAAAAGTATGAACAACAGGATTATTAGTTGAAATTAAGTGAATGGAAGTTAAACCTGTAAGATCTCTCAAATTGAGAAACTAACTAAGGAGAGAGATGAATTGCTAGAAAAGTTTAATGCTTGGGGACAATCGGGTCTTTCTCATGTCACTTATGTTGAAAAGCAGAGAGAGCATACATTAAAACTGGCTTAGGGTTTGGTATGGATTTTAATAACATAGAAAACCGACCTAGTGATCAGGATGAATGTGACTTTGAGGATATAACCACTAGTGATGATGAACTCATTAATTATGTAGACACATATAGTAATGAGGAATCAGTTAGTGAACCACCTCCCCGAGTTTAAGAACGATAATGCCTATCATGCACTCCCTCATCCCAGGGTAGTCATCAACCTCCTAGGCCTGATGTTTCTCGTTTTGGAGTAGATAACTTAGAGTTTAGGAAGAAACTTAAAGGTCAATGTAGGTCTGAAACCTCAAAAGAAACTGTTGAAACACCTAAGGTAGATGATGTTCAAAGCCAAGCAAGTACTTTCAGCCCCAAAGTCTGCTACACCTCAAAGTATTGCAAGTACACCTTCAGCAAGTACCTTTAAGAAAACCTTTTCAACATCTTGCTAAACCTTTTGGGATAATTTTGGTCAAAGCAGTTTCATCATTCACCTAGAAGACAGGATAGGTTTAGTCATACACATAGAAGAAACTTTGGAATTACAGATCAAAAAATTTGTTTTGTTTGTTTTAGTCCTAATCATTTGATTAAGGCCTTGTGACTTATTTAGAGTACTTAAGTAAGTTCCCAAAGAACGAACCGACAACCAAAACCAAGGGAGACTAGACCAGCTTGGAATTATTCACATAGGGTTAACCATAGAAACTTCTCACCAGACTATAGGTACCCTCACCGAGAGAAGACCTTTTCAAAACCTCCAAGTACCTTCAAATACTTTCCAAGGTACTTGCTAAGCCAAGACCGATTACTTTCTCAAAGTACTACCTCAGTTCACCAAACACCTCTTAGAATAGGAACCCTAGGAGATCTAATTACTATCAATCTAGAAGGCGTTACAACTCCAAGAAAGTAGTTAGATCTAGAGACTCTTCACCGTGGTTAAAACTCAATGGGTTAAGAAAGAAAGTACAAATGATGAACAAACAAGACTTTCAACAATTCTTGAAATGTGATTTTTGATAAAGATGATTTTGTTGAAAATAAAAAGGAGGTTTTTGTTGAAAAGGAAAGTTTTGCTGAAAATCCACCATAAGTTTTGAAACAAAAGATAATGCTTGATTCATCGTACAAAAACTGTGAATATTACATACTCAAGGAATTTGAGTATGTTACTCCACAAGGGGAACACAAGTCAGTAATGGCTTGGGTTCCTAAAAGACACTAACTTTTTATTTTTGTGCGTGGCAACCTGTAATTGAGGAGCTTAAAGGTCATCTTATTGTGGATAGTGGTTGCTCACGGAAGCATGACATGAGACAAGGAGATTCATCCGATTTTAGGCCATATTGTGGAGGAAGAGTTGCATTTGGGAATGATGCTAGTGGAGGTAGAATTAGTGGAAAAGGAACCATCAAGACAGAAAGCATAGATTTTGAGAATGTTAGATATGTGAAGGAGCTCAAGTTCAACCTTTTGTCGATCTCTCAAATGTGACAAAAAGCATCTGTGTTATTCAGCGACGAATGTGCCACATACTTTCACCTGAATTCAAGCTTGATGATGATAACTTGGTGATACTCAAAGTACCAAGAACCAATGATGTGTATAGTTTGGATATGAAGAGTCTTCACTCTTCTGAAAGAGCTACATGTTTAGTAGCAAAGGCATCACTTGAAGAAGCACATCAGTGGCATAAAAGAATGGGCCATGTGAATTACAAGAATATCAACAAGTTGGTCAAAGGAAATTTAGTTAGAGGTTTACCTTCAGAGACTTACAAGAATGATCACTCCTATTTGGCATGTAAGAAGGGTAAACAACATAAAGCTTCTTGCAAGAAGCTTGAGGAAAGATCTGTAGAGAACCATTGGAGCTATTACATATGGATCTATTTGGTCCTGTTCTGCAAGTTTGAACAAGAAGAAGTACTTGCTTAGTAGTGACGAGATTGCGCATTAGATGGATTGAGTTGGGTATTTTTCTTAGGATTTAAGGATGATACTTTTGATGCTATTCATGATCTTATAATAGCACTTGAAAATAAACTGCATGAAAGTTAGAGGTATCAGATGTGACAATGGAACTGAATTCAAGAACAAGCTTATGGATGAATTTTGTGCAAACAAAGGAATCAAGAGGGAGTTCAATATTGCCAGAACACCACTGACAGAATGGTGTTGCGTGAGAGAAAAAGAATAGGACTTTGATTGAAGCGCGCTAGAACAATGCTTGCTCACACTTACCTATTCAATTCGAAGTCGGGTCTGAAGTCATACTTGCTTGCTATGTACTTAACAATGTATCGATCACCAAACCACAGATGAAGACACCTTATGAGTTGCTGATGGGAAACAAACCAAATATTCGTTTTATGAAGCCTTTTGGATGCCCTCTCACTATTCTTAATACAATTGATTATTTGGGTAAGTTTGATGGCAAGTCAAAAGAAGGTTATTTATTGGGATATTGCACCAACAACAAGGGATTTAGAGTGTACAACAGAGTCACTAAGAAGGTTCAAGATTGTCTTCATGTTGAGTTTTAGAAGATCAAGAAAATCAAAAGGGTAAAGGTCCTGATTGGATGTTTGATCTTGAAGTTTTGACTCCTTCAATGAATTATGTTCTTGTTAGAGAAGAGAATCAACTCGTACACAATGGAGAAGAGTACAGATGTTGTTCATGGAGTCCATATTAGACCGCACGGTTCATGATGAAGAACCTAAACCGCTTGAGAAAGAGAAGAAATGCGATGAGCCAAAATCCTCATTGTCTCACGAGGATCAATCTATTTAAGAGGAACTTAATCAGATGCTTCTTCAAGATGTCTTAGCACATTCTTATACTAATGACCAAAGAAGAGCTTATGAAGAAGCAAAGAAAAAAAGAACAAGATAGAGTACTCTCACAAGATTTCTTTTGACACAGCGCACGATTACGACCAGCTACAAAGACTTTGGATGATTTGGATGTTCCTACCATGCCTGGCTTAGAAGATACCGATGATGAGTTTGAAGATGAAGGTATTTTCTCGATTCCAAAAAAGATGCCGATGATTTCACTAATTTGGATGATAATTATGGAGTTCCACAGTCCCCAAAATTAAGAATTCATAAGAATCATCATACTGATCAAATCATTGGTCCTTCTACTTCTGGAGTAATGACAAGACACAAAGCTAAGAGTTTTACTAAACCTCATAATGCTTTACTTAGCTTTGTCTATAAACAAAACAGGTTGAATCATAAGGACCATCAAAATGCACGTTTACTTTTTATCTCTCAAGAGGTACCCAAGAATATTGCTCAAGCATTGACTAAAGAAAGTTGGGTTGAAGCTATGCAAGAAGAACTGCTACAATTCAGACTTCAAGAAGTTTGGGTATTATGTGATCTTCCTGATGGAAAGAAGGTCATTGGTACAAGATGGGTGTTGTGAGTCAAGAGAGATGAAAGAGGGAATGTTATCAAAAACAAAGCAAGGATAGTTACACAAGGCTACAGACAAGAAAAAGGAGTTGATTATGATGAAGTGTTTGCTTCTATAGCAAGGATTGAAGCAATTCGAATCTTCCTTGCTTTTGCATCATATATGGGATTCCAGGTTTATCAAATAGATGTCAAGAGTGCCTTTTTATATGGCAAGATTACAGAGGAAGTATATGTCAAACAACCTCCTGGTTTTGAAGATCCTAAACATCCAAACAAAGTCTACAAAGTTGTCAATGCTCTTTATGGCTTATATCAAGCACCTAGAGCTTGGTATGAAAGGCTCTCTACCTTTTATTGCAACATGGTTATAGGAGAGGAGCTATAGATAAGACTTTGTTTATCAAGAGAGATAAGAAGGATATCATGCTAGTTCAAGTGTATGTAGATGATATCATCTTTGGAGCTACCAAACAATCCATGGTCAAGGAGTTTGAGAAGCTCGATGAGAATGAATTTCAAAGGAGTTCAATGGGTGAGTTAACTTTCTTTTTGGGACTTCAAGTTAAGCAAACAAAGGAAGGAATTTTCATAAGTCAAGACAAGTATGTAGCTGACATACTTAAGAAGTTCAATTTTGATGAAATGAAGCCTGTTACTACACCTATTAAATCTATCAACTCATTGGGCAAGGATGAAGATGGACAACCAGTTGAAGTCAAGTTATACAGATCCATGATTGGCTGTCTTATGTATCTTAATGCGTCTAGGCCTGATATTATGTATGCTATTTGTTTATGTTCAAGATATCAAGTCTCACCAAAGATCTCTCATATGAATGCAGTGAGGAGAATTTTTAGTTATTTGAAACAACAACCTAAGTTGGGGTTGTGGTATCCAAAGGATTCACCTTTTCACTTGGAAGCTTTTGAGATAGTGATTATGCAAGTGACAACTATGATAGAAGATCAACCACAGGTGGATGCCAATATCTTGGAAGAAGATTAGTTTCATGGCGGTGTAAAGAAGCAAACAATTACAACAACATCATCAACCGGGCGTAATATGTGGTGCAGCCGTAAGTGTTGTGGACAAGTGTTGTGGATGCATAATCAACTCTTGGATTATGGGTTCAATTCCAAGAATACTCCTATCAATATTGATAATGAGAGTACCATTTGCATTGTGAAGAATCCAGTTTATCATTCCAAGACCAAACACATGCAGATTATGCGCCACTTCATCTGAGATTGTTATGAGCATAGGCTCATTAATGTTGTCAAGGTGCATACAGATGATAATGTAGCTGATTTACTCACCAAAGGCTTTGATGTTTCAATATTTAATCACTTGGTGGTAAGTATTGGCATGATTAATTACTGAGCTACATTTAAGGGGAGGACTATTTAGTGTAAGTATAGTCCTATGCATTGCTTGAGGGGAGGATATTCATGTTTACTTGCTGTATTTGCTATTGTAAAGAGGAGAATGAAAAGTAATCTTGCTTTTGATTTTATGAAAGTACTGCTTGGAAAGTACCGCATTGCAATGTGGAAAGAACCGCTTTGTCTTATTGAAAGTATTGTTCCAACGGTAATATTGAGGGGTAACTACTACTAACGGTAACTTTGTTATTAATGGTCGTGATTTTTAAATCTCACCTATAAATAACTACTATCCGAATTTCCCTCTCATATTACTACCTTATAATCTTTTCCATATTTCTCTCTTTCACCCATATTATTCATCATATCACTTTCACATCAGGTACACTTATCATCAATGGCAAATCGTAATACCGTTTCTAAACATAACATGGTATTAATTTGGACAAGACTGAAGCCAATGAGATCTTTCATGATATCATTGATTTTTTAACTAGGTCACCGATTAGTTATGCGCTTTTAGTGGAACCATATATCATTGAGCCTTGGATTCAACAATTTTAGGTGACTGCTAGGGTTCATATGGAGAATGATGATTCATATATTCAAGCTACAGTTCTTTGCCGGTAGAACTGAGAAGGTTGAAGCCTCAATTAGTGAGGATTTATTGTTTGATGATGAAGAACATTCGTTTTGATAAGCAAGCTGATTTGGGATACATTTAGGGACATTGGTTATGAAGGGTCCTTAATCGAACAACATTCAAGAAACCATTATTTTGTCCCAATCACTTGAAGTTTTTGGTACATGTATTGCTTCATTGTATTAGTGCTAAAAGTACATCATGGGAGCAATTTGGGTCTAACATAGCATCCGCTATAGTGGGATTGGCAACAAATCGCATTTTCAACTTTTCAAGGCTAATCCTAGATGGAATGCTTTCACATTTCATGGATCAAGATGGTTAATGTATCTAAGGTTTATTCAAGTGTTCCTAAATAAACAAATGGGATGTACCAAAGCCTACAAGTCTTTTACAGACCAAGTTATGGTACAACAAGCCAAGATTTTCACTTTCATGGCTAGGAAGAGTGATTTATTCACTAGAAGGACACTCCATTAACTACTTCTATGATGGAGGTTGTTCAAGCTGTCGAGTTGATCTTTATGTCACAGAGATGATGACGTCAGAAGGTAACTTCTACACAGAGAATACGCTTCTCAAGGTACTACATCACAAGGTACCGTGATCTCAAGGTAATCTTGCATCACTGTGCTACCGCCAAGCAGCAAATCCTGAAGTTCAAGAAGATGTTGCAGTTTCACCTCCACCATCTCCACAAGTCTCTGTTCCTGATTCTCCACAAGAAACACATTCACCAACTAGAGGAGATGAAGCAGCTATGGAGCCTGAGGATCAAATTCTAAACAATTATGCTTTATCCAGAGAATTGACAAGATTGAAGAAATCTTTTAAAGATCAGGCTACTCAAATTAAGAAGTTGAAGCTTAAATTTAGAAGACTCAAGAATTTTGTCTGGCCATTGGTTCAACATCATCTTCTATGGGTCAAGTCTCAAAGAAAGCAAGGCAAGCCTGTTAGGAAATTTCAGAAGAAAACAAAAGGCAAGAAGGTTCAACAACAATCATCTTCATTCCAATTGGGGAGGAATTTGGAAGATAAGAATTTGAATGAAGAATCTGAAGTTGAACCTCAAGGTACAAATATTCAAACTCAAGATACTGAAGAACAGGTTATTGAAAGTACTGAGGAAGAAATCAAAGTTCAAGGTACTGAGGAGCAAGTTATTGATGTTCAAGTTCAAAGTACCGGTGATCAAGGTACTGCTGGCGATCAAAGTACTCGCTTTTCAAGGAACTTACGGACAAGGTTAATTTCACCAAGGTTGATAGATTTTGAAGAGGAAGCTGGTCCTTCAACTGTTTTAACTAAAGAGGAAGCTGGTCCTTCAACCATACCGAAAAGGAAGCTGAGCACCAAACCTATACATATCGCAAGTGATGATGAAACCATTCTGAGGTAGATCTTGCATGATTTATCAAGGCCAAGGGGTGTTAGCATTCCAGGGAGTTACGAAGAACAACCAAGATCTTCTCAACCTGTTATTGATCCAAAAGATAAAGGAAAAGGTAAATTGGTAGAGATAAAGAAGAAAAAGAAACCTACTTTAGCACATATAAGGGCTGCTCGAGTTGAATGCTAAAGATAGAAAAGCTAAGGAAATTGAAGATGCTCAGAATATAGAGGCAGCTAAGAAATTGCAAGAAGAATTGAATGCTGAAGATGCTGAAATATTAGAGTCACCTATTCCTATTTCTTCTCTACCAAGAAGACCAAATCTTGCTAAGGAAAGGAATGCAATGATGGCTTATCTAAAGAATCAAGGATATATTGGATTGAATAAGTTGAAGTATGTTGCAATGAAAGAGTTGTATGATGCTGTCAGAGAAGATTATCAGAAACAAGTTGATAGTATCAAAGATTATAAAGATGATGATGCTTACAAAGAAGAAAGAAAGGAAGTTTAAAAGAAAAGAATTCCTGAAGTTAAAGATCAACAACAAAGAAAATTGAATTAAGATCTCAAACAAATGATGAACAGAGAAATTACTTAAGGATTGTAGATTTTGAGTATTCTAAAGATGATGCTGAAAAGAAGATGAACAAATCTCCAATAACTACTTTTGAAGTTGTAGAGTCAAAAGATGGAAATTATCAGATGTTTCACAAAGAAGATGAAAGTTTCAAGGTGTTCAATATGCTATGGGATTTATTGCATATAATTGATAGAGTGGATTTATTTCATTTATATCATGTCGTGAAAGAATATTTTGAACACAATCCATCAGAAGGATTTGGTTTAGTCTTGCTTAGAGATCTCATAACTGTTTGGGAAACTAAAGAAACAAGTATCGCTGAGATCTAAAAACCAAGAAGATTGGGAGATTACTTCCGGAGAATCTTTGAAGAATCTGGAGTACATGTTCTAGAGCTAGAAGATGGGACAATGATTCACATGTTAGTTGATAGAAGATATCCTCTTACATCAGATCTCATGAGGAGGATGCCGGAGCATGGAATGGAAGTTGAAGAAGATAATGAAACTGCACTTATGGTCATCAAATTGTTTATCGATGGACCAGATATAGCGATGATAATGAATAACGGTATGAATCTTAATTTGAGTAAATTTTGATATATCATTCTTTATTCAAAGTATCACTGCGATCAAACAGTACTTTAATCAAAGTACTGCTTGCGCTTTTAAACCAGTTGCTGATTTTGAAAAGAAAACTTTTGTTAAGTGTTAAAATTTTTTAAACAATGGTTAAAAGAAATAAATGGTTTTTGAGATGGTAACACCAATAGGTTATCAATCCACCATGGTTACAAAAGGATTGGCTAATCCACGAGCAAACGGATCTGGTAAAGATATCTCAAATCCGTTTTATAGTTGACAACTTGCTAATAAGTTGTATGGTAATCAATTCACCATATCAGTAATGTGAAGAGTTGGCTAGCATACAAGAAAATAGCTTGTGGTAAAGGCTGTGGAAAAACCATTATATGGTAATTAGTTCACTATGATGAAAGAACTAACTAGTCCAAAAGGGTACAACTTTTGGTAAAGACAAATCAAATCTGTTGATAGCTGATGATTTGCTAAAAATCATATGGTTATCGGTGTACCATGATCTTACACATCAAAACATTTGGCTACTCCAGAGTTAATGGCTTTGGTAAAGAGACATTAAATCCATTAAATTTTCAATGATTCATCTCTCATAGGAGTTTACACACCTGGAAGTGATGAGAATAGACTGAAACTTAATGAATTAATGTACAAATTGTCTTATGTTGCTGAAAAGATGGAGCTTGTTGAATGTTCTGAAAAAGAAAGAAGATTGCTGATTGATGCTTTGAAAAGAATTATACGTGATAAAGACTGCTTTGATGATGATATGAGCAGAGAATCTACAAAGATAAAATTTGAAGATAAAGTCACAATTCCTCTTTGAAGACAAAGATGTTAAAGCTAAATATACAAAGGAACTTGAAATCAAACAAGTAGAATTCAAGTTAGGGGAGGATTGTTGGGATACAGAAAGTCAAAGTGCTGAAGAGTTAAAGTACTGAAGATTAACAAATACTGCAGAAAGACAAAGTACTGCAAGAAGTCAAAGTACTGCTAAGTAGAAGTCAAAGTACGGATTATTCATCAAAGTACTGCAAAGTTTAAAGTCGGTTGTAATTGATTAAAGATAGAAAGTAATGTTTATCTAGAACTTTCTAAGTATTGTTTACTTGACGTACAAGGATAAGAATTTTAAACCGATTAGGGTTATCCTTAAGCCTATAAAAGGACCCCTATATTGGTATTAGAGATAAGAGTTTTATATGATTTTAGAGAGTACGTACGATCATTATTAGAGTTTTAGAGTTGCTAAAGAATCTGCATAATAAGCAGTTTTAGTGTTATTAATAAAGTTATATTCTTCTTAGCTTTGTTAAGTAAATTTCGCATACTTGATAAAGATTACTCAGTGTTTCATTGTTAATAACTTAGGATTTATCCGAGGTTATTAAACCCTTAACAAGCTATTTAAGTTAGTTTGGTTAGAGTACATCAATCCAACAGCACAGAAACAACAACTTTCACTGCTGGGTTTGAGAGAAATCTTTGAAGAGTCACACCGATGCACACCAGATAAAACATGCAGGTGGAAATGAGAAACGAGTTATGAAATAAATCAATAGTAGTGAGGAAATGAAAGTCCCGTAGTATATTCATTGTGGGGTAACAGCAATTATCCATGGATTATATATTTATCGTAGATAATATTTAAAGCACTAACAGGAAGAACCACAAACCCTATGGGTTTATGGTAATCGGATGACCCCCCTTAAGGGAAGGGAGTGGTTCAGTTTGATTCATTGTCAAACTAGGAGTGCTTAAGGATAATTATGGAGGTATCCTAATCCTTGTAGAACTTTCTTAGTATCCTATAAATATAAAAGGGATTCTAGGGATTCACATAACACAACAACTATCCATAAATTCGCCCCCTCTCCTCTTATTCCCACTATCAATCAACCAAAAAAGGGTTTTACCCTTTGGTGGATCCTAAGTCGACCCTAAGTCGATTTGTACTAGTCGACTAGTTTACCCAATTCTTTACTCGCCAAGCTTGCATAGGTTTGAGCCCTAGTTCTACATGTGTGCAGTACCAGTTGATACCTGACGAGACCCTAGTTTAGATTTTCTCCTAGGAAACGATAACCTGATCGAACCAAGGAAAAGAAGAAAGAAGAATGTGATTCCGCACGTGCAGACTGGTCAGGAAGCTTACATAACTCCATGAAACAAGTATGTTGGGTCACAAATTCTATTATTTCACACATATTATAATCATAAAAGTGAGGCTTTAGAGAGAGAAAGAAAGAAAGAAACCTAGAGAGAGAAGTGGACTAGTTATTTCCAGAGAGAAAGAGGAGAGAATGGAAGATTAGATTACGAAAGTGAGGAGAAACACACACACACCCCAACTAGGCGTGTACATGTATGGTATAAAAACTAGTTATTTGTTGTAAGGTCGGGCATACTTGTTGGACTAGATATGATCTTATACAATATTAACTTAATTCATGCTTGTTTACATTTAACTAGTCTTCAACAATCGTAAACTATTACAAGGTTCGATAAACTATCAATCACCAACACTTTATAAGCTAACAATTTCCCAAAAAGGGGATGGTCATTTAACATAAGCTCTATTTTCATGTCTTGAGTCTTTGATCTTTGAGCTTAAATTGGGGAAGGCTTGTGCATTGCATCACTAGGATTTGTCTTTAATATTATAATAATATTTTTTATTAATGATAACTGTCACACCCCCAAAATACCTGTTTTGCAACGGAATGATATTCCTGGGGGATGACTGCCATAGCATCACAGTTACAGTTATATTGAATGACCTAAAGTGCCGTTTGGAAAACACATCGTTTGATATAATAAAACATTCAGAATTTACAAAAGATAGGTCCCAAAAAGATAGTCATCATTTGCGGAAATAAGTTTGTTATAATCCAAATGATGTTTTAAAGTGCATAAAATCCATGTGAGACGCGTCGTCATCGCGACTCTATGATAAGTCCACATGCATGCCATGAAGTGTATGCCTTAGATACCTGAAAATACATGGCTAAAAGTGTCAACACTAAGGTTGAGTGAGTTCATAGAATTTATGTAAATGTTTTATACGACTACCACAAGTATAGGCCATGTATGACAAATACGTCACATAAAAATGTTACAATTGCTATAAGCACATGACACCTAAGCTAGACTGATCATGATGTTCGCCCGAACAGAGTGTTTTGCCAAACAACTCAAATAATGATATTAAATGAAATGCATCCTTTTGACCAGTTGGGACCACCAACCCGGATGGAGGAGTCACCCTCAATAGATCTATTCACTCACCGCTTCGGGAATTAACGGTTCATGATTATGAAATGGGGACATTCAATTGGCAATGAGGTAACATAAGCAATGTAAATGAATTTGATATACTTGGTCTCGTAATAAAATGATGTGCAATGTATTCTCCCCCGTAGGTTTGAAATAATGTATAAACTTGTAAACGGGCTATGAAAACTCACTTGGTACAATGATGTGATGGCAAAGTGAGTACACCCGAAATGAGACGCAAATCTCTAACCGCGACCTATTATGAATGATATGATTTAATATAAGTCATGATGTAATGTTATGCATGCAAACTCATATGATACCCATACCACTTGTGCATTTTTGAACATAAAGTTTATCGTCGAAAATAAGTTTATAACGTATTGTCAAGTTATAAATTACTTTACAAGTATTTACGTTGAGATGATATCCTACGATAGTCCTTTAGTGATTTATTAAGAAATTATAGTTTTTCGTCGTAAAACAATATAATTTGACAATTCATGAAGGTGACTAAATGGCCTCGAAAAGCTAGTCGTAAAATAGTGAATATCGAGTGTTAGGAACCAAACTCAATGGTTTTGGAAAGCTTGTCCCATTATCTAAAAGACTTAGCATTTAACTTTTGATTATAGAGGTCTCGATCATGGAGAAAAATATAGGTGAAGTAGGGTACTTGGACTAAAATATTGTTTAAGGTTAGTTTTCGACAAAGTTTGAGTGACCGTAATTTATTCGTTACAACTCCGTTTGACGAACGGTTGAACATTTTGGAAAATAGGCTAGGTGAACGCACTTTTACTAGAAGACATCGTTTTCTAAAAAATATTCTATCAATGTGAAAAACGACTCAAAACATGGTCACTCGCGACAATATTTTTGACTAATAGGAAATATATATATAAGTGTTTATACTTGTATAAAATAGTTACGATAACCTTATTTAAACGCGTGTAACTTAGTCGTTATAAGTCCGTTTTCTACGTTTTATATATCCTTAGTTTCGTGTTAAAGTATACTAGTATATTTTTGATAAATCGACTCATTTATATAACGCTTAAAACTCATTTTTGACCGACGAAAAATTCTGGACAGCATGCAGTTTTTCTGAAAATATAGTTTTCGTCGTTAAACTTGAAAATATCGTAACTTCTTCGTTATAAATCCGTTTTAACCCGTTCAAGCGACCACGGTTTCATTTTAAAGTATATTTTCTGAATATCTAGACCAAAATAATCCCCAGCCTACTGAAATTTCCAGATTTTACAAAATGTTACAGCAGCTAAATATATGTTGTCGAAAATGATTTTTCTTGCGTAATACTTGTTTCAATCACTTCAAATCAACACCAAATCAATTCTAAACCTACCATGCACCTTCTTAGGGTGTCATGGGTTCCTAAACATCATCAACAATGATATGTTTCAAGGGATTAATTATAGTATGAATAAAACTCATAATAAGTAATAAAAACACTTAAAAGTGGTATAAATACATATGATACTTGCATGATTTCTACTAGAATGATAAAAATAACTCATGAATGATTATGAAAGATTAGTAAAGATCATGAAATACTTACTAGTTGATTGATGAGGTTTAATTAACTAGGTTTCCTAAATACTCCTAGGTTTTTAATGCAAAACCTTAAAAAGAAGTAATCTGGAGTTTATAAAACTACTTGATCTTGAAAAACTTGATTTCTCCTTGATGTTTCTTGAGTTGGCCGGCCACAAGGAAGAAGAAGGAGAGGTTTTCTTTAACTTTCACCTTAGAAAATGAGTTTGTATGTGTTTTGGAAAATAATATCTAGTATAAAACTAGCCTAGTCATAGAAAATCATTAGGTGTACATTTTCAGTTAAGAAAATATCTAAAATGTGATGACTAGGGGGGGGGGGGTGACCGGCCATATCAAAATGGGGAAGGGTTTGATATAATTTTGATAGTTAAGTGTATTAAAAGTTAAGTATAATGTGTATTTTGTACATGTAATTAATTATTTAGTGTAGTGTTAGTTAGAAATCGATTTTAATGGAACAAAATAAAATATATCGAAGTCATAAAAATTATAAAACTGCATTTCTCGCAAGTATTGTTGGGATATGAAAGTGCTGAAGATTAACAAAGTACTGAATAAAGTCAAAGTACTGCTAAGTAAAAAAGTCAAAGTACTGATGTCGAAGTCAAAGTACTGCAAAGCCAAAGAACTGCTATATTCGTTTATGGAAAGCTTTGTTTATTCTAGAATATTCTTTGTTTAGATTACTTGTCGTACAAGGATACAAATTGTAAACTGACTAGGGTTATCCTTAAGCCTATAAAAGGACCCCTAGATTGGCATTATATATATATATATGTTTTTAGAATCCTAAAGTACGATCATTATTAGAGTTTTAGAGTAGTTCGATATTAGAGTTTTAGAGTTGTTTAAGAATCTGTATAACAAGCAGATTCAGAGTTATTAATAAAATCATTGAAAGTTAAAGTTAATTCTTCTTAGCTTTGTTAAGTAAATTCCGCATACTTAATAGAGTTTGCTCAGTGTTTCATTGTTAATAAGTTAGGATTTATCCGAGGTTATTAAACCCTTAACAAGCTATTTAAGTTAGTTTGGTTAGAGTACATCGATCCAACAAGTGGTATCAGAGCTTGTGTGGAAACTTTGACTAAGAAGAAACCTTAAAAACCTAGTTAACAACAAAACCTAAAGATGTCGACTGAAGCTGTTCCACCCCCATCCAACACCTCACTAAGAATACCAATCATTAAGAAGGGAGAATACGATCTATGGAGCATGAAGATGAGGCAGTACATTGCTATTACAGACCATGCACTATGGAATGTAATTGTCAATGGTAATGAAGTAGTTCCAGAACCAATTGAGATTCCTGGACAACCTAAACCACCTAAAGCAGTCTTACCAGCAGCAACAATAAGGAATCAAGAAAAGGCTCTCAACATACTGTTGTCTGCTATTCCAGATGGTCATCTACTCAAGTTCCATGATGCTAAAGACGCAAGGAAACTCTGGGCTGCTCTCAAGACAAGGTTTGGAGGTAATGATGCTTCCAAGAAGATGTACAGAAATCTATTGAAGCAACAGTTTGAAACCTTTACTGTTGGAGAAAGAAAAAGTCTTGATGCTGCCTATGATAGATTTCAAAATCTTCTCAGCATGCTGGAGCTGTACAAAGCAGAGGTATCAGTTGAAGATGCTAACCTAAAGTTCTTAAGGAGTTTGCCATCGACATGGCATGTGATTGCTACAATGATCAGAGGACAACCTGGATTGGACACTATGGACTTTGATGATCTCTACAATCATCTGAAGGTGTATGAGCATGAGATGAATGGCCAAACAAGTTCAAAGTCTCATAGTATAGCTTTTATGTCTTCTGAAAAGAGAGACAGTACTTCTACTAAAAGTACTGCTCACCCTACTCAAAGTACTGTTGTTCAAAGTACTGTTGCCTACACTACCCCAACCTTTGCTCAGCAACTCACACCAACAAATACCATCCACTCAGATGAAGTTGTATGCTCTTTCTTTGCACAGCAAGCTACCCTACCTGTTACTTATGAAGAAGATCTATCACAGATTGAAGAGGATGCTCTTGAAGAAATTGATATCAAGTGGCAAGTTGCTATGATCACTGCAAGGATCAAGAAGTTTATGAAGAAGACAGGAAGAGGCATTGACTTCAAACCAAAACACTGAATCACTTTTGACAAATCCAAGATTGAATGCTTCAACTGTCAAAAGACTGGACATTTTGCAAGGGAATGCATGTTTGCTAAATATCAAGCAAACAGGATGACTAAGAAACCAAAGCTTGAGCTAAAAGAAATTCCTATTACTGAAACAAAAGCTTTGGTTGCTCAAGAGAATCTATCAGAGGTTGACTGGAGTGCTGAGTTTGATGATGAACCAGTAACCTATTGTATGGTAGCTGTGGAGGATTCAGTGGAAGAGTTTGACTGGAGCACAGCTTTTGATGAGGAACCTGGACATGCTGCTATAGAGTCTAGAGATGGTTATGGAAGTTTTGACTGGAGCATGGAGTGTGAAGATGATCCTGTTCTACTTGCTATGGTAGCTACTTAACCAAGTTCACCCTTATCTCTGAGGTATGTTCTAAGTGTCATAACTTTTATCAAAAAGTGCTAAATGATTATGTTACTAAAAGAGATAATTATCAAAGGGCTAGGTCTGAGGTAGCTGGTTACCAAATTACTTTAGAGTCTATGGAAGCCAAAATAATAACACATGAAAATAATGAAATGGCTTGGGCAGAAAAGTATGAACAACAAGATTATCAGTTAAAATTAAGTGAATGGAAGTTAAATTGTAAGATTTCTAAAATTGAGAAACTAACTAAGGAGAGAGATGAATTGATAGAAAAGTTTGCTGCTTGGGGACAATATGGTCTTTCTCATGTCACTTATGTTGAAAAACAGAGAAGAGCTTATATTAAAACTGGCCTAGGTTTTGGTATGGACTTTAATAGCATAGAAAACCCACCTAGTGATCAGGATGAATGTGATTTTGAGGATATAACCACTAGTGATGATGAACTCATTAATTATGTAGATACATCTAGTAATGAGGACTCAATTAGTGCAACACCTCCTGAATATAAGAAAGAAAAAGGTTATCATGCTGTCCCTCATCCCACTGGTAGTCATCAACCTCTTAGGCCTGATGTTTCTCGTTTTGGAGTAGACAACCTAGAGTTTAGGAAGAAGCTTATTGGTTAATCTGGGTCTGAAACCCCAAAAGAAACTGTTGAAAACCCTAAGGACAATGATGTTAAAAGTCAAGCAGTACCTTCAACTCAAAGTACTGCTACATGTTCAGCAGTACCTTTAGGAAAACCTTTTCAAAATACTGCTAAACCTTTTTGGGATAATTTTGGTCAAAACAGTTTTAATTATTCACCTAGAAGACATAATAGTTTTGGTCATAGACATAGAAGAAGCAATTTTGGGATTACAGGTCAAAAATTATGTTTTGTTTGTTTTAGTCCTGATCATTTGATTAAGGACTGTGACCTTCACTCAGAGTACCTAAGTAAGTTCCCAAAGAACAGAACTGTCAACCAAAAACCAAGGGAGACTAGACCAGCTTGGAATCATTCACACAGGGTTAACCATAGAAACTTCTCACCAGACTATAGGTACCCTCACCAGAGAAGACCTTTTTCAAAACCCCCAGTACCTTCAAATACTTTTCAAAGAAATCAAGCAGTACCATCGCAAAGTACTGCTAGATTTTCAAACAATCAAGGTACTGTAAACACTTTTTGGAATGGAAACCCTAGGAGATCTAATTACTATCAATCTAGAAGGTATTACAACTCCAAGAAAGTAGCTAGATCAAGGGACTCTACACCATAAGTTAAAACCAAATGGGTTAAGAAGGAAAGTACTGATGGGGAAGAAACAGTACTTTCAGCAAGTGAGAGTGAAACTGAGGTTTTTGATAAAGATGATTTTGTTGAAAAAGAATAGGAGATTTTTGTTGAAAAAGAAAGTTTTGCTGAAAATCCACCACAAGTTTTAAAACAAAAGATAATGCTTGATTCTGTCTAAAAAAACTGTGAAGATTACATACTCAAGGAAATTGAGTATGTTACTCCAAAAGGGGAACACAAGTCAGTAACGGTTTGGGTTCCTAAAAGACACTAACTCTTTTATCTTTGTGCAGGGAAACCCAGAAGAGGAGCTTAAAGATCATCTTATTGTGGATAGTGGTTGCTATGGAAGCATGACAGGAGACAAGGAGATTCCGTCAGATTTTAGATCTTATTGTGGAGGAAGAGTTGCATTTGGGAATGATCCTAATAGAGGAAGAATCACTGGAAAAGGAACCATCAAGGCATGGCGTATAGATTTTGAGAATGTTAGATATGTGAAGGAGCTCAAGTTCAACCTTTTGTCAGTCTCTCAAATCTATGACAAAAAGCACCCTGTGTTATTCACTGACACAGAATGTCTCATTCTTTCACCTGAATTCAAGCTTGATGATGAAAACTTGGTGATACTCAAAGTACCAAGAACCAATGATGTGTATAGTTTGGATATTAAGAGTCTTCACTCTTTTGAAAGAGCTACATGTTTAGTAGCAAAGGCATCACTTGAAGAAGCACATCAATGGCATAGAAGATTGGGCCATGTAAATTTCAAGAATATCAACAAATTGGTCAAAGGAAATTTAAGTAGAGGTTTACCTTCAAAGACTTACAAGAATGATCACTCCTGTTTGGCATGCAAAAATGGTAAACAACACAAAGCTTCATGCAAGAAGCTTGAGGAAAGAACTGTTAGAGAACCTTTGGAGCTGCTGCACATGGATTTATTTGGTCCTGTTTCTGTTACAAGTCTGAACAAGAAAAAGTACTGCTTGGTTGTGACAGATGATTGCAGTAGATTCAGTTGGGTATTTTTCTTGGGATTTAAAGATGACACTTTTGATGCAATTCATGATCTAATCATAGCCCTTGAAAACCAATTGAGACTCAAAGTTAGAGGTATTAGATGTGATAATGGGACTGAATTCAAGAACAAGCTTATGGATGAATTTTGCGCCAACAAAGGGATCAAGAGGGAGTTCAGCATTGCAAGAAAACCACAGCAGAATGGTGTTGCAGAGAGAAAGAATAGAACTTTGATTGAATCAGCCAGAACAATGCATGCAGATTCACAATTACCTATTCAATTCTGGGTTGAAGCTGTAAGTACTGCTTGCTATGTGCTTAACAGAGTATCATTCACCAAACCTCAGACAAAGACACCTTATGAGTTGCTGATGGGAAACAAACCCAACATTCGATTTATGAAGCCTTTTGGATGCCCTCTAACTATTCTCAACACAATTGATAATTTGGGCAAATTTGATGGCAAGTCAGAAGAAGGATACTTATTGGGGTATTTCACCAACAGCAAAGGATTTAGAGTGTACAACAGAGTCACCAAGAAAGTTCAAGATTGTCTTCATGTCGAATTTTTAGAAGATCAAGAAAATCATAAGGGTAAAGGTCCTGATTGGATGTTTGATCTTGAAGTTTTGACTCCTTCTATGAACTATGTACCTATTAGAGAAGAAAATCAACCTGTACACAACGGAGAAGATTTACAGTATGTTGTTCATGGAGTCCATATTAGACCTGATGTTGTTCATGATGAAGAACCTAACAGTGTTGAGAAGGAGAAAAGTACTGATGAGCCAAAATCCTCATTGTCTACTGAGGATCAAGCGATTCAAGATGAACTTAATCAGATGCTTTTTTCAAGATGTTATAGCACATTCTTATGATGATGATCAAAGAAGAGCTTATGAAGAAGCAAAGAAAAAGAACGAGAATGCAGAAACTTCTCACAGTACTTTACATTACAGTACTTTAGATGACAGTACTTTCGACCAAAGTACTGCTGCACCTGTTGATAGCACTTTGAATAATTTAGATGATCCTACCATGCCTGGCTTAGAAGATACTGATGATGAGTTTGAAGATGAAAGTATTTTCTCAGATTCCAATAAAGATGCTGATTTCACTAATTTGGGTGATAATTATGGAGTTCCACAGACTCCTATCTTAAGAATTCATAAGAATCATCCTACTGATCAAATCATTGGACCTTCTAACTCTGGAGTGCTTACAAGACACAAAGCTAAGAGTTTCACTACACCTCATAATGCTTTACTTAGCTTTGTCTATAAATAGAACAGGCTGAATCATAAGGATCATCAAACATGCCTGTTTACTTGCTTTATCTCTCAAGAAGAACCCAATCATATTGCTCAAGCATTAACTAAAGAGAGTTGGGTTAAAGCTATGCAAGAAGAACTTCTTTAATTCAAGCTTCAAGAAGTTTGGGTACTATGTGATCTACCAGATGGCAAGAAAGTAATTGGTACAAGGTGGGTTTTCAGAGTTAAGAGAGATGAAAGAGGGAATGTTATTAAGAACAAGGCAAGGTTAGTAGCACAAGGCTACAGACAAGAAGAAGGAGTAGATTATGATGAAGTATTTGCTCCTGTAGCAAGGATTGAAGACATTCGAATCTTCCTTGCTTTTGCATTATATATGGGATTTCAGGTTTATCAAATGGATGTCAAGAGTGCCTTTTTATATGGCAAGATTACAGAGGAGGTGTATGTTAAACAACCTCCTGGTTTTGAAGATCCTACACATCCAAACAAAGTCTACAAAGTTGTTAAGGCTCTTTATGGCTTACATCAAGCACCTAGAGCTTGGTATGAAAGGCTCTCTACTTTCCTATTGCAACATGGTTACAGAAGAGGAGCAATTGACAAGACTTTGTTCATCAAGAGAGATAAGAAGGATATCATGTTGGTTCAAGTGTATGTAGATGATATCATATTTGGAGCTACAAAACAATCTATGGTCAAGGAGTTTGAGAAGCTGATGCAGAATGAATTTCAAATGAGTTCAATGGGTGAGTTAACTTTCTTTTTGGGACTTCAAGTTAAGAAGTCAAAGGAGGGAATTTTCATAAGTCAAGACAAGTATGTATCTGACATACTTAAGAAGTTCAATTTTGATGCTATGAAGCCAGTCACTACACCTATCAAGTCTATCAACTCATTGGGCAAGGATGAAGATGGTCAACCAGTTGAAGTCAAGTTGTACATATCAATGATTGGCTATCTTATGTACCTAACTGCATCTAGGCCTGATATCATGTTTGCTGTTTATTTATGTGCAAGATATCAAGTCTCACCTAAGGTCTCCCATATGAATGCAGTGAAACAAATTTTTAGTTACGTGAAACAACAACCTAAGTTGGGGTTGTGGTATCCAAAGGATTCACCTTTTCACTTGGAAGCTTTTTCAGATAGTGATTATGCAGGTGATAACTATGAGAGAAGATCAACCACTGGAGGATGCTAATATCTTGGAAGAAGATTAGTCTCATGGCAATGTAAGAAACAGAAAATTGCAACAACATCATCAACTGAAGCAGAATATGTGGCTGCTGCAAGCTGTTGTGGACAAGTTTTGTGGATGCGGAATCAACTCTTGGATTATGGGTTCAACTTCAAGAATACTCCTATCAACATTGATAATGAGAGTACAATTTGCATTGTGAAGAATCCAGTTTATCATTCCAAGACAAAGCACCTTCAGATTAGACATCATTTTATCAGAGATTGTTATGAGCATAGGCTCATTAATGTTGTTAAGGTTCACACAGATGATAATGTAGCTGATCTACTCACCAAAGGATTTGATGTTTCAAGATTCAGTCACTTGGTGGTGAGCATTGGTATGATAAATTATTAAGCTACATTTAAGGGGAGGACTGGTTGGTTAGTTGCAGTCCTATGCATTGCTTAAGGGGAGGGAATCTCATGTTTATTTGAAGTGTTTGCTATTGTAAAGAGGAGAATGGAAAAGTACTGCTTTTTGGTTTTATGAAAGTACTGCTTTGAAAGTACTGCTTTGGAAAGTACTGCACACGTGGAAAGAACTGTTTGTCTTATTAAAGTACTGTTCCAACGGTAATAAAGAGGGGTAAATTCAAATAACGGTAACTTTGTTATTATGGGTTGTGATTTTTCAAATCCTACCTATAAATAACTACTTCCCGACTTTTCCTCAAATCTTTATTTCATTTCAATCTTTTCCATATTTCTCTCTCTCACACACTTACGTATTCAAGAATTCATATCTTTTTCAATCATCCATGGCAAACCTACACACAGTTTCTAAAAACAACATGGTGGCGAATTTAGATAAAACATAGGCCAATGTCATCTTCCATGACATTATTGATTTCTAAACTGGTTCTCCAATCAGTTATGCGCTTTTGGTGGAACCTGATATAATTGAGTCCTAGATACAGCAGTTTTGGGGAACTGCAAGGTCACATATGGAGAATGATGAATCTTATATTCAAGCTAAAGTTGCTGGAAGACTTATAAAGATTACTGAAGCATCAATTCGTGAAGATTTATTGTTTGATGATGCAGAAGGAGCTATTAGGTTTGATAAACAGCTTCTTTGGGATACACTGAGAGATATTGGATATGAAGGGTCTTTGGTTGACACAACAACATTCAAGAAGCCCTTGTTCAGTCCACATTGGAAGTATTTGGTACATGTTCTTCTTCATCGTATCAGCTCTAAAAGTACTTCTTAGGAGCAATTTGGTTCAAACATTGCATCTGCACTGGTAGGATTGGCTACAAATCGTATGTTCAACTTTTCAAGGCTAATCTTAGATGGAATGCTCTCACACATCTCTCATGGATCAAGATGGTTGATGTATCCAAGATTTATTCAAGTGTTCTTGAATAAAAAGCTTGCTGATGTACCAAAGCCTACAAGTCTACTACCTGTTGTGGTATAACCAGCCAAGATTTTCACATTTATGGCTAGAAAGAGTGATCTGTTTTCTGGAAGGAACACTCCATTAACCACTTCAATGATGGAGGTTGTTCAAGCAATCCGAGATGAGGCTGCAGAGAGTGATGACAGAGAAGGTACTGCTTCAACGCAAGGTACTGCTTCTCAAGGTACTGCATCTCAAGGTACTGCATCACAAGGTACTGCTTCACAAGGTGCTGATGTTCAAGAAGCTACTGCAGTTTCACCTTCACCATCTCCACAAGCTTCTGCTCATGATTCTCAACAACAAGAACACTCACCATCCTCTCCCAATGATTATACTTCAACAGATGGGCTTCAAACATCTGGAGGAGATGAGGGAGATGTGGCAACTGAGGGAACTGTTCTCAACACTTATGCTTTATCAAGGGAGTTGACAAGATTGAAGAAATCTTTTGAAGAACATACCACTCAAACTAAGCAGTTGAAGCTTAAGTTTAGACGATTAAAGAACTTTGTATGGCCATTAGTTCAACATCATAGATTATGGGTCAAGTCTCAAAGGAAGCAAGGAAGGCCAGTTAGGAAATTTAAGAAGACCACCAAAGGCAAAAAGGTTCAAAAGCAATCTTCATTCCAATTGGGGAGGAAATTGGAAGATAAGAATTTGAATGAAGAAGTTGAACCTCAAGGTATTGATGTTCAACCTCAAGGTACTGAAGTGCAAGTCAATATTGAAAGTACTAAGGAAGAAAGCATTAGAGTTCAAAGTACTGATGATCAAGGTGTTGCTGATCAAAGTACTGGTCTTCAAGGAACATCTCGACAAGAACTAATTACACCAAGGGTGTTAGATTTTGATGAAGAAGCTAGTCCTTCAACAATTCAGCAAGAAGAAGAAGCTGATACACCTATGGTTGAACATACTGCAAGTGATGAAATTGCAGCTGAGGTATTGCAAAATTTATCAAGACCAAGAGGTGTGAGTATTCCAGGAGTTGCTGAAGAACAACCACAAGCTTCTCAACCTACTATAGATCCTAAGGATAAAGGAAAAGGTAAGTTGGTAGAAACAAAGAAGAAAAAGAAACTCACTTTAGCACAAATAAGGGCTGCTCAAGTTGCTATGAATGAGGAAGCAGCTAGAAAGTTTGAAGCTGAATTAAATGCAGAAGTTGCTGTTGAAGAAGCTAAAGATAAAGAAGTAGCTAAGGAATTACAAGCAAAGTTGGATGCTGAAGCTACTGTACCATTAAAGTCACCTATTCCTGTTTTTGCTCTACCAAGAAGACCAAATCGTGCTAAGGAAAGGAATGCAATGATGGCTTATTTAAAAGGTCAAGGGTATATTGGATTGCAGAAGTTGAATTATGTTGAGATGAAACAGTTATATGAAGCTGTTAGAGAGGCTTATCAGAAGAATGTTGATAATATCAAAGATTTTAAAGATGATGATGCTCAGAAAGAAGATGATAGAAAACAAAGCTTAAAAAGAAAAAGAACAATTGAAGTTGAAGATAAACAACCATCAAAGAAAGTTGAGTTAAGATCTGATACTAATGATGAACTAAGGAATTACTTAAGAATTGTAGAATTTGAGTATTCTAAAGATGATGCAGAAAAGAAGACAGATAAGAAGAAGAAAAAGTCTCCAATAACTACTTTTGAAGTTGTAGAATCTAAGGATGGAAATTATCTGATGTTTCATAAAGAAGATGAAAGCTTCAGAGTGTTTAATATGCTATGGGATCTATTGCACATAATAGATAGAGAGGATTTGTTTCATCTATATCATTTGGTGCAAGAATACTTTGAACACATTCCATCAGAAGGTGTTGGTTTAATGTTACTTGGAGATCTCACAACTGTTTGGGAAACTGAGGAAACAAGCACTGATGAGATTTGGAAAAATCAAGAAGATTGGGAGATAATCAGCTGGAGATTCTTTGAAGAATCTGGAATACATGTTCTAGAGTTAGAAGATGGAACTATGATTCACATGTTAGCAGACAGAAGATATCCGCTTACATCAGATCTTATGAGGAGAATGCTAGAGCATTGTATGGAAGTTGAAGAAGATAATGAAACTGCTCTTATGGTCATCAATTTGTTTATCAGATGGACAACGATGGCTGATGATGATGAATAACTGGTATGAATCTTTATTGAATAAATTATTTTGAAGTATCGTACTTTATTCAAAGTATCTGATCAAACAAGACTTTCATCAAAGTACTGCTTGTAGCTTTAAACCAGTTAATGATTTTGAAAAGAAAACTTTTGTTATGTGATAAATATTTTGAAACAAAGGTTAAAATAAATAAATGGTTTTTGAGATGGTAACAACAATAGGTTATCAATCCACCATGGTTACAAAAGGATTGGCTAATCCATGAGCAAACGGCTCTGGTAAAGATATCTCAAATCCGTTTTATAGTTGACAACTTGCTAATAATTTGTATGGTAATCAACTTACCATTTCAGTAATGTGAAGAGTTGGCTAGCCTACAAGAAAATGGCTTGTGGTAAAGGCTGTGGAAAAACCAATATATGATAATTAGTTCACCCTGGATGAAAGAACTAACTAGTCCAAAAGGGTACAGCTTTTGGTAAAGACAAATCAAATCTGTTGATAGCTGATGATTTGCTAAAAATCATATGGTTATCAATGTACCATGGTCTTACACACCAAAACATTTGGCTACTCCAGAGTTAATGGCTTTGGTAAAGAGATATCTAAATCCATTAAATTTTCAATGATTCACCTCTCACAGGAGTTTACACACCTGGAAGGGATGAGAATAGACTGAATTAATGTACACATTGTCATATGTTGCTGAGTTGCTGAAAAGATGGAGCTTGCTGAATGTTGCTGAAAAGAGATTACTGATTAAGGATGATGTAAAGAATGTTACTGAAAGAATAAAGACTACTTTGATAATGAGAATCCAAGCACAGTAAATACAAAGAAGATAAAGAAAATTGACAAAGACACAATCTTTCCAAGAGGCTAACAGAAGTTAAAGATAAGTTTACAAAGGAACTTGAAGTCAAGCAAGTAGAATTCAAGTTAGGGGAGGATTGTTGGGATATGAAAGTGCTGAAGATTGACAAAGTACTGATTAAAGTCAAAGTACTACTAAGTAAAAAAGTCAAAGTACTGATGTCGAATTCAAAGTAGTGCAAAGCCAAAGAACTGCTATATTCATTTATGGAAAGCTTTGTTTATTCTAGAATATTATTTGTTTAGATTACTTGTCGTACAAGGATACAAATTGTAAACCGACTAGGGTTATCCTTAAGCCTATAATAGGACCCCTAGATTGGCATTATATATATATGTTTTTAGAATCCTAAAGTACGATCATTATTAGAGTTTTAGAGAAGTTCGATATTAGAGTTTTAGAGTTGTTTAAGAATCTGTATAACAAGCAGATTCAGAGTTATTAATAAAATCATTGAAAGTTAAAGTTAATTCTTCTTAGCTTTGTTAAGTAAATTCTGTATACTTAATAGAGTTTGCTCAGTGTTTCATTGTTAATAACTTAGGATTTATCCGAAGTTATTAAACCCTTAACAAGCTATATAAGTTAGTTTGGTTAGAGTACATCGATCCAACAAGTATTGAGTGAATAAATAATTATCGAGTTGAATTTACGAATACCGTCGTAAATATATATATATATATATATATATATATATATATATATATATATATATATATATATATATATATATATAATACAATATATATACAAAATAAATTCAAAACATCGGGTAAACTAATAATATAATTTTTATACTCTTAAAATGAGTATAAAAATATATCAGGATAATTTTTGGAAGTGTCAGATCAATTATTCAAAATAAATGATTATGCGATAGCGTTTATTTATTAGAAAAATGTACGTTTAGGAAAAATGCAAATCTATGCATGAACTAATATGATGATGACGTTAATAATGATATGTAGACTAAATCTAGTCTATATGAAATGTCCTCAATGATTTTTCATGAATTCGCAGCTAAACCCTTACGGTTACGCGAATTTGATACTCGTAAACCTAGTTTACGATAAATGATGAATAGTGAAGCATGAATAGTGATTTTTCTCCGGGAATTAATAGTGTTTCGTGAATAGTAAAATTTTGAAATACGTTCTCAGAATATCAAATCGACTTCAAAAACGATGAATAGTAAAATGATGAATAGTAACCGATGAATAGTAAATTCCTGAGATGAATAGTAAATTTGAGAAATGACCTGAAATTACGAGTTGTCATATTCGCCCACCCAAAAAGGAATTCAGTCCCTGAATTCAGTCCATGTTGGTTTCTACGGTGTTATTTGTGAAAAGGTGAGAATATTTGAGTCGTATCGGGTCTTCCCGTGTTTTCTGAATCGTACCACGCCTTTCCAAGGCAAGACTTTCAACATAAATCTGTTGCCAAATTGAAATCCTAATGGTTTGCGACTTATGGAACATATTTCCAATATTTTGCGTCGTATATCGACGTAGCTTTTCTATCTATTTGTTGTTGTTTGTAACTGATTCTTGATCTGTATGATTTCTTTGTTGTTACATGAAATAAGTTATGGACTAGTGAGTTAGACTTTCCTAATTTTGGCCTGTAAATAAGTGATTGACACCTCAACAATAGAGTGCCTCAATTGGTGCAGTCAATATGTTCATGTGATAACTATTGTTGTAAGGGAACTTGTTCGATGAAGAATGATTTGCCTAATCATTTCCAGAAACAATCACATATGCTTTGAGCATATCTTCTAATGTTTGAATAGTTCTCTCGCTCTGACCATTGAGCTGAGGATAATAGGCGGTACTTATGTCCTAGTAGGTTCCATGAAAATCTTAAAATGATTGTCAGAAGTCTATGGTGAATCGGTTACCTTATATTAGGTATAATTGAAATTGACACCACGTGTCTCGTGACAAATTCCAAAATGTCAAGTCTGTCGAAAAGGGCATTATTGAAAAGAATAAATCATGGGTAACAGTTGTGATTCCTCGCGTTTCTAGTTCTAGCGAATGTCATTACTTGACTCTTATTGCCTAAGGTGCTTAGTCTCCATTACTAAGAAGTTTATTGTTTGATGGTCTCTCTCTGAATTTCTCTTATCGAAATATTTCCACGCTCTATGTTGTCATGTCACAAAACCCTGAATATTTAAGTGATGTGGTGTAGTGGTTGGTTTTCAAGATTTGTTCCGATATTGAGTGCTTCTAAAATAGCTCATCACTGAGATTGTTATCATGCTAGCAAAAACTTAGATATTAGTTCATACTATGCCGAAGAATGTTTTTTCTGATTTCACTTGTAGATGGAGAGTCATTGATTCTCCGATATGTTCAGACCTGTTGCATCTCTTGATATGGAAGTGAGGTTTTCTGGAATTTCTAGGGAACACAATGCCTTAGGGGAAGTTTATATCGATAACCTTAATTTAACTCAATTATCCTTTGATGGAAACTCATTGTAAGGAAGTTCACATATCGTTGAGGCCATGTTTAATAAAATGTTCTGTAGTCTCAGTTAAAAGACTTGGTTTATTTCTACAATGTTGCTTAGTGTGTATTCGCTTTGTACTAAATCTTGTGACTCGGTCTAGCTAGTACTATTGAAATGATATAATTTGGCTTCTAGTCCAAAGATAGTGGTTCAGATTGTTTCGTGATGTCTTAATATTTTTGTTGAGTTTTGAATCATCTTACTACATACTTCTAGTCTTTGTTGGTGGTTCTGTAATCCTTTCATTGTTTTCTTGTACTGAGGAATCCTCCTCATAGATGGTATAGAAAGTCTTTCCTAGAAAGGTCACTGGTAAAATTTTAACTTATTGGTTGAGTGTGTGATGAATGGCGTAGGTATCTATAGAGTGTTAACAAAATAGATGTTTATGAACAATTTATCTGATTAAAAGGCTTTGCTTTTGAATGAAGATTGTTTTAGGAGGTTTGAAAGGATGCTTGTTTCTTTCATGACATAATCTTTCCTGGATTATACATAGGTGATCAGGCTATGTATAATCGAGGAAAAATGATGTGATGCTTGGTTTTCTTGAAATGGTATTGTGTTTCTCTGAAGTTTTAGATGGTGTTCAACGTTTTGTTTTGTAAAATAATGGCTCAAACAAATTGTTTTTTTTTTCACAGTAACATGAAAATCGTTTCGCGTAATGGTAGTAAATAGTTGATAGAATGACTGAAAATCAATTTATAGTGTGGTAACAAAACAACTTGTTTTAGAACTCTGTGAAACCATTTTCCTAAGTGGTAGCAAAATAACTTGAAATAAGATTTGTTGAATGGTTTGTAGGATACATGGGAGAACCTCATAGAACGGTAATAGTCTTCTAATTGGTCAAGAATAAAGTTGGCCTAATTCCTAGTAAGATAGCGGTATATTGTTGCGAAATGATTGAAAATTGGGCAATTAGAATAGGGAAAGAATTAAACAAAGGTTGTGATTATCGTGGAGATAATAAAGGATAATTATTACATTAGATAGAAAGGTACTTATTATATGTTCTTGTTGATGGTCTAATCATGTATCAAGTGCAGGAGCAGTAGGCTGTCTAGCAGCAACAGCTTTGAAACTCTCACAGTCCTCAAACCTATAAGATGGTGTAGTGTTGTTGGAATCACTCCTAAACCTAAATCAAGTGTTAGTGATTCATATGTAATAGTTAGCTTAATATGGCCTTTATGTTAGTAATTAGCCTTAGGCTTATGTAGAAGGCCCATAAGCCTAGGCCTAGTCCAATAAGGAAAAGGATGGGAACTAGGAGTGTTGCCCTAGCTTCCCTCCTATAAATACTCTTGTAAACCTTCACTTGAAGGTTGGTTGTTCAATTTATCTCTTTCACATACTCCTACGCATAACCATCCTTAGTCTAACGTGTGTGTGTGTGTTTGGTTTATTGTTCATCCGCCTCTTCTCTTCTCTATTTCTACATCTTGATGCTTGTGTTACATATATGGGAACCTAACAGTGGTATCAATCGCCAAATAGTTGGGTGAATCGTGTTTGTTGTTTATGTGAGTTTCGGTCTTACGCGTAACAACACTTGATACTTTGGTTCGCTTAAAAACTCATTTTTTACATTTTTTAATCCAAGATTCTTGTACTTTCAATGTTTTAAGGTGTTAAAATATATGTTTTTGGCAAAAAGTTTCAACCTTTATGCGTAGATCTTTGTTTTTAAGCTAGGTTTTATACGTGGTTCATCTTCTACGCATAACTGTTTTAGACACTTTGGATCATCAAGTTTCACACTTTTGTGTTATTTTGGTGATATTGAAGCTACTTCATCACAAAAATCTGGTTTAGAAACATCTTTGGGCAAAAGTCAGTTTTACGAGTAGTTCTACGCCTAACGAAACCCTAATCTTACGCATAAGAATTCCGTGGTTTGATCTTCAGTTTTCGTGGTTTACTCCGTGTTTTCTTGCTTGGATAAGCCTGAAAATACGTCGACTTTGGATATCTTTTGCACTGTGATTGTGTAAAAGATCATTTGGGCAAAACCCTAAAATTACGCATAAGCTAAAGCTTACGCGTAGACGTTTTACGCATAAGATTTATCTTACGCCTAAGCTTTGTCTTACGCATAAGGTAATCCTACGCCTAAGGATTCTACGCTTAACTTTAGTGTTTTCTCATCTCTTACGCGTAAGCTAAACCTACGCGTAACTCTTGCTGTTACGCGTAACTTTGGTGTTTTTACGCATAAGTGCTACTTGGTTTACTGTGATTTCTACGCCTAAGGATACTTCATCAACAAAGGTTCATTCGACTACAAAGATCCATTTAACAACACAAGTTTTCAACATGTCACAACCACCATACTATAACTATTTTCCTTACACTTATAATCAACAACAACAACAACAACAACTAAGTCCACAACATCAACAATGGAATCAACAACAAGCAGTTTATCAACAACAATTTAATCAACAACATACTCCACTACTTGTAGCAATTCCACAACCTCAAATGGTACAACCACCACCTAGTCTTCAAGTACAACCTTACACAAACTTCTACAATCAACATCCATCCAGGAATACTATGAAGGAACCGGCATGGTTTGGCAAGATGTGTGAAGCCTTGAGTAGCCAACAATCAATTCATGAAGCTGGTTCACTTGATAGACCTCCAATGCTCACTCCCGGTAATTATGATCAATGGGTAATTAGGTTCTATAGGTTTTGTGATCTAAAGAAGCCACATGGAAAGTTTTTAAAGAAGGTCATTATGGAAGATCCATTTCAGATGCCTACTGTCGTTACACCCGGAGATCCTAATGTTGTTCCACCAAGAGATGATGTTACCAACATTGCAACTGTTGCAGAACTCACGGGTGATAAACTTCTACACTTTGAAGCCGACGAACTTGCAATGCAATACATCCTTTTAGGATTACCCAATCAAATCCTTCGAAGTGTTGATGCTTAAAAGACTGCAAAAGCAATGTGGGAACATATTCATCTTCTTATACAATGCACAACACTCAATCAGGAAGACATGGAATCCAAAATCTACTTGGCTTATGAACACTTCATGATTGAACCAGGAGAGTCATTAGAATCTTATCATCATCGCTTTTCAGACATCATTAATGATTTGGACAAACACAATATCATCATGCCACGAATTGCTGTCAACATAAAGTTCCTAAGTAGTCTTGGTCCGGAATGGGAGAAGTATGTCATTTTTCTCCGTCCAGCTAAAGACATGCATCATGCTACCTACGGATTGTTGTACGACTATCTGAAGCCTCACCAAAAAGAAGTTGATAAGGAAAGGATTCTCCGTGGTCAAACTGTTTCACCATCACTTCCGGACAATCAACAACTTGCTTTGTAGGCACAAACTAATATTCCTCCTCAACAAGATCCTCAACCCGCTCCTCAAACAACTGCAACCATCACACCTTCTGATCCGTCACAGCAACAACATCAACAAAATCAATTGGTTCCATACAACAACAACCCTGCTCAAGCTCTTTACAGTGAAGCTGATGAGGACTCCAATGCCTTCGATGAATTGCAACAAGGATTTGTTATGATTGCTAAAGCATTTGGCCGTTATACAAACAAATCCAACAATCGCATTCGTTCTTCATCCAATACAAGGAATCAGGCTGTTGTGAACAATGGACGGGTTGAAGTTCAAAATCGTGGTTATGGTCGTCAGATGGGAGGTGGTCAAGGGTTCAATGCTAAGGGAAGGAATGACATGGGTGCTCCGCAGCAGCAAAGGGCTCAAGTGGTTGAACAGGGAAATGCTCAGAATGGGGTTAATGGTCTTCGATGCTATAACTGTAATGAGAAGGGTCATTTGGCTAATGCATGTCCTAAACCGAGGACAAGAGGCAGTGCTTACTTAAAAGAGGCTTTGCTCTTGGCTCTTAAGGATGAAGCTGGTGGAACTCTTACCAACAAGGAACAGAGCTTTATGGTAGATGCAGATTCTGATGATGATATGGAGGACTTGCAAGCTAATGCAGCAGTGATGTTGATGGCACAAATGCAAGCTCTACACATGAGTGACACAGGCCTAGTGTATGACACTGATGGCTTGTCTCAAGTACCTGAACAAACAATTATCATTAATAATCTGATATCTCCGCCAATTTCTCCATCCGACAAGGATCAAAGTGTTCAACATGAGTCTTCCACATCTCATTCCGATGATTATCAAATAGATCCCGTAGTTATATTTGATGATCAAGATAACCTTATGGTTAATATTGATAATCAAGTTGACTCCGTCATTTTATTTGAGAATCTAAAGAATGATCATGTTGAGAATCACGTTGAACAAGTTGAGCTTTTGTCTGACAGAGAAACTGAGCTCTTGACCTTAATTAAAGACCAACATTCTCGTTTGGAAATTTGCACGAAATTAAAAGAAAAAAATGCACTGTTAACCAGGGATAATGAATGCTTAATTCGACAACTCAACTTTTTCAAAACTCAAGAAAACTGTGAAAAAGGTTTTGAAGCCGCTTTTGCCAAATCACACCAAAATGAAAAATCTTTGGAACGACAGATTTGTGATCTAGCAGCTTCGAAGAATGTTTTTTTGTCTCAAATAGAACAAATGAAACATGAACATAAACAACAAATTAACGCTCTTACTTTCGAAAGTCAAAAAGCCAAGCTGAGTTGTTAAATTGTCAAAAACAGTTCTCTGAGTACAAAAAGCATTCAACGAAATGAATAGATGACTATCTTGAGGAAATTGTCGACTTACAAAACAAAATCAAAGAGTTTAAAACTGTTGTTTATAAACATGGTGAATCAATCACAACGATTCAAAAGTTTTCTTTCAAACCAAATCCAAATGGATATGGACCGAATCTTGCTGATTATAAACCTAAGTTTTCACACAGAGCATTCAAACCAAATCCTGAAGTTTACAATGCAGAACATAGAATTGATGACTCAATTATGATTGTTGTTGAATATAATCGGATGGAGGAATTAGATGCTGATGACGAGAGTCGGTCAAAAATGGAAAATGTCGTTTATAACAAACCATTTAACTATTCAAAAGCCGTAACTTTTGTCACACAACAAGATACTTCAAACACACCTTTGATTGTCACACTAGTTTCTGAAGTTAGTCCATAACACAATGGTGCACAAGTTAATGGTCCTTTACCTTCACTTAGTGAAGTAAAAACTAAAGCCGAAAGTTGTCGTGTTATCAAATATTTTGACACTTTCTTATCTGACATCAAACTTTTGGAACGTGCGATTGAATTTCATTCTGAAATAAAAGTTGAACATTTTACCTCGCCATGGGCACGAGAACAACGAGATATTTTTCAAAAAAGAATTTTACCCCATATAAAAAATTTGAAAAACTGTGCACTATATTGGGAAAGGGATTTTCACAAGAAACTTGGTGTCATGAAAACAGTTTTCGAGAAAACAGAAACATCGATTTCAAATACTAAACGCAAAAAAAAATTATTGAGAAAAGATGTTGATCGACTCTTGGAAAATGTTATCTGTGCTGATATCAATAATCTTGTGTTATTACAATCTGTTGCATATGCATCTGATCATATCTCTGCTGATTCTGTTACTACTGTTGATAATGTTGTGAATACTGATAAGGTGCCTCAGATCGAGTCTTTAAAAGTTGAAAATGAACGATTGTCAAACGAGCTTTCAAATGCAATACGTCGTCTTAATTGGTGTCAAAAAGATATTCACGATCAACAACTTGCTTTTCAACACAAAATCGCCCAGTTGCGTGCAAAAACTCCTAATCCAAAACTTGAGCAACTGGATGATCAAAACGTGTCTTTTAAGTGTCAAATCTCAAAATATGAACAAGAACTTGCAAAAGTTAAAAAGGAATATGGTGTCATATTTGATTTACTCAAACAGACTTGTGATGAAGCATCAAACGAACTTGATCATTATCTTGCACACACTAAAGAAGTCATGAATTTTGCTGGAAATCTTCGTTCTGAAAATCAAGATTTGGTGCACACTATCATTAAGTTACGGGAAATGTTAGGAAAGTATGAACAAGTTCAGCCTAGCATCATTAAGAGAGTTGCACCTGTAACACTTAGCAATCATGTCCCCAGAATACCTACTGACAAAACACAAGTTACTAATGTGCTTCCCTCTACTGAAACAGGACTAGTTGCCTCTTTTCCAAACGTCCGCACTTCACAGCCTAGGAGCAATACAAGGAAGAATAGGAAGTTGCGACCTAAGAAAAGACAAATAAAGAATGTTGAAGTAGAAGAACACCGTAGGACTTTGAATAAGACTCCCGTTCCACCCACTTTAGATATTGCGTCTGGCAAATGTAATGGAAAAAGTGTTGTAACTAATGTTGAACCTTTAAGTACTTTTGATATTCAGTCTGATGCATCTTGTGTTATTTGTCATAAAAGTATGCGTTCTGATTGTCATGATAAATGTGTTGCTAAGGCTATCTTGTCAGGTTTACGGAATCCTAAGATTCGGAATACCTCTAGGCCCACTAATGCTTCTAAGTCTGTGCTTGGTAAACCGCCTTCTTTAGATTCTAAGAAACGCATTGATGTCCCTGTAGTTCCAGTATCACCTCCAAGGATTGTTGTACCACCTAGCACATTCACTAAGACTAAAGCTAAGACTAGTTGGAGATGGCAGAAATGGATACATAATACACTAGGATTTAAATGGATGCCTAAAATCATTGATGTGTGTATTTCAACTATAATTGCTGAGGAACCCTCTATCTCGGGTTCCACATCTACTTCTATTCCATCTGTGTCGTCTGTGTCTAATGCAGGTGATACAGATCATTCTCTGGATTGTTGATAGCGGATGTTCCCGACACATGACAGGAAACCTTAAACTGTTATCAAACATTGTTTCAAAGTTCATTGGCACTGTCAGATTCGGAAATGATCACTTTGCAGCTATCATGGGCTACGGAGATTACATTAATGGCAACATCAAAATTAGCAGGGTTTATTATGTGGAAAGCCTCGGTCACAATCTATTCTCAGTTGGTCAATTTTGTGATGGAGACTTGGAAGTCGCTTTCAGGGAGAAAACTTGTTACATTCGTGATCTACAAGGAAATGATCTTATGTCTGGCCAACGCTCATCCAGTCTCTACACTATCTCCATGCAAGACGTGATTGCTTCATCTCCCATATGTCTACTCTCAAAGGCTACATCTACAAAATCTTGGCTATGGCACCGTCGTCTCTCACATCTAAACTTTCAAACCATAACCAACCTTGCTCGATACAAACTTGTTGAAGGTCTCCCACGATTCAGGTATTCTAAAGATCACCTATGCTCAGCTTGTGAACAAGGGAAAAGCACTCGTGCTCATTTTCCTTCAATGTGGAACACAGCTCTCAGCATGTGCTTCATTTTCTTCACATGGATTTGTGTGGCCCGATGCGCGTGCTGATGATAAATGGCAAACGCTACATCTTGGTAATTGTTGATGACTACTCAAGATGGACTTGGGTTTATTTTCTTCGAAGTAAAGATCAAGCTCCACAGATGATCATCACCTTTCTCACAAAAATTCAAATTCAGCTCCGGAACACCGTTAGACAAATTCGAACAGACAAAGGAACTGCATTTGTAAATCAAACTCTTCGGGAATATTATGAGAAAGTGGGAATTGAGCATCAAACATCTATTGCCCGCACGCCAGAACAAAACGGAGTTGTTGAAAGACGAAACCGTACGTTAGTGGAAGCTGCCAGAACGATGTTAATCAATGCTAAACTTCCAGATTACTTGTGGGCTGAAGCTGTCTCAACTGCATGCTATACTCAAAACCGTTCAATGATTACAAAACGCCACAACAAAACACCATTTGAGCTTCTCCACAACCGTAAACCAAACCTTAAACACTTTCATGTATTTGGATCCCTTTGCTATCCGAATAATGATCGTGATGACTTTGGAAAGCTCAAACCCAAAGCTGACATTGGAGTCTTCATTGGATATTGTGAGAATTCTAAAGGTTACCGTATCTGGAATCGTCGTACAAAACAAGTTATGGAAACGATTCATGCTAATTTTGATGAGCTTACTGAAATGGCTTCTGAGTATAACAGCTTGGAACCCGGTCAAAACCGCTCAAACTTCCCCCAAACCCCATCATCAGCTGAACAAAGCCCCCAGCTTACTCGTCAACAAATGGAAAGACTTTTTGCTCCGCTGTTCTATGACGATATTGATGAACGTGCTCCAGGTGTAACCGTTGTTTCCGCTGCTCAACCTGACACTAGTCTTATACCTGATACACCTGCTACAACAACCACTGTTGAAGAAGCACCACCAGTTGACTCCAACACAACAGTTGAACAAACCGATTCCAACAATGATGAACTGGCTGATGATGTTCTGAATGAAGTACCCCCACCTGCAGATTTTGATCCAAATGCGTTCTTTAACCCGTTTGCTAATGAAACTGCTGCACCTGATGTCGCGGAATCATCTACAAGCCATTTGAATCCTCAGAATCTGCATAATGTATACCAACATCAACCCTCTACACATCGATGGATAAAAGACCATCCTCTGGAGAATATTATTGGCAACCCAAATCAACCAGTCGTAACGAGACAACGACTTCACACAGATGGTGAACATTCCATTTATGCACTCACTGTCTGCCAATCTGAGCCTAAAAACATTAAAGACGCAATGAAAAAATACAACTGGATTGAATCCATGCAAGAAGAACTCAACCAATTCAAACGTCTTGAAGTATGGGAACTGGTTGAAAGACCATCAGGGGTCTACGTCATTGGTCTAAAATGGATTTGGAAGAACAAATTGGATGCTGAAGGGAATGTCATCAGAAACAAGTCACGTCTGGTGGCTAAGGGTTATAGACAGGAAGAGGGTATTGACTTTGAAGAATCATTTGCTTCGGTTGCTCGTCTTGAGGATGTTCGGATATTTCTGGCGTTCGCAGCTCATATGAACATAACGATCTTTAAGATGGATGTCAAAACTGCTTTTCAGAATGGTCAACTGAAAGAAATAGTTTATGTCAGCCAGCCAGAAGGATTCGTTGATCCAACGCTTCCGAACCATTTCAACAAACTGAACAAAGCTCTGTATGGTATCAAACAAGCTCCTCGGGCATGGTATGATAAGCTATCATCTTTCCTCATTGCCAATAATTTTACCAAAGGTTCGGTCGACCCAACTCTTTTCATACAATATCACGGGGAACATATTTTAATTGTTCAAATTTACGTGGATGACATCATTTTTGGGTCAACACATAAAAAATATTCAAATGCTTTTGCAAAACTTATGACAAAACATTTTGAAATGTCAATGATGGGTGAACTCACATTCTTCCTTGGAATGCAAGTTCATCAATCACCCCGTGGTATTTTCTTGAGTCAGTCCAAATATGCCCTTGAATTGTTACACAAATTTGGAATGCAAAACTGTGACACCTATGCCACACCAATGGCTCATACCAAGAAGCTAGACGCTGATTTACATGGGAAATTGGGGGACCCTACTAAATACCGTAGTATCATTGGGTCTCTCATGTATCTAACAGCTAGCAGGCCTGATATTGTTTTTGCCGTATATCTTTGCTCCCGTTATCAGTCGAGACCAACTGAAACCCACCTCTCAAAGGCTAAAAGAATCCTCCGATACATCAAGGGAACCATTAATTTTGGAATCTGGTATTCGAAGGATTCTGGTTCTGAACTAATAGCTTTTTCAGACGCTGATCACGCAGGCTGCTTAGACTCTCGGAAAAGTACTTCAGGAGCACTACAATTTTTTGGTGACAAACTGGTGTCATGGCAATCGAAGAAGCAGGATTGTACATCACTGTCCTCAACCGAAGCAGAATATGTAGCCATGTCGGCGTGTTGTGCTCAAGTCATTTGGATGAGAACACAACTCAAAGACTATGGTTACGTATTTGATAGAATCCCGATGTACTGCGACAATCGGAGTGCTATTGCGATCTCGTACAACTCAGTTCAGCATTCGAAATCAAAGCACATCGATCTTCGATATCATTTCATCAAGGACCACGTGGAACAGGGTACTGTTGAATTATATTTTGTGGGTACAGAATACCAATTGGCAGATCTTCTCACCAAAGCCTTGCCTCCCGTTAGGTTTAATGAGTTGGTCCACCGAATTGGTATGAGGTGTTTGACTCAAGAGGAACTGGATGAACTCTTAAAACATTTTAAAAAACAAGTCAAACACCAAAATCTCTTTTGTAAATATTTTTCAAAAAACAAAATACAAAAATATAAAATCAGATAAAACAACAAAAATATTCTTCAATCTATTTTTTCTCTTAACATGGCAAGTACATTTCTTCCGTCAACACTCTAATCTCTCAAAATTCAATATTTTTCTGATCAAGTGTTGAGGGGGAGAAAATTTAATACTTAACTGTTTCAAAATAACACCGTACTTGCATGTTACCTAATCCCGGTTGTTTCTTTAAATTGGTGGTCACATTTCTGGTTTACTGACACTCCTCGGACTAAAATTTATAACCTTTCATTATTTCTTAAGTAGAGGGGGAGTGTCATCAAAGTTATTTCCAAATATTCTTCGTTTGTTAACCAAAATGGAAGTTAAAAGGCTTTGGATGAAAATTGAAAAGGTGGAGGGACTAAAACTGCCAAAAGCTCAAACTCTCTTTTAATAAAACTCCCTCACCTAACTTCATCACTTCACATTTATTACAAAAACCAAACTAATCCTACGCCTATAAATCGTTCAACAAATCCGAAGTTTTGATCATGAATCTGTAAGTGATTTTGTGTTTGTAACACGTTTTTAAACATTGGTTTTGATTTTCAAACGAATCCAATGGTTGATTTTGTGTTCTACGCATATGCATAAGAACACATGATCATGTTTGTGAGTTTTGTTGTTAAGATAATAGTGTCAAAACGTTTCTTTAACATCATTGATACCATTTTTCTACTCATAACGCACCCAGAATCACGTATTGATTGAAGTTGAAGAACTAGGGTTTATGCGTGGGCTTGGGTATTTTAAAATGTGAATGTTTTTGGTCAAAAAGATTGTTGTGTGATGTTGTTATCATGGTGAATTGATGATATCCAGGCTTTAAAACAACCCAGAAACACTAATTGATTGTAAATTAGAAATTAGGGTTTAATGTTCTTCGCATTTGGGTATTTTTGATTCATTGAGAGTTTGATGTTAAAACTTGGTTATTACAATCACATGACATCTAAAAACCACCAAAAAAACTTTGGTGTAATTCACGTGGCTAAAAATCTTACGCGTAATATTTGAACTATTAGGGTTTAGGTTTACGCATAAGGTTCTTTACGCGTAACTGTTTGATTGAGTGTTTGTGAGTAAATCTGTTATACAATGAATATGGGTGTTAATATTGATGCTGTGATGAATTTATTTCAGGTTTCTACTCGTAAAAAACAGAATCAAGGTTGTTAACCATCTACGCATAAGGATCACCTTACGCATAGCATGTTATGCGTAAGAGAAATCTTACGCGTATCGTTTACGCGTAAGGTTCTACAAAGGGACTACTCGTATCCTGTGAAGGATATGCGTAAACAGTGACCTCTACGCATAAGGTCTACTCTTACGAGTAAGCCTTACGCGTAAGGTTTTATATGCGCTTACGCGTAAGCTCTACGCATAAGGTCCCCTTTTCCTACGCGTAATATTTCTTACGCGTAAGTAAGGTTCCTACGCATAAGCTTGCGTTTATGCGTATAACTCCTGTTTACGCATAAGCTACCATTTCTACGCCTAAGCCTTGATCAAACCTTCATTGTGAATTGTTACACGTGCAAACTTGTAAATAAATAAATCATAACGTCACGAAACCAATAAATGTCACTAATAAGCTTAATCGTTTAATATGTTGTGAGAAATAAGTGATAACACACACTTTAAAACTTAAAGTTAACTAACTCACGAAACTTTTCTCGACGTCATTGGACTATTGAACAAACAAGTGACTTTGGACTCGTAACAATCATTGACATTGCACATTCAATAATTAGACAATAAACCATCTGTTGACTAACATTATGTCTTTCGATATGTTGGTTCTTTTGGCTAAATGTGTTTCAGATCACGACATGGAAGCTCAAATGAATGTGGATGCACCAAATGTTCTCACCATTGCTGATATTTTCCCTCATGGTTATCCGATGAAGATTGGAAAGAATAATCTTCGTGTCGACTTTGAAACCCACACCTGCTCGGAATCTTCTTGCCTCATTGTAGTGGATATTCTTAAGAACCATCCTTATCAGAACATGCTCACCAATTCTGCCACAATACCGAAGATCTACATTCAGCAATTCTGGAATACTATGCAAATGATCAAAGGACAAAATGCTGTGACTGTGACTCTCAACCACAAACAACTCACCATCACACCGGCAGACTTAAGGGCTGTTCTCCTCATTCCTGACATCATACCAACTGAATTCTTTGCTGCACCTACTCAAGAGACTGTTCTGCAATTTTTGATTGATATTGGGTACGAAGAAGCTTCAGGAGTAATCAATAAGCATTCACACGTGGATCTAAAGAACATTTCTCAGCCTTGGAAAACCCTTTATATCATCATCACAAAATCGGTTTCTGGTCGTGACAGCGGCTATGAGCATCCCAAGCTCGTAGAACTGCAAATCTTCTGGGCTCTAATCAACATGAAGCACATCGAAGTTGAAGCTCTGATATGGGATGACATGATGACATTCCTCAAAAGGCTTGGCTCAAAGATTCCTTATATCAGATATACTAAACTGTTGATTCAAAGAGCACTTGGATATAACCCTGATATCCCCAAAAGAATCAATGACCCCGACAATCTCGACATGTTGTCTGAACCCACCCTAACTGTCAGATTCAAGGAGTCAACTACCAAGAAACAAGGTGTTGTGTTGCCGGATCACCTTCTTTCAGATGAACTCAAAAAGCTCTACTCATATAGAAGATATTTGGTTGCTGTGGAAGAGAACAAAGTTGGATTTCTTGATGAAAAATCTTCTGGTACGCCTACAAGGAAAACCAGAAGAGGAAGTGGAGGAAGTGCTGCAAGAACTGAGAGTCAGAGGAAGTTCCCCAAGAGGAATCCTCTACTTAAGAGTACAGTTCCCTCCAAGGAAGTTGTTCCTATTCCAGTACCTAAGCCTGAACCGCAAAGACAGCTAGTGGACGAAAGCTCTAAAGATACACAAACAGACGAAGAGGTCTTCTACTCAGAAACTGCAACCGATGTGACTCCTCAAGTAGTCAAACCTCCTAGTCCACCAGCAGATAAAGGAAAAGGAAAGACTCCAGTAATTGAGAAACAAGAAAAAGAAGAATCAGATGAAGAGCCTCTGGACACTAAGTACAGAAGGAAGTTCAAATTCATTAGACTCCAACACGTTGCGAAAGAATTTGCTAAGGATCAAATGGGTGGCCCCGGAGGGTCAAGTGGTGGAGTACAACCTACATCAAATCCTGATGCGGTTAATCAACCCGATAAGGGAACTGGTGCCACCACTCTTGAGCAACAACAAAAGCGCGTGGAAGATTCTATTGATTACAACATTGAAGAACCAGAAACTGAAAAGTCCAAGAAAGATAAAGCTGATGAAAAAGCTAAGTCTGGAAATGAAGAAGATGTTGAGTATGATAAGTTTCTTCTAGATAGTCCTGCACGCTCAAAGAAGGAAACTTCTTAGCCACCAAAGGACCCGGAGTCTCCTCATATCTCATCATCATCAGATTCATCTTCTCACTCTTCACCACCACCATCAAAAAGAACAACCAGATCCACATCCAGATCAGTGAAGAAGCCAACTGCCTCTTGGATGTCTCATGCAAAGTCACGAATCGTTAAAGCTGTCAAGAAGGTCAGAGAGAAAGATATTACAAAGAAGAAGTTAGATTTTCTTGCTGACCAGATACAGTATCTTCATGATGAGAAAGACAAGATGCAAGTTGAAAGGGAGTATGTCCAGAAGCTCATGAAAGATGATCTTCAAGGGAGAATGTACGAGATGATCAAAGGATACACTCACAAGTTTCTTCTTGACGTAGTTCCTAAACCGACAAAGGAGATGTACACCAGACAGCTTTATCCGAATCTTTTGCATTTGGCCAAGCAAACCATGATATCAACTCCAATGAATGTAAACATCAATCCAGTTGAACCTACAATCTTCTCAGATGATGAATTGGTGAACCGGCTGGTAGCTCAAATGTCGAAACGCTCTGCAACATTTGCCTCCTACGAAGGTAAATTGTTTGAAGCATTGCTGGAATACCAACTCAGGTCATCATACAGAGAAGAAGCTGTAAGGCCTAAACGTCCAAGAGACGACGAAGACAAAGATAAGGATAAGGATAACGAGCCCAAACGCCCGAAGAAGTCTAGTGAATCATCCTCAATTCAGTACTCAATGCAGCCTCCACCCCAAAGGACTCTAGCTCAACAAAGATCCCCTCCTCGCTCTTCAACTGAAAAACCTCAAGATTCTGAGACACCACCTCAGACTCAGAAAACCGGTGATCACTTTGAGTATACGGGTGGTGACGATGAGGAAATCCCTAAGCCCCTACAACAACCCATCTCTCCTGACACAGCCAAGAAACCAGAATCCTCCTCTAGGGCAAAGAAAAAGAAGAAGAAGGCGCCTATGACTGACGTCTTATCATGGATGGACGAGGATAACACTGAATTCGACGGGTTCTGGAAGCTTGTTGATTCTACACCCTACCCACCTGAAGGTCAAGATGCAGTAGAAGGTCATACATTGGAGCACGCTAAGTTCTTGCAAGAAAAAATCCGTGTGAAAAAGATGACGAAATCCGAGTTGAAGCGAATCAAGAATGAAGCATTTCAACTGCTCAAAGACAGCTCGGAAAGTGCTATTGAAGTTGAGTATCACCTTGATAATATAGCACGAGCTATGTCTAACAACATGGATTGGCTCAACCCTGAAGCAAACATCGACTTCACCAAACGGGACAACCCTCCATATTACACCGACTGGTCTAAACCTCTACCAACAATTGGCCAACCAGATCAGCCTAGGATTCCATTCCGATATTTCTTCAACAAAGACTTGGAATTTCTTCTACACGGTGGCGATGGTTCAAGGAAATACGCTACATCTCTGACACTTCCTTTCCCGGCAGCCATATACTCTAACTGTATAGCCATCGAGGAAAGAGCTAACCACTTGTTCTCCAAAAATGTGGAAGAGTATGACCGTGATGCAATGTATGGGATTCACCATTGGCCAAAACGCTGACGAATCAACTACAGAAGCTGCCAGGTTCAGAAGTCTCAACATGAAGTGTTCAGTACTAAAGCAATCGTGGCCATCAAACATGTTGATCTTTCGTCTAAATGGGACTACACTTTTCTCAAGAATATCGTGGTCAAAAGACAAGACGAAAGGGATTATGCATTCTCTGAAGCGGACTTTGAGAATTTGTCCATCAACGACATTGAAGACATGTACCTTGCCAAAGTACAGGGTCGCATGAGACAATTCTCGACTGAAGTGCAATGTGAATTCATCAAGTCCTTGCTTATCTTCATCAGAAGAATAGTAATCAAAGAACGTGTAGAAGATCTCCAGCTTGTAGTTGAATCATATCAGACCCGTGTCAACTTCTCTCCACCTCAGCTAGATCTTCCCGACATCAACCAGCTTCCACAATACACTCTCATCAGCCAACCATTCGGAGTAGTTTACCTTAGTGAACTACAACGCAACTGCTTGATGGCGTGTAGAGATCTTCACAAGTTTGGGGATCACACACTGAAGAAGGTTAGGGACGGATTGGCTTATAGGTTGAAGGACATACATGAAGGAATTGGGTCACAAAAGCGATGGAATTCTAAGGACAGACGGGATGTGAAGAGGATCATCACCATGATTGATGAAAGGTTGTATCGACGGGACCAGTTCAGAAAACTGGAGAGCTTTGTAGGCGGTCGACCCAGGATTTCTCTCGCTGGCTATCAACGCCCAGTTCGCATTTCTAGCAAGATTGATGGAATTCCTGGTACCCCTTGAACTTCTTCTATTTCATATAATTTGGATGTGTGATTATTTATGTCTATGGCTTGTGCACACATTACAGTGTACAACCCGCTCTTGTAAATAAAGGACCTTGTGGTACGCTTCAGTGCCACAATCCTTATAAAAGGAGCGAAAGCTTCTTACTTTTGAGTAAAACCTATCAAACCTTTCACTTTTCAAGGTTTTGCTCAAAAGAACAAGTACTTCCCCTTATGATTTTCAAAACCTCAACGTTTATATCACTCGTTGAGGGGGAGTATTTGACTCAAAATCTTTGTTCACAAATTGTTCTCAGTGGTTATCTTCCCACAAAACTCAAAATGGTCATATTTATTCTCAACATTTCTTCAAAAATAACATTTATATGCCATTTTTGAGGGGGAGAAAAATAGGTGATAAGAAATATGTTGTGTTTTGCTCATGAATTCTCATGTGAAAAGACTTCAACCCATGAATTGACAGGAACTGAACAATCATACATTGAAAAGATTTGTCTTCCAAGACTTATCCAAGTAAATTGTACCTATTAGAGAAGCTCTTGATAGACATGAACTTTGACAGGTTTGACAACCTTTTGGGGTTGTCCACATCTTCAACGTAGTTATTAGAGCTAGTTGTCACCTAAAAGCTGACAATGTATCTCTTTAACTATACAACGTAATCGTGTCTCGCAAGGAATTGTCTATCTTGAGTCGATCAATTCAAAAAGTGCGCGCTCTTTCCTCACTGTGCAGATTAATGTCAAAACTCTTAAGCACATGTTGAGGGGGAGTATTTCTGCAAAAGATCAAACTCTTACAGTGGTACAAAATGTTTTTCATTCATAAACACTTTAAGATATTTTCATGTAAATGGTTTTATGGCAATGGAGTTATAAGGTGATTAAGGTTAGGAATAACCGTCCTATGATCCGCCAGAGCCAGAGGGATCTACCCAAGGACACTACCAATAGTTAGAATTAGAAGTCCTTAGGTATGATTATAAAAAGGAGAAAATGAGAATCGGAGAAAGAAGGAGTTGAAGAATTAAAAAGAAAAACAAAGAAAAGGGTGAAAAGAAATAGCCCTCCAGATTATTCAACTTAGGGCAGACACCAAGTTCAATTCATATGCTACTGGTTGTCACTTGATGACACCGGTATTTAAGATTAAAAGTCGTCATGGACCCAGTGACGCATGCACTAAACCTTCTTAGCCACTCAAGTTTCTCTCAACAGAAGCTTGTTTCATTCTCACAGGGAACCCTACGTAAACTATCGGCTTTCTCTTAGAGATTGCTGGTATTGAAGAAGGAGACCCTCTCCCTAGTCTCCGCTCAGGAAAACCAAAACGCACTATTGAGTCTAGAGCCACGAGATTCATCAAAAGATCTCTTAGGTACACTTGACATTTCATCACTTGTTGTTCAACAATAAGAACAACAGTGGTATGTTATCGAGTCCTTCACAGATCTTAGCAATCTGTCGAGAACATTTATGAGAGGTTCACAATTGTGATCCACAGTGATTGAATGGAAACTCCTGCCAGGGTCAACATCAAACAACCCTGACAGCAGGTCGCTTCGGTAACTCCCCGTGGATTACGCTTAGTGGTCTCAAATGGTCTACAGTCGTGAGGTGATGCTTCGGTGTACCTCAGCGACTCATCTGAACCGTAGATGTACTTCGGTACATCGTGTTATCTCACTTGTGGGACTCCGGTTCAGGAACGGCCTTTGTGAGAATTAGAGTTGTGTTTTCACACTATGCTGTTAACACTCTCGAAGTTCGAACTTGTAAGTGCCGGAATCCGCTTATTACTAACCGTTCTTATGTTTACTTCTTATGGAAGCTCTGGAGCGGACTGATCATGCAGATTCTCCACATGCTCATACCAACATCATCACTTATGGAAGTTCTCTCATAATCAAAGGCAACACAATGTCAGAATGATTCTTCGTCAATAAAGAATCTACAAAGTTTAAAGACTTAAAGAACTTCATCAACTGTAATTCAACGTTAAAGAGCGTGTGAGCATGTTAGAGAAAGACGTGGAGACACTGAAGCAGCGAAGCTGACTTGATGCAGACAACAACAACATACTATCACTACCATCACAAAGAACAATGACCAAAGAACAAAGATAAAGATGACGTCAAAGCAAAACTGTACAACGAAAACAATTTCTCAACACTAGGGAGATTGTTCATATCAAGGAAATTCTTCTCACAAGAAAGAAGAATTTCAAAAGACGTCAAAGCTACTATTACATCAGCACCCTTACCGTTAACATTCATACATCACTAACACTTAGGGGGAGATTGTTGGAATCACTCCTAAACCTAAATCAAGTGTTAGTGATTCATATGTAATAGTTAGCTTAATATGGCCTTTATGTTAGTAATTAACCTTAGGCTTATGTAGAAGGCCCATAAGCCTAGGCCTAGTCCAATAAGGAAAAGGATGGGAACTAGGAGTGTTGCCCTAGCTTCCCTCCTATAAATACTCTTGTAAACCTTCACTTGAAGGTTGGTTGTTCAATTTATCCCTTTCACATACTCCTACGCATAACCATCCTTAGTCTAACGTGTGTGTGTGTTTGGTTTATTGTTCATCCGCCTCTTCTCTTCTCTATTTCTACATCTTGATGCTTGTGTTACATATATGGGAACCTAACAAGTGTCTATAGTCTTAGTGATAGATGGTAATGGTGTGTCAAATCATGCACGCTTCCCAAGATGCAAGTCAGATGTATGAGTAGTGTCTATGAAATATGATGCTACGGATGGTGCTCTAGATGATAATGATGATAATGATGATGGAAATCTTAGTGGTGAGTTAGGAAATGATAGTGATGATGGTGAATGAAATACTACCCTCTTTCGTGTTGTCTCGCGATGTTTTAGAGGTAAAGCTAGAGTATGCACTATTGGATGACTAATAGTGGTATGAGTAGCTGATGGTGGTTGTATTACGTGAGTAGTAGGTGGTATGAGAATGAGGGTAAGAGAATTAGGACTAAGCCTATAAGTCCTACCAAATGGTATGATCTATCCTGACAGAATGATAGAAACTGTCCTAATCTTACGGTGAATCAATGTGATCATGGTGGTGTACGTGCAACTTCGCCCTCCTCAAAGGTTTGAGTCTCCACATCGGATAATATGTGTGGTGAGTCTGGTGTAGAGCCAACTGATGTTAAAACTATAGTAGGGAATGACAAGGTATCCTCAATGTCAGAGTCTGATGTGAGTATGATGGGATGGGTATCTGAAGACATCAATGTGACAATCGATTTTGAAATGAAAGTAAATAACCCGCATAATGTGCGTATAAAACCACATGTATAGTGAATATGCACTTATGATGAAATGATGAGATGATATGATGATGTAGTTATAGTCTAGGGTCAATGACACAACCTAGTTCTCTATAACTCTTGCTCTGATGCCAATCTGTAACACCTCCAAAATACCTGTTTTGCAGCGGAATGGAATTCCTGGGAGATGACTGCCATAGCATCACAGTTACAGTTATATTGAACGACCTAAAGTGCCGTTTGGAAAACACATCGTTTGATATAATAAAACATTCAGAGTTTACAAAAGATAGGTCCCAAAAAGATAGTCATCATTTGCGGAAATAAGTTTGTTACAATCCAAACGATGTTTTAAAGTGCATAAAATCCATGTGAGACGCGTCGTCATCGCGACTCTATGATAAGTTCACATGAATGCCATGAAGTGTATGCCTTAGATACCTGAAAATACATTGCTAAAATTGTCAACACTAAGGTTGAGTGAGTTCATAGAATTTATGTAAATGTTTTATACGACTACCACAAGTATAGGCCATGTATGACAAATACGTCACATAAAAATGTTACAATTGCTATAAGCACATGACACCGAAGCTAGACTGGTCATGATGTTCGCCCCAACAGAGTGTTTTGCCAAACAACTCAAATAATGATATTAAATGAAATGCATCCGTTTGACCAGTTGGGACCACCAACCCGGATGGAGGAGTCACCCTCAATAGATCTATTCACTCACCCTCGCTTCTTCCGGAATTAACGGTTCATGATTATGAAATAGGGACATTCAATTGGCAATGCGGTAACTTAAGCAATGTAAATGAATTTGATATACTTGGTATCGTAATAAAAATGATGTGCAATGTATTCTCCCCCGTAGGTTTGAAATAATGTATAAACTTGTAAAACGGGGCTATGAAAACTCACTTGGTACAATGATGTGATGGCAAAAGTGAGTACACTGAAATGAGACGCAAATCTCTAACCGCGACCTATTATGAATGATATGATTTAATATAAGTCATGATGTAATGTTATGCATGCAAACTCATATGATACCCATACCACTTGTGCATTTTTGAAAATAAAGTTTATCGTCGAAAATAAGTTTATAACGTATTGTCAAGTTATAAATTACTTTACAAGTATTTACGTTGAGATGATATCCTACGATAGTCCTTTAGTGATTTATTAAGAAATTATAGTTTTTCGTCGTAAAACAATATAATTTGACAATTCATGAAAGTGACTAAATGACCTCGAAAAGCTAGTCGTAAAATAGTGAATATCGAGTGTTAGGAAACAAACTCAATGGTTTTGGAAAGCTTGTCACATTATCTAAAAGTCTTAGCATTTAACTTTTGATTATAGAGGTCTCGATCATGGAGAAAAATATAGGTGAAGTAGGGTACTTGGACTAAAATATTGTTTAAGGTTAGTTTTCGACAAAGTTTGAGTGATCGTAATTTATTCGTTACAACTCCGTTTGACGAACGGTTGAACATTTTGGAAAATAGGCTAGGTGAACGCACTTTTACTAGAAGACATCGTTTTCTCAAAAATATTCTATCAATGTGAAAAACGACTCAAAACATGGTCACTCGCGACAATAATTTTTGACTAATAGGAAATATATATAAGTGTTTATACTTGTATAAAATAGTTACGATAACCTTATTTAAACGCATGTAACTTAGTTGTTATATGTCCGTTTTCTACGTTTTATATATCCTTAGTTTCTTGTTAAAGTATACTAGTATATTTTTCATAAATCAACTTATTTAGATAACGCTTAAAACTCATTTTTGACTGACGAAAAATTCTGAAAATATAGTTTTCGTCGTTAAACTTGAAAATATCGTAACTTCTTCATTATAAATCCGTTTTAACCCGTTCAAGCAACCACGGTTTCGTTTTAAAGTATATTTTCTGAATATCTAAACCAAAATAATCCCCATCCTACTGAAATTTCCAGATTTTACAAAACGTTACAGCAGCTAAATATATGTTGTCGAAAATGATTTTTCTTGCATAATACTTGTTTCAATCACTTCAAATCAACACAAAATTTATTCTAAACCTACCATACACCTTCTTAGGGTGTCATGGATTCCTAAACATTATCAACAATTATATGTTTCACGGGATTAGTTATAGTATAAATAAAACTCATAATAAGTAATAAAAACACTTAAAAGTGGTATAAATACATATGATACTTGTATGATTTCTACTAGAATGATAAAAATAACTCATGAATGATTATGAAAGATTAGTGAAGATCATGAAATGCTTACTAGTTGATTGATGATGTTTAAGTAACTAGGTTTCCTAAATACTCCTAGGTTTTTATTGCAAAACCTTAAAAAGAAGTAATCTAGAGTTTATAAAACCACTTGATCTTGAAAAAATTGATTTCTTCTTGATGTTTCTTGAGTTGGCCGGCCACAAGGAAGAAGAAGGAGAGGTTTTCTTTAACTTTCACCGTAGAAAATGAGTTTGTATGTGTTTTGGAAAATAATATCTAGTATAAAACTAGCCTAGTCATAGAAAATCATTAGGTGTACATTTTTAGTTAAGAAAATATCTAAAATGTGATGACTAGGGGGGGACGGGGGGTGACCGGCCATATCAAAATGGGGAAGGGTTTGATATAATTTTGATAGTTAAGTGTATTAAAAGTTAAGTATAATGTGTATTTTGTACATGTAATTAATTATTTAGTGTAGTGTTAGCTAGAAATCGATTTTAACGGAACAAAATAAAATATATCGAAGTCCTAAAAATTATAAAAATGCATTTCTCACAAGTATTGAGTGAATAAATAGTTATCGAGCTGAATTTATGAAAACCGTCGTAAATATATATATATATATATATATATATATATATATATATATATATATATAGGGTGGGGTTAAAATGAAAAGATGTTTAAAATGAAAAGAATGGGAAGCCTTCCCAACCATTGGATCAAAACCTTCAAGATGAAAAGGGGCGGTGGCATTTTTGTAAATAATGCAAACTTCAGGGGGAAATTCGTTATAGTGTATTTTCTACACAAAACATATCCCTTCATTTATCTCAAACCAATTCCTGGATCTCACTTTCTCTCTCTAAACACACTTTCTCACACTAGAAATTCATACACATCTTAATCAAATCGTTGAACCTTCTAATCACGATCTAAGATGAATCTACCGCATCATAAACAACCTCGTAAGCTGATTTATGAACCCTAATTATGTTACTGCATCTTTTTGTTACATTTGGTTGGCTAAAATCTTGTTTTATTTTTCAATTTAAGTTCATTTTTTTTTAATATTATGAAGTAGACTTTCAAATCTATTGAATAGTGTTCGTATGTGTATGCTTATGTATGTTTTCTTCGAGATCTGGAACAAAATGTAGAAAAAAATAAATAAAAAACGTGTTTAAGAAAGTTGCATACATGGTGTTTGATAAAATGTCCCAACTAGATTTTTTAACTGTGATGCGCTAAATTTACATTGTGATGCATTAAGTTTTTATTTTAACTGTGATGCAATAGGTACTAAGTTGTCATGTATAAAGATGAATTAGGCTAAGCATAGGTTGATTTATGTACATAAATCTATTTGTATGGTTGATTGTATGTATGATGCACTTGATTTTGAACTGTGATGCAGTAGGGGATGCAGTCGGTGTTTAGTTGTTGCATATAAAGATGAAGTAAGCTAAGCGTAAGTTGTTTAATATGTGTAAATGTGTTTTTATGCTTGGTTGTATGTGCGATGCACTGGAAAATGAACTGAGACGCAGTAGGTGTTCAGTTGTCGTGTGTAAGGATGAAATAGGCTAAGCGTAGGTTTTTTTATGTGTGTAAACTTGTTCATATGCTTGGTTGTATGTCTAACGCATTGGAATCTGAACCGAGATGCAGTAGATGTTTATTTGTCACGTGCAAGGATGAAATAGGCTAAGCGTAGGTTGTTTTATGTCTGTAAACTTGTTTGTATGCTTGGTTGTATGTCTGATGCATTAGAATCTGAACCGAGATACAGAGATGTTTATTTGTCGTGTGCAAGGATGAAATAGGCTAAGCGTAGGTTGTTTTTTGTGTGTAAATGTGTTTGTATGCTTGGATGTACGTGTGATGCATTGGAAAAAGAATTGAGATGTAGTAGGTGTTCAATTATCCTGTATAAGGATGAAATAATCTAAGGATAGGTTGTTTTATGTATGTAAACTTGTTTTTATGATTGGTTGTATGCCTGATGCACTGGAATTTGAACTGAGATACAGTAGGTGTTTAGTTGTTGTATATAAGGATGAAGTAGGCTAAGCGTAAGTTGTTTTATGTGTGTAAATGTGTTTTTATGCTTGTTTGTATGTGCGATGCACTGGAAAATGAACTAAGATGCAGTAGGTGTTCAGTTGTCGCGTGTAAGGATGAAATAGGCTAAACATAGGTTGTTTTATGTGTGTAAACTTGTTTGTATGCTTGGTTGTGTGTCTGATGCACTGAAATCTGAACTGAGATGCAGTAGATGTTTATTTGTCACATGTAAGGATGAAATAGGCTAAGTGTAGGTTGTTTTATGTGTGTAAATGTGTTTGTATGCTTCGTTGTATGTGTGATGCATTAGAAAACAAAAGAACCGATATTTGAGCAGGTGTTCAGTTGTCGAATGTAAGGATGAAATAATCTAAGCGTATGTTGTTTTATGTGTATAAACTTGTTTGTATGCTTGGTTGTATGCTTGCTGCACTGGAATCTGAACTGAGATATAGTAGGTGTTTAGTTGTCGCATATAAGGATGAAGTAGGCTAAGCGTAAGTTATTTTATGTGTGTAAATGCATTTGTATGCTTGGTTGTATGTACATTGCACTGGAAAATGAACTGAGATGCAGTAGGGTGTTCAGTTTGTCGTGTAAGGATGAAATAGGCTAAGCATAGGTTGTTTTATGTGTGTAAACTTGTTTGTATGCTTGGTTGTATGTCTGATGCACTGGAATCTGAACTGAGATGCAGTAGATGTTTATTTGTCACGTGTAAGGATGAAATAGGCTAAGCGTAGGTTGTTTTATGTGTGTAAATGTGTTTGTATGCTTGGTTGTATGTGTGATGTATTAGAAAATGAACTGATATGCAGTAGGTGTTCAGATGTCGCATGTAAGGATGAAATAATCCAGGCGTATTATTTTATATGTGTAAACTTGTTTGTATGCTTGGTTGTATGCCTGATGCACTAGAATCTGAACTGAGATGCAGTAGGTGTTTAGTTGTCGCATATAAGGATGAAGTAGACTAAGCGTAAGTTGTTTTATGTGTGTAAATGTGTTTGTATGCTTGGTTGTATGTGCGATGAACTGGAAAATGAACTGAGATGCAGTAGGTGTTCAATTGTCGCCTGTAAGGATGAAATAGGCTAAGCGTATGTTGTTTTATGTGTGTAAACTTGTTTGCAAGCTTGGTTGTATGTCTGATGCATTGGAATCTGAACTGAGATGCAATAGGTGTTTATTTTTCACGTGTAAGGATGAAATAGGCTAAGCGTAGGTTATTTTATGTGTGTAAATGTGTTTGTATGCTTGGTTGTATGTGTGATGCACTGGAAAATGAATTGAGATGCAGTAGGTGTTTGTTCAGTTGTCATGTGTAAGGATGAAATAGGCTAAGCATAGGTTTTTTTATGTGTGTAAATGTGTTTGTATGCTTGGTTGTATGTGTGATGTATTAGAAAATGAACTGATATGTAGTAGGTGTTCATATGTTTTACAATGATGAAGTGATGCAATAGGTTCTTATATGTGGCATATATGGTTAGATTAGGCAACGCGTATGGTTTATTACTTGTCAAAAAGTGTTTGTTTATATGTTGTATGGATGATGCATTCGGTGTCATGAAGTGATGTAGTACGTACATGTTTGTGGCATATGAGGTTAGATTAGGTTAGACGCAGTGTGTTTTATTTGTTGATAGGTGCATATTATGTTTTACTTGTTGAAAAGTGGTTGCGTGTGTATTTGTATGCATGATGTAGTTGCTGTAAAGAAGTGATGCAGTAGGTTTTCATCTATGTCATATAAGGTTCGACCAGGTAATGTGTAGGGTGTATTACTTGTGGAAAAGAGGTTGTGTGTGTAATTATATGCATGATGCAGTTGTTGTGAAGAAGTGATGCATTAGGTGTTTATTGTGGTATGTAAGCTTCAATTAGGTCACACCTAGTGTATTTTATTTGTCGAAATGTGCTTGTGTGTGTATTTATATGTAGGATGCAACTGATGTAAAGAATTGATGTAGTAGATGTTTTATAATGGGTTTTGTTTAATCATGTTACAAGTAGAAATGAAGACGAAAACAACATATAAGATATGATGAATATGCAGTTGATCTGGTAAGTAAAAGTTGATTGACGATTAGGTTTTTTTCTACTACATCATAGTGTTATAATTAATGCATCACAATGAAAACATGATATTAATTTTATACTCTATTATAAATTATCACAGATAAACATGTATGCTGACTACTTGATGAGGAATAAACACCAAAGATGGAATGAGATGTTTACCGCAACAGTCGTGGTATTATTGAGGCGATGGAAACTTACAAGGGTCATGGTGTTTTTTTAGGAATAGTTAAAGGAAGAAGGCGCAGGTCAAAGAGGACAAATCCATCTCATGCGAGAAAAGTACACGGCAAAGATGATTCTTACAAGTATGAATAAGAAAAAGGCGGAAGTCTTGGCAGGCGCAAAGGCATATAAACAAGATGCAAACAGTAAATTCCAAACCTCTAATACCAAATGCTACACTCAAGTTGAAAGATAGAATGATACAAAGGATTATTGAACGCGTAACAAGGATTCTCAGATGTACTTGTAGATTATTAAAACAAAATGTTAAAATATCATTGGATGTAATACTTTGGATAACTGAATGTTTAATACTAAGTATTGTACACAGTGTTTGTTTAATATTAAATATTTTTGATTGCTGTTGATATCTAAATTAACATAGATGCACAATCAGTGTATACAACTGGTGCATCACAGTGTATACAACTGGTGCATTGTAATGTGTACATCAAGTGCATCACAATGATGTAATTTTAATGCATCACAATGTATACACTAATGTATCACAATGTTATAATTTTTTTTTAAAAATCATACTGCATCACAATATTGTTCTACTGCATCAGAATGTTATCATTTTACTACATCACAATATTATCATACTGGTGAATCACTATATAATTTTTCTGCATCACTATGTTAATTTACTGCATCACAATGTCAATTTACCATATCACAATGTTATATATACTCTTGCTACGCAATATTATTATACTACTAAATCAAAATAAAATTATACTGCATCATAATACTGTTCCAATGCATCGAAGGTTATCATATTCTCTGCATCAAAATGTTATCATACTACTGAATCATAATATAATTTTACTGCATCACTATGTTAATTTAATGGATCATAATGTTAAATTACTATATCATAATGTTATAAATATTGTTGCTTCTCAACGTTATCATATTGCTGCATAAAATAACTTTCTGCATTTATGTATTATTTACTGCATCATAATAAATATTTTCTGCATCAAATGTATATTTTACGCATCATAATGCACTAAAGAAATAACATAATGCAGAACATTATTTATAAAACAGAAAGATGCCAAGTTTATTTCAGAAACACTATTGATTTTTGGTAATAAATGCTACACATCATAGGACAAAAACTATGTTTTGTAAGTAATTCTTTAATATCTATACAATACTTATTGCGAATTAAGAAAAAAATAATGTTGAAATAATGCTTCTAAGCTTTATGAGATCTTCTAAGCCCAGCTCTTGTCGGTTCTACTGGTTGCTTGCTTTTCTTCGATGGTGGCAATTTTAATGAACATGTCCTGGAATTATGGCCTTCTTTTTCTTCACATACTCTCTTGCATTACAATGTATATATAAACTGTAAGATACACTAGATAAAAATCGAATATGAAATTAAGAGAAATAACAATAATGAAGTGTAGTTTAAGTGTGATGCAGTAATAAGTATGCATGCACGTAATAAGTTTACTATGATACAGTGAGCATAAAGTGTTAATTCAATGATAAGTACGTAAGCATTTGATTAAGAAATATGTGATGTAGTAATATGTCGATATGCACTTGATAAGATTATTGTGATGTAGTGAACTTAAAGTGTTGATGCAGTAGTTATATACGTTATTATGGTTATATAAAGGAAAGATGCATGCGCTAAGTTATAATTTCATTATCATTGGAAATATAAAACCACATGCTCTTTCACACCAATAGTCTAAACAAGTGTAAATAAAATGCATTCATTGTTAAAACCGAATACATCAAGATGAACATTTTACTATAATACAAAGGATGCATCAAACTTATCAAGTTACAATATATCACAATCATATAAACTAATTAATGAACATAAATTAACAACAAATAGTATCAATTAAAATATGTGTCTACAAGTATGTGCGCGGTGTGTTTCACCAACAACATGTCGATATCATGACAAAATTACAAATTCACTGAAAAAATGCTACCTAACCATGCTTACCTAAAATCAACTCATCTAAATCAACCTCACAAAAAGCTACATAATATATATCACAATCATATAAACTAACATATATATGTGCACGCGTATGTTTAATCCATCGGCATCTAGTCAAAATTACAAACTCACCGGATAAAATGCCATATAGCAACACCTCTATATCGACTAATTCTACAAAAACCTAAAACTAGCTAAACTAAATCAACCTAACAACAAGTCAGAATCAATCACATATGTGTCTAATAACATAAATACTCAGATTAGCTAATAGATTAAGTATTTTTCACAAACAAACACCTACTACAAACACTACATCATACATATAACTACACATGCAAGCATATTCTACTAATAAATAACTAAAAAATAAGCTAATAATTTTACACAAACAAATACCAACTGCATCATTATTTCAACGCTGCATCAAACTAACAACTAAATATACAAGACTTTTCCTGATAAAAAAACGAAAATACTAGCTAATAAATTCAAATTCGTCACAAACAAACACCTATTGCATCAAAGTTTCAAATCATTGCATCATACATACAATTACACACACAAACAATTTATACTCATCAATTAAAAAAGATAAGCTTTTAGATATATATTTGCCACAATAAACACTTACTTGCATCAACATTTTAAAAGAGTTGCATCACGCATACAACTACACATACAAGCCTTTTCCACTGAATAAATGACAGATTAATAGTTGATGCATCACGCATTTTAAATTACTGCATCATAGTTATCAAATATCACAAAGACATTTCAACAAGTAAAACACAATATGCACTTATCAACAAATAAAACACATTAGTCTAACCTAATCTAACCTCATATGCCATAAACATGTACGTACTACATCACTTCATGACACCAAATGCATCATCCATACAAACATATATACAAACACTTTTTGACAAGTAATAAACCATACGCGTTGCCTAATCTAACCATATATGCCACATATAAGAACCTATTGCATCACTTCATCATTCTAAAACATATGAACCCCTAACTGCATATCAGTTCATTTTCTAATACATCACACATACAACCAAGAATACAAACACATTTACACACATAAAAAACCTATGCTACCCTATTTCATCCTTACACATGACAACTGAACAAACACTCACTGCATCTCAATTCATTTTCCAGTGCATCACACATACAACCAAGCATACAAACACATTTACACACATAAAATAACCTACGCTTAGCCTATTTCATCCTTACACGTGACAAATAAACACCTACGCATCTCAGTTCAATTCCAATGCATCCGACATGCAACCAGAATACAAACAAGTTTACACACATAAAACAACATATGCTTAGCCTATTTCATCCTTATGGCGACATTGAACACCTATGCATCTCATTCATTTTACTTGCATTGCACGTATAAATAAGCATACAACACATTTACACACATAAACAACTTACGCTAGCCTACTTCATCCTTATATGCGACAACTAAACACCTCGCATCTCAGTTATTCCAGTCGTCGGCAAACAACCAAGCATACAAACAATTTTACACATATAAAACAACATACGCTAAGATTATTTCATCCTTACATGCGAAAACGAACACCTATAGCATCGGTTCATTTTCTAATGCATCACACATACAACCAAGCATACAAACACATTTACACATATAAAACAACCTACGCTTAGCCTATTTCATCCTTACACGTGACAAATAAACATCTATTGCATCTCAGTTCAGATTCTAGTGCATCAGACATACAAACAAGTTTACACACATAAAACAACCTACGCTTAGCCTATTTCATCTTTACACGCGACAACTGAACACCTACAGCATCTCAATTCATTTTCCAGTGCATCGCACATACAAACAAGCATAAAAACACATTTACACACATAAAACAACTTACACTTAACCTACTTCATCCTTATATACGACAACTAAACACCTACTACATCTCAGGTTCAAATTCGAGTGCATCATGCATACACACCATCATAAAAACAAGTTTACATACATAAAACAACCTACGTGTAGATAATTCCATCCTTATACACGACAATTTAACACCTACTGCATCTCAATTCATTTTCCAATGCATCGCACATAACCCAAGCATACAAACACATTTACACACATAAACAACCTATTCTTAGCCTATTTCATCCTGAACGCGATAAATAAACATCTACTACATCTCGATTCGATTCCAATGCATGGATACAACCGGCATACAAACAAGTTTACACACATAAAACAACATACACTTAGCCTATTTAATCCTTACAGGCGCCAACTGAACACCTACTGCATCTTAATTCATTTTCCATTGCTCGCACATACAAACAACATAAAACACACATTACACACGTAAAGAACTTACGCTTAGCCTACTTCATCCTTATATGGCACAACTAAACACCTACTGCATCTCAGTTCAGATTCCATTGCATAGGCGATACAACCCAGCATACAAACAAGTTTACATACATAAAACAACATACGCTTAGATTATTTCATCCTTACATGTGATAACTGAACACCTACCTACTGCATATCAGTTCATTTTCTAATGCATCACACATACAACCAAGCATACAAACACATTTACACACATAAAACAACCTACGCTTAGCCTATTTCATCATTACACGTGACAAATAAACATCTACTGCATCTCAGGTTCGGATTCCAGTGCATCAGACATACAACCAAGCATACAAACAAGTTTACACACATTAAACAACCTACCTAGCCTATTTCATCCTTACACGCGACAACTGAACACATCTTGCATCTCAGTTCATTTTCATTGCATCGCACATACAAACAAGCATAAAACACATTTACACACATAAAACAACTTACGCTTAGCCTACTTCATCCTTATATACGACGACTAAAAACCTCTGCATCTCAGTTGAATTCGATTACATCGGGCATACAATGAATCATAAAAACAAGTTTATATACATAAAACAACATACGCTTAGATTATTTCATCCTTATACACGATAATTGAACACCAACCGCATCTTAATTCATTTTCCATTGCATCACACATACAACCAAGCATACAAACACATTTACACACATAAAACAACGTATGCTTAGCCTATTTCATCCTTGCATGTGACAAATAAACATCTACTACATCTCATTTCAATTCCAATGCATCACATACAACCAAGCATACAAACAGTTTACACACATAAAACAACCCTACGCAGCCTATTTCATCATTGCACGTAACAAATAAACACTCGCATCTCAGTTCAGATTGCAATGCATTAGACATACAACCAAGCATATAAACTAGTTTACACACATAAAACAACCTACGCTTAGCCTATTTCATCCTTACACACGACAACTGAACACCTACTGCATCTCAATTCATTTTCCAGTGCATCACACATACAACCAAGCATAAAAACACATTACCACATAAAACATCTTACGCTTAGCCTACTTCATCCTTATATGCAAAAACTAAACACCTACTGCATCTCAATTCAGATTCCATTGCATTAGGCATACAACCAAGCATACAACCAAGTTTAGACACATAAAACATACAAACACAATAACTCTCTGCTTACAATAAAAATTAAAACCTACTGCATTATACTATGAAATACAACTACAAGGATGAACAACTACTGCATCACATTACAAAATTAGTGCATCGCAGTACAAAACTGGTGCATCATAGTTATACAATATCATGTAGACATTTTATCAAACACTTGGTGTGCACATTTCATATGCACGTTTTTAATCTTGTTTTTTCTCAATAACACCTTTGAATCATTGTTTTAAATCAACTAAATACACTAAAAATCGGCAAAAACATATTCGAATTAAAACAAATTAAATTAACCAAAAAAATTGAAAAAAAAACAAATTAATCTTACCATCATTATTGTACAGGTTTCATCTCAAAATCACATTGAAGAAGAATATCACGGTGGAGAAGACTATCACGATCGAAGGAGAAGAAGAAATCACGGTGGAGAAGACTATCACGATTGAAGGAGAAGAAGAAATCATGATGGAGAAGAATATCATGTGTGTATTTTTTAGATGGTGATAAAGGATGACAGTGGTGATGACAGTGCAGATCACGGTGGTGATACAGTGGAGAAAGGTGGTTTCAGAGGGAGAAGAAGAGAGTAAAAAAAAGAACCGTGAAAAAAATAAGAAAACAAAGCTTATATACTTTCTATTTTGTGGCAAAATGACCAAAACGCCCTTGAGAGTAAAAAAAGGAGGGGTGGAGATGGGACACATGGCGCATTGTGGTGGCTTCTCATTTTTTTCATTTTAAACATCTTTTCATAATAACCCAAACCTATATATATATATATATATATATATATATATAGGGTAAAGTTAAAATAAAAAGACAAATATCCGTAAAAAGAATAAAAAGGTTTATTTTTTTAAAAAAATTCTCCAAAAATTCCAAAAAAATTCCACAAGATCGGGTATGTTGGTGCATAAAACTTTGTGGAAACATTTTTTATAATTTTGAGTTTTGATACATCTTTTTTATGCACAAAAACTACGATTTTGATGCAAAAAAAAATTTTGATGATGCACAAAATTTTCAACTAGTTTTAGTTAGATGCGCAATGTTATTTTGATGAAAAAAGTCAAAAGAAGTTGGGTGCAAAAATCAATTTTTGATGCACAAAAAAATGATTTAATGCGCAAAAGTATTTTTTCATAATTTTTTTTCGGAAAAAATAGCCACTTTTAGAAAAATGTTTTTCACAACTTTTTCATGCACCAACATACCCGATCTTGTGGAATTTTTTTGAAATTTTTCGAGAACTTTTTTTGAAAAAAAAATCTTTTTATCTTTTTACGGATATTTGTCTCTTTATTTGATCTTTATCCTATATATATATGACAATATATATACAAAATAATTTCAAAACATCGACTAAACTAATAATATAATTTTTATAGTCTTAAAATGAGTATAAAAATGTATCAGTATAAGTTTTGGAAGTGTCGGATCAATTATTCAAAATAAATGATTATGCGATAGCGTTTATTTATTAGGAAAATATACGTTTAGGAAAAATGCAAATCCATGCATGAACTAATATGATGATGACTTTACTAATGATATGTAGACTAAATCTAGTCTATATCAAATGTCCTCAATGATTTTTCATGAATTCGCAGCTAAACCCTTACGGTTACGCGAATTTGATACTCTTAAACCTAGTTTACGATAAATGATGAATAGTGAAGAATGAATAGTGATTTTTCTCCGGGAATGAATAGTGTTCGTGAATAGTAAAATTTTGAAATACATTCTCAGAATATCAAATCGACTTCAAAAACGATGAATAGTAAAATGATGAATAGTACTGATGAATAGTAAATTCCTGAGATGAATAGTAAATTTGAGAAATAACCTGAAATTACGAGTTGTCACAATAACATATGCATTGACCCGGTTTCTGCCCTAAGTGTATGGAGGGTTTTTATTTCTTTTAACCCTTTTATAAAGTTTCTTTTTCATTTTCTAAAAGGATCTTTGTGTGGAAACCACACAACAAGCTTTCATAACTTTCATATACAGAAATGCCGAATGGTCACCCCGGTGCAAACTACACAAAACAAGCAAACATAAATAAGAAATGAGTTTACGAAATGAAATGGACTAAATGAAGAAATGAAAGTACGATGTTATTTTCAGGAAAGGGTTAAATGATTATTACATGAAACTTAATATATCAAGAGATAAATATCAATGCCCATATCGATATCTTACTTCCAACCAAACCCAAAAGGGGGAGGATAAATGAGTTTTTTATTTCCTAAACTAACTCGAATACTTGTCCCCTACTAAGTGCCCTATAAATACAAATAGACATTGAAAGATCCTTATAACACACACACAATCCCTCAAACCCTTTCCTCCCCCCTCTCTCTCTCTCTCTCTCTCTATCTCTCTCTCTCTCTCACCTATGTCTGATCGTCCAAGGCTTTTAAACCCTAAATCAATCTTCATCAAATCGACATAAGTCGAGTGTTGTTTACCTGATATTCGTAACTCTCCTAACTTTCATAGGTTCGAGCTCTGGTTCTACTTGTGAAGTATCAGTGGATACCTGACGCAACCCGAAGTAAGGTTTTCTCATGAAAACCCTAATAATGGTCGATCTAAGAAGAAGGAGAATCTACGCATCGTACTGATTCAGAAGCTCATGTACTACAAGATAACGAGTAAGTCTTCTATAAACCTCCTTCTTACGTTTTTAGGGTTAGGTTATATCAATGATTAGGTTATGATCTTGCTAGATAGGGTTTTTAGGTAAATGGGCAAACCCTGGTAAATTTGTTACTCCAAATAAACAATTAAGTACAAAGGATGTGGATGAATCCCACATCTAGACCCGTAACATATAAGAAAAACAAACACTCCAATTAGTAGCAAAGCATTTTACTTTCAAGTTCATTAATCCTTTCAGCCAGAGATGCAGTACTCGGACTACCAAATGCCAATTTTTTTTATTCTAATGTGCATGGCTTTTTATGGTTTTTTTTTAATTTCGATGTGCATGTCTTTTGTTGGCCTTGTGGGTAACACTAGAACCCTACAATGGTATCAGAGCCCCCTAATTATATGTAACCTAATTAGGGTTTTTAGTAATTGCTATTATTGTCATAAAATTTGGTTATAAGGTTTCTTTGCTCGATTTGTGCAAATTAGAGTTTTCAGGGTTACGCAATTTAAATATGGCTACTAGGATTTAACCACCCTTGTAATTAATTAGGATTTGTTATGTTTTATATATGATTGAAATACTAGGTTTTTAATAACCTTTGAAGGTCTCGATCCAGGGTTGGGTATATATCATACTTTTCTTTCAGAATAAAACGTAAAATCATGATTAATGTTGTCAAGATTACAAGAACTATGTTCTTGTGATCAAATTAGGTTTTGAGGTTTTTGGTTACATAAAAATTGAAACTTTCTGGTTTTCTAAACCATAAAGGTTTTATCTTTTTGAGGATACAATAATATCCAAGCTTAAACCTGAAAGAAACCCTAATTCGTGCAAAACCCTAATTTGAAAGAAACCCTAATTCGCGCAAAACCCTAATTTATGAAAAATGACCCTAATTATTATTTGCAAGCTTTTGTTTTACCTTGTATGATTTATGGTTTTAGTTATTTTTGGTAAAGTTTAAACTTTACTAAAAATTTGCTAAGTGTAAATTTAGAAACCTAAAGTTAGCAAATTAAAACATATGGTAAACAACAAAGCTTAGAAAGGAAATAAGGTTGTCTTGGGTTTACCCAAACCCTAGGTGTGTTGTTTTTCTAATCCAATCAAGATGAGATAAAAAAATTAATGACATGAATCTTGATAACCAAGCAAATGCTTTTCATAAACTGATGAAAGATTCAAATTTAACCGATTCAAAATATTGCATGCCTGAATACGAAAACTAATGATTATGTTTGAATTCATAACTAAGGTTTTTAGGAAAAATTTTTTTTATTAAAAAGACCATAATTTTTTTTTGTAAAATCATATACAGGGTGACTTAGGGTTTCTTGTTGCTTAAGTCACCAACTTTTAAAATTTCGAATGAGTAAAACCCTAACTAGGGGTTGTTAATTTTAAAAGATAGAATTTTTCCTAAGCTGACAATAAATAGCATGAGCAGTATAGAGTCATCAGTACCAAACAGAGCTTATCTCTGATACCCAAGGATCACAATTGACCTACCGGCAACTTCGAACTCTTACTCTCCTTCAGCCGATTCAGATACCGAATCGTATTCCTGAAGAATGAATAGTTGCATTAGAGTGCAACAAAATGGGTGAAACTCGTTGGTTGCATTTACTATCAGGATGAGCTACGTGTGCGGTACATGTGTAATTGTAGTATGTCCTGGAAAATCATAGCTTAAGTATTTTCACTTTTGATTTTTCTTTATTAGTATTTTCCTACTTTATGTTAATCATGCAAGACACGAGTCCAAGCTATGGAACTAAATATAAACAACGTGGTTGTGATGTAGAACTGATGTTTAAATTTTAATTTTGGGTTTAAGGGAGGCCTGCGTGCTAATGTCAATCCTTGTAATTTAAATTTAAAGCTAAACTTAGTTAAATATAAAACAAGACATACATGACACAAGGAAGACCAGACGGTAGAACAACTGACGAATTAAAGAGATAGCAGAGATTTTATGAGAGCACAAAGGAATTAGTATCCTCTTGAAGGAAGGAGCATATTACTGAATACGCTGAGAAGACTCGGAGTCCGAATACGCCTTCTTACCTTGTTTCATGTTAACCCTTAGGATAAGCCCCAAGTTGATTCCAAAGTGGCTCTTGAATAAAAAATAAATAATCACTTAGATTTGTTATAGTGTTTTATTATTGTCTATATGCATGTTAAAAAGTAGATAATATGTCAACTGGTATTACCTAGGTACAAAATAAAACTCGTCATCTCTGCTTAAGTCAAGAGAAAGTGGTATACTTAAGCACTAGGTCTTTGATAGCGAGATTGCGTAATAAAATGGTTATGACTATGAATTAGTCTGAACCTACGTAAAATGCATGGGAAGTGTAACCCCGAGGTTAGACACCTTTTATTACAAATTGATTTGTTTTCTTAAACTTAAATAAATCGTGGTATAAAGTCATGCATAGTTCATACATAAAATGAGTTTTAATAAAGAAAACTATTTTACTACTGGATATAAAAAGAAAAGACTTGTGATTGATGAGTCTGTAAAATGTATTTCCCTATGTGAACCTTAGACTAATGCGCCGTCCATAAACTGTTCCATGCTCTTAGCTCAGATCCTGGAGAGAGTTGATGCCCTAGGACGGTATTTGTGGGTACATGGCTGACACGGAAGAGGTGGTTCTTGGATTCATTGGTCGTATCCTCTAGCAGAGATTAATGAATTGTGAGGCCACTGGCTGTTATGGTAGAGTTTATTGGCATTCCACCATAGCGGACCCAAGGCTACATGGTGAGACTAAGTACGCCAACTGATGTTGGAGTATCAACCCTAAAATTGTCTCAATAAGACAATCAGTGCGGTAAACACCAACCTAAAAAAATTTACAAGGTACATTACGCCCTAGTGAGGTTCCTAGTAATGACCTTTTCAGGATCCTAGTATAATGTGCGAAATGGTAGATTCTAGTAGCCATTACGATAAAAGAATAAATCACTAAGGTTTTGTTCACTAAACTGTAGATGGAAAACAATAATAACAACAATATCTATTTATTCACTTCACTATATACTTCAGAAGGATAAGCTCACTGGGCCTAACTTTCGTGAATGGGAGAAGAATCTTCTGATTGTACTCCGAAATGAACAAAAGTGATATGTCTTAGAGAATCCCATCGGCCCAGCAAACGCGTCTAACGCCTTGGTAGTAGTAAGAAACGCCTACCATAGGCATGGAAATGACATGGTAGACATTAGATGTGACACCCTCAAAATATTGCGACGAAAGATATCGGGGCGTGACTTTCATAGGAACAAAGTTACAATTACACTGAACGACCTCTAAATGAGACATTTTTAAAAGATAATATTCAATAAATAATATCAGAGTTACAAAATAGAGTTCCCAATGTGATATGAAACTTAAGCATTTTAAAACATTATCAAATGGTAAATATAATGCATCGAAGTCTTCAAAACATGTTGTGCGACTCTAATACTCCAAGCCAATGTTAATGCCTTACGGACACTGTCAATACAAGGTTGGTGAGTTCATAGATTTAAGTAGTTGTAAAAGTGGACCATAAGGTTTATAATTTGTTTATCCGTTACATTCGGTTATGAACAAGTAGTGGTTTAACGGTACATTCGGTCATGTATGTACATAGCAATTTGGCCGGTTCATTCGGTTTGGCCGGTTCATTTGATTATGTATGCATAGTCGTTTAAAGTACTTGTGTCTGTATGTAAAAGTAAGCAATGTATTCTCACCTCGAGTATTTCAAAAATAAGTATATACAATGTAAAAGAGGGGCTATGAAACTCACCTTTAAGCAAAGCAATAACAAATAGTAAAATTAAAGCGACAGGCTGGAAAATCTTAGAAGCAACCTAAATATAATGATGCATTTTAGGTTTTATGAATAAATGTGAATATGAAAACGAGTTTTTTAAAGTTTTTACATCAATAATTACATTATACTTAGAGTTCATAAAGTTTTTAACACCACAAAGACTATTTTTGACAAGTTTGGAAAGTTTAATAAGTTTTAACCTTAAGTACTAATTGGTGTTTTGTATAATTTATCCGATTTAAGAAGTCCGTTTCTCCTAAATTGTAAATGGTTATGACTCGGTTTTTACGCTCGCGGAAAGGTACTTTAGTCTATTAATCAGATATGTGGATCCTACTGTTCCAAGTTTTATATAACCTATGTGAAATTACCAAAATACCCTCACATGTCAAAGCTGATTATTTTCAGCACAAAATAGTCCCATGAAAATGGCTGTATCTTTTGATCTACACCTCCATTTCAGTCGATTTAAAAAGCCACATTTGAGTTAAAGTATCTACTACAATTTCTCTTTTTACTCAAACAAAGGTGTTCTATACAAAATTTTAGAGTTTTTACCATTTGAAATCTGGTGTACAAATCTGTGATAATTTTAGCCTTTATTTTCTAATTAAATCATGGCGTTCTCATCATCCAGTCGTTCAAGTTTTGGTTAAAAAGATTTTTCATCTGACTGAGTGAGTTTGGTTTGTAAAGCAATTTCACGATCAATACAATCATTTTGACACCAGTGAAGACGACGTTTTACTTCAAAAAGTTCATTTAACAAACACTCATTTTCATCTTTCAAAGCTTTGATTTGAGACACATTATCATTTTCCTTATCAACATTATCAACAGCAATAGCATTATCACAAGAAGATGCGGTAGTATACAACACAATTGATATAGTATCAGCACATATAACATCTTCCAAGAGTCGATCAACATGATTCCGAAAAATTTTATTTTCCTTTTTGGTTTTCAAAATCGATGTTTCTTTTTATTTGAAAATTGTTTTCACTTGTCCAACTTTATTCTGAAGTTGCCGTTCCCAATATGTTGCACAATGACGCAAATTATGCACATGTGGTAAAAGCTATTTTTTAAAGATTTCTCTTTCATCTTTGGCATAAGCCGATTGAAAAGTAACAGCTTTTATTTCAGAGTCACGTTCAATTGAATTTTTCAAAAGATTAATGTTTGACATGAATGAATCAAAATATTTGAGAATACGACATCTTTTGGGTAATGGTGTGATTTCACTCAAAGATGGTAAAGGACCATTAATTTGTGCAACGGGTTTAACGGGACCAATGTCAGAATAAGACTCATTAATATGTGTGATAACCCAAGGTGTTTCAGTTTTAACCTGCTCGAGAACAAAATATTTTGAATATGAGGCACTTTTGAGTAATCAAAAGGTTGGTTATAATTTACAGTGCTCATTTTTAATCGACTCTCTTCTTTCGCATTTTGTTCCTCTTCACAATTATACTCAACAACAAGCACAATTGATTCATTAAGAAAATATTTTATACTATACAACATTGGATTTGCCTTGTATGCTCTATGTAAAAAAACATGGTTTAGTATCAGCAAGATCTGGCCCATATGCATCTGGATTTTCCTTAAGAGTGAACTTTTCGATTATTGTGATTGACTCACCATGTTTATACCCAACATTTTGAAACCCTTTGATTTTGTTTTGAAAATTGACAATTTCATCAAGATAGAAATCAACTCGCTTCTTTGAAGTTTGTTTGAATTCTAAAAATCATTTTGACACGAAGACAACTCAAGCTTGGTTTTTTGAATTTTCGAAGTGAGAGTGTCAAGGTGTTGTTTGTGTTCAAATTGTTTTTCCATTTGAGAAATCAAATCATTTTTGGAAGCGACTAGATCTCGTATCTGTTTTTCTAATTCTTGTTCTTTTAGATATGACTTTTTAAAAGAGACTTCAAAACTGTGTTCACGTTTTTCTTTTGTTTTAAAATTTTCAAGTTGTTTCTTATAGCATTCAAGATCCTTAGTCAATAGTGCAACTTTTTCTCTAAGATTTACATTTATTTCATTGCATTTTTCAACTTGAGATTTGGTTGTCATAAGTAAGGTCATGAGCTCTGGATCCGGATTAGACGAAGTTTCAACTTGTTCAACGCGAGTATCAACATATTCATCAGTGGGATCATCAAATGTAACCATGGGGTCAACTTGATCATCGTCCTGATGAGATGTTATTGGCTCATTTTGAACACTTTGCTCCTTGTCAGATGCAGATGCAGACGGAGATATCATATCATGTATGAAGCACATATTAGGATCCGTTACCTGAGACAAGCCATCAGTATCATAGATTGGGCCTGTATCACTCATGTGAAGTTCTTGCATGTTTACCATTAACATTACAACTTCATTAGCTTGCAAGTCCTCCATATCATCATCGGATTATGCATTGGCCATGAAGCTATATTCCTTGTCTGTAAGAGTTCCACCGGCTTCATCTTTAAGAGCCAAGAGTAAAGCTTCCTTGTGATAATCACTTCCTCTGGTTCTTGGTTTTGGACATGCATTAGCTAGATGTACCTTTTCATTTCAGTTGTAGCACCTAAGGACCGTATTCCTATTCTGAACATTCCCTTGCTCAACAATCTGAACCCTTTGCTGAGGAGCAGCCATATTGTTCCTACTAGAAGCATTATACCCAAGTCCACTACCCATGTAGCTACCATTTCCCATCGGAGGTCCATTATTTTAGTGTTGAACTTCAACCCTTCAATTCTGAACAACAGCTTGATTCCTTGTATTCGATGATGTACGAAGACGATTGTTGGATTTGTTTGCAAATCTCCCGAAGGGACGAGCAATTAGTGCAAATCCCTGATTCAACGTGTTGAAGGCTTCTTCATCATCATTCTGGGTTTCACTATAAAGTGCTAAATCTGAGTTGTTGTTGTAAGGAACCAGTTGAGTATCATTTCATTGTTGTGAGGGATCATATGGAGTGATCTGGGAAGATGGTGTCTGTTGAGGGTAAGTGATGGCTTGTTGCTGCTGTGGAAATTGAGGAAATTGTGGTACAAAAGATTGAGCAATCAAAGAAAGTGAATTAGCATTAGGTAAAGGTGCATAGATTCCACGAGAGCTCGATCTTTGTCCACTTCTTTCTAATGGTGCTTCAGATATTCATACAACAACCCATATTTTGCATTATGAAGGTTCTTAGCTTGACGGATGAATGTGACATACTTTTCCCAGTCTGGACCTAGAAAACTTAGAAACTTTGTGTTGATAGCAATTTTTGGTAAGATTATGTTGTGTCTGTCCAAATCATTGATGATGTTTATGAACCAATGATAGTATGACTCTAATGACTCCCCTGGATCGATCATGAACAATTCATAAGCTAGGTAAAGTTTTGATTCCATGTCTTCCTGATTGAGTTCAGTGCCTCCCATTAAGAGGTGAACATGTTCCCACATATCTTTGGCAGTTTTCTGAGCATCAACACTGCGAAGAATCGGATTGGGTAATCCCAGAAGAATGTATTCCATTGCGAGCTCATCAGCTTCTTGGTGAAGAATCTGTTCTGCAGTTAGTTGAGACTCAAGGATAGTGGAAGTAGTGTTAGCTCTTGGTGGATTAGCCGTTGGATCACCGAGAATTGTCATAGTAGGCATTTGAAAAGGACCTTCAAGGATGACCTTCTTTAAATATTTTCCATGCGGTTTCTTGAGATCGCAGAACCTAAAGAACCGACTGACCCATTGAACATAGTTTTCGGGAATGAGCATTGGAGGCCTATCAAGAGATCCAGCTTCATGAATGGATTGTTGGCTGCTGATAGCCTCACACATCTTTTCAAAACAATGAGGTTCCTTCTGTGTCACATGTGACAACTCGTAATTTCAGGTCATTTTATAAACTTTAAAAGTTTCACTATTTTATCATTTATCGTAAACTACGTTTGCGAGTATCAAATTCGCGTAACCTTAATGGTTTAGCTGCGAATTCATGAACATAACATCAAGGACATTTCATATAGACTAGATTTAGTCTACATAACATCAATAACATCATTTCATATCGGTTCATGCATGGTTTTGCATTTATTCATTAAACGTTTATTTTTCCTATTAAATAAACGCTATCGCGTAAACATTATTTTGAAACATTGATCCGACACTTCCAAAAATATTCTAACATATTTTTATACTCCTTTTAAGACTATAAAATTATATTATGAGTTTACCCGATGTTTTCAATTTATTTCGTATATAAATTGTTATGTTTATATAATTACTGACGGTTTTAAGTAACAACTACACGATAATTATTATTTCACTCAAATTTTGCAAGAAATATATTTTTATAATTTTTATGACCTTAATATATTTTATCTTGACCCGTTAAAAGTTATTTTTATTTAACGCTACCCTAAATACTCAAATGTGTATTTAATTTACCACATATCCTCAAATTACTTACGCTAAACAACTCTTGTACATATTTTAAAAAAAAAAAACATAACAAACAATGACTAACACCCCCTTGTCGACAAGGGGGGTGAGTCACAATGAAAGTTGCAAATATCTCTTGCTATGTCAAAGTATTATACAATTTAACTAACACATTTACTTCAATAATATCCAAAGTAAAAGGTGAAAACATATTTGGCTTTCTCTCTTCTCTTCCAAAACCGGCAACCACCAAGGACCAAGAGTATTTCATCCAAATTTTCAAGACAAAGTTTTAATACACTCTAGTATCACTTGTTGTATAGGTTTTGCAATAAAAACCTCAAGTGATTAGGAAAAACCCATTGTCCTTAAACCTCATCATATTACTTGTAAGCATTCATATTCATGTGTTTATTTCGTATTCATTGTTATGATCATTTCATTTTATTTGAGTAAGCATGCAAGTCTCATGAGGTTTATACCACTTTTTCTTTGATTTTTAAGAGTTATATATATATTGTTATCCTATAATTGCTCCTTGTAATATATCACTCTTGGTGATGTATAGGAACCCATGACACCCTAAGAAGGTGTATGGTAGGATTAGAATAGCTTCGGAGTTGTTTTGAATGGGTTAGAATAGGTTTGGCGCAAGAAAAACTCATTTCGACAAGTTTGCCAAAGGGTCTGTCCTTATTTTCGAAATCTTGAAAATCCGACAGAAGGTAAAAATTTTTGGCCTAGATATTTAGAAAATACACTTTAAAACGAAAACGTGGCCGCTTGAACGGATTAAAAGCGGCTATAACGAAGAAGTTATGAATTTTTCAAGTTAGGCGGCGAAAACTATAATTTTCTGGAAATTTCAGCATGTTACGTCAAATTTGTACGAGTCAAAAATGAAACTTAGGCGTTATAAATTATGTCGACTTATCAAAATATATTAGTATACTTTGATACAAAGCTAAGGACCTATAAAACGTAGAAAACGGATTTGTACGATTGAATTATACACGTTTACAAAAAGTTGTCGTAACTTTAATATATAAGAAAAACTATTAAATTTCTAATAGGCAAGTATTACGGCAACAAGTTGAAGGTTGTTTTAAACATTGATGTGGAACTTTTTATAAAGTAATGTCTTCTAGTAAAAGTTAGTTCGCCAAGCATATTTTCCAATATGGTCACTTAAACTTTGCCGAAAACCACTCTTAAACGATATTTTGAACACAAGTACCATACTTAACCTATATTTTTCTCCGTGATCGAGACCTCTGGGATGAAAACTTAAATGCTAAAACTTTAAGATAATGATACAAGCTTCCCAAAACAGTTGAGTTCGTTTCCTAACACTCGACGTGCACCATTTTACGACTAGCTTTTCGAGGCCATTTTAGTCACTTTCATTAAATTTCAACGACATTATATTACGACGAAAAGTTATAATTTCACAATAAATCATTAAATGATTATCGTAAGATATCATTTCAACGTAAATACTTGTAAAGTATTTTATAACATGACAAGATGTCATAAACATATATTTTGATGATAAATTCTATTTTCAAAAGCGTACAAGTGGTATAGATTTCATATGAGTTTTCATGCACAACATTACATCATAACTTATCATAGATCATATCATTCATAATAGGTCATGGTCAGAGGTTGCACCTCATTTCAGTATTGCCTTTACATCATTATTATCATTGCAACAGGTGAGTTTTCATAGCCCCGATTAATTCAAGTTTTTACTTTATTTCAAACCCACGGGGGAGAATACATTGCACATCATTTTATTACGATACCAAGTATATCAAATTCATTACATTGCTTAAGTTACCTCATGCCAATTGAATGTCCCCATTATATAACATGAACCGTTAATTTCATAGAAGCGAGAGTGAGTGGATAGATCTATCGAGGGTGACACCTCCATCCGGGTTGGCGGATTCCAATCGGACGGATGCATTTCATTTCTTAATCATTATTTGAGTTGTTTGGCAAACCTCTGTTGGGCGAACATCAGTCAAGCTCGGTGTCATGGACTTATAGCAATTGTATCATTTTGTGACATCATTGTCATACAAACTTATACTTGTGGTAGTCATATTATGCATATACATAAACTCTATGAACTCACTCAACCTTTGTGTTGACACTTTTAGCAATGTATTTTCAGGTAACTAAGGCATTCACTTCATGGCATGCATGAGGACACATCATAGAGTCGCGGTGACGACGCGTCTCACATGGGATTTATATACTTTAAAAACATCGTTTGACTTGTATCAAACTTATTTTCCGCACATAGTAGCTTTCATTTGGGACCTCTCTTTGAAACTCTAAATGTTTTTATTAAATCAAGCGATGTATTTTCCAAAACGACACTTTAGGTCGTTCAATATAACTGTGATTGTGATGCTATGACAGTCAATCCCCAGGAATTCCATTCCGCTCCAAAACAGGTAATTTGGGGGTGTGACATCACGGTTGATGTATGCATAGCATATTGAGGTGGAAAAGGATATTGAAAGTAGTTTGCAAATTGTGGTTGTTGTGGAGGGAATTGTTTATGGAATTGTTGTAGTTGTGGTTGTGCAAATGATTGATGTGGTAGATAAACTTCTTGTTGTTGTTGTTGTTGTTGCAGAAATTGTTGTTGAGGATATTGTTGTTGTTGCTGAGGATATTGGTGAGGAAAGTAGTTAGAATATGGTGGTTGAGACATCTTTAAACTTGTTTTGATGATGGAACTTAGATGATTGAAACGTGATTTGTTGTTGAAGGTGTTCTTACTCATAAACTCCCTAGTCGTAAGGTTGATGTAGCTTACTCATAAACTACTTCTTATCTATGAAACCACCTTTTACTCATAAGATGATCTTACTCGTAAACTTTGTGGCTTATACGTAACCTTAGTCGTAAAATCAAAGGTTATTAATAAAGAACCTTATTCGTAAGATATAATCTTAGTCGTAAAGTCTTTACGCGTAAGGATTGACCTTATTCGTAAGAATAGGTAAAAAACCAAAATCTTTCAATGTTGTCCAAAGAAGAAAGATATCCACAAGTCGAAGTGTTTCACAAGCTTATCAAAGCAAGGAAAACGTTGAGTCACAAATAACTTTGAAGATTCTAAAGAAGATTCCTTGTTCGTAAGATTCCTTATTCGTAAACTCTTTCTTGTTCATAAAGCTTATTCGTAAGATTAGGGTCTTGTTATTCGTAAGATAAGGGTTTTTGTTACTCGTAAGAATAGGGTTTAAGCTTATTCGTAAACTCACCAGAAATGACCAAAACGACTTTTTAAGCTCTAAAACGCGTTGTACACTTGGTTCTTTTGATGAAACATCTTCAATAACACTTAGATAACAAGAAAGTTTTGAACTTTAACACCCAAAGTGAAATTTGTGCTTATTCATAAAACTTGATGAACATGAAGAAACAAGTGAAAAACGATTAGAAACACGTAAAGTTTCAAACTTTTTGCCAAAACTAAGATTTTAAACACTATAGTAACCTTAAAAATTTCCAAGCTTCAAGATTGGAGTGCAAAAAACAAAGTTTACGCGTAAGTAAAAATGATGAACGAGACAACTTTACGTATAACCAAGCAAACTTCAACAAAAACTTTTCAAACAACTAGTAGGCGATTGATACCACTGTTAGGTCACCATGATATGAACATACAAGTATGTTAAGATGTAATATAGAAAGAGATGAAGGAGAGAAAGGTCAGAACTTCTCACACACAATAATAAGTAAACAATATGCATAAATGAGAAGAACCAACACCCTCCTAAGAGGGTTTACAATGTATTTATAGGTAAGGGAGCTAGTGCAACACTTCTAGTCCCTTCCCTTAGGTGTTTGGGCCTTTTCATAGGCTCATGGGCTTACTACATAAGCCTAGCACTTAATAGAAACATATAAGCCTAATTAGCAACCTATTACAATATTAATGACCGACTCTTGAATACTATTTACACGTAATCCCAACAGGTCAAAACCCTGATCTTACGAGTAAGACCAAAGTTTATGAGTGAGACCACAAGTTTACAAATAACATCAAAGTTTACGTGCAAGCAACTAAGTTTACAAGTAAGACCAGTTCTTCAATTTCTTCAACGATTAAGGTGTACTCAGTACTTCCCTAGCTTGGATAAGCTTGCGGAATACTTCGACTTCTGATATATTTTAAGCTTGGATGAATTTGAAAGATTTCATTAGTTTTTTATAAGTCTTACGACTAAGACCTAATCGTATGAGTAAGGACACTTTAAGACTAAGACCTAAGCTTACGAGTAAGGACATTTACGACTAAGACCTAATCTTATGAGTAAGGACATACTTTATGACTAAGATCAAAATCTTACGAGTAAGGACAACGTTTACGAGAAAGGCCAAATCTTACGAGTAAGGACCTGTTTATGTCTAAGGACCAGTTTCCAAAGAAGACCAACTTTACAAAATCAATAACACACGTTTCAATTATCTACAAGATCCATCATCTACAGAAGTTTAAAAATGTCTCAGCCACCTTACTTCAACTACTTTCCAACAACCATACTTTCTACCATAATTTGCAGTGCAATAATCATTCACAAAACTTCCACAAAAAGAACCTGATTGGTTTACTCAAATGTGTAAGGCCATCAGTAGTCAACAATAAATTTATGAAGCTGGATCACTTGATAGACCTCCAATGCTCACTCCTGGAAATTATGTTCAATGGGCAAGTCGATTCTTTAGGTTCATCGAACTCAAGAAACCTCATGGAAAATATCTGAAGAAGGTTATCCTTGAAGGTTCTTTCCAAATGCCAATAATAGTAGTTCCCGGAGATCCACAAGCTATTCCTCCAAGACCCGAAACGGTAATCACTCTTCCTGAGAATCAACTAACTATAAACCAAATTTTTCACCGTGAAGCTGATGAGCTTGCAATGGAGTATATTCTTCTAGGAAAATCTTTGAAGCATTGATGCCTAGAAAACAGCTAAGGATATGTGGGAATACCTACATCTCTTGATGGAAGGCACTTAACTTAACCAAGAAGACATAGAATCCAAACTTTACCTCTCATATGAAATGTTCATGATTGATCCAGGGAGTCATTAGAGTCTTATTATCATTGATTTACAAACATCATTAATGACCTGGATAGACACAATATAATCTTACCAAACATTGCCATCAACACAAAGTTTCTCAATTGTCTAGGTCTTGGCTGGCATAAATATGTCACATTTATTTGTCAAGCTAAGAATCCTCATGATGCGAAGTATGGGTTGTTGTATGACAATCTAAAGCACAATCAATATGAAGTTGACAAACATCGAGCTCTCCATGGAATGTATCAACCTTCTACACTTCCAAATTCACTCGCACTAATGGCTCAATCTTATCTTGCTCCATATCCACTGTCTAAGCATGCATTTGTCCAACAACAACATCACTTTACCTATCCTCAATAATCACCGTCACCCCAAATCACTCCATATGATTCTCCACGACATTCAAGTGACACTCAACTGGTTCCATATAACAACTCTGATTCAATGTTCTATACTGAAACTATTAATGAAGAAGAGGAAACATTCGGCACATTGAATCAAAGATTTGCTTTCATTGCTCGTGCCTTCAGCAAATTTGCAAACAAAACTAACAATCATCTTCTTAATTGATCAAGCACAAGGAATCAAGTTGTTGTACAAGATGGAAGGGTGGAAGTACATAATCGTAATTATGGACGTTCTATGGGAACTGATGGTTATGCGGGAAATTCAGGAAGTGGACAAGTGTTTAATGCTACAAGTGGAAATAGGAACAGTGTAGGTGCTCCTCAGAGAAGCATTGAAATTTTTGAAAATGGAAATACACAGACTGGGAATACGGTTATTTGGTGTTACACTTGTAATGGCAAGGGTCATCTAGCTAATGCATGTCCGAAACTACAAACCAGAGGAAGTGAATATCACAAGCAAGCACTACTTCTAGTACTCAAAGATGAAGCTGGTGGCACTCTCCCTGATAAAGAACACAGCTTCATGGAAAATGTTGATTCTGATGATGACATGAAAGATTTGGAAGATAATGCGTTTTTTGATGTTAATGGCAAACATGCAGGAACTTCACATGAGTGACACATGCCCAGTTTATGATACTGATGGCTTGTCTCTGGTACCTGATCCAAATATTGGTCTCATACATGATAGTGTATTTCCATCTGCAATCGCATCAGACAAGGACAAGATGTTCAACATGAGTCGTCAATATCTTTTGAAGACAATGATCAAACTAACCATTTTGTTACATTTGATTATCCGATTGATGAATATCCTAATGATCAAGTTGACAAATTGAAACTTCGCCTTATCCAGATCCAAAACTCATGACCTTGCTTATGACCACCCAATACCAAGTTGAAAAATGCAATGAAATAAACACTAATTTAAAAGCAAAAGTTGCATTATTGACTGCGAATCTTGAGTGTTGCAAAACACAACATACAAATTTTGAAACACAAACTAAAAGAGAACAAAATTTTGAAATTGCTTTTCAAAGGGAGTATGTCAAAGAACAAGAGTTACAACATCAAATACGAGAATTAGTCGTTTCCAACAATAACTTGATTTCTTAAATGAAAAAAAAAATTAGAGCATAAACAACAAGTTGAAAATCTCAATTCTGAACTTCAAAAATCCAATATTGAATTGTCAACTTGTCAAACTAGCTTTTCCGAACATAAACATTTGTGCTGGAAACGAATTGATTCTTACCTTGATGAAATCATAGATATGGAAAGTAAATTAAAATAGTTTCAAAAAGTTGTCTACAAAATTGGAGAGCTTGTCACAACAATACAAAAGTTTACTTTAAAGCCAAATCCTGATGGATAATGTTTTGCTCTTGTTGATGATAAACCACGTTTTTAACACAAAGTATTCAAGGAATATCTAAATTTGCATAGTGCAGAACATCTTGTTAATGATTCATTTGTGCGTCTTGTTGTATATAATTGTGAGGAAGAACAAGAACATGAAGAAGAGAGTCGATTGAAAATGAGAAAAAAGAAATATGACAAACCGTTTGATTATTCAAAATTACCTCATATAATGGACTCTTTTGTTCCTTAGTGGGAGAAAACAGAAACACCTTGGTTTACCACAGAAATTCATGAAGCTTCTTCTGATGTTGGTCCCGTTAAACCAGTTGCACAAATAAATGGTTCTTTACCATCTTCTGTTGAAATTCGACCATTACCAAAATGTTGTCTTGTACTTAGATATTTTGACACATTTATGGAAGACATTCAATTTTTGGAACAAGCAATTGAAAGTAATTATGAGTTAAAAGCTTCCACTTTTCAATCTTCTTACGCAAAAGAACAGAGACAAATCTTTCAAACACAATTTTTACCTCATTTTCAACATTTGCATCTTTGTGCAACACATTGGGAACGCGAACTTCAAAATGAATTTAAATCAATGATAAACACTTTCAGTGAAACTAAAACAACAATTTCTAACACAAAATAGAAAAATAAATTTCTCAAAAACGATGCCAATCGACTCTTAGAAGATGTTCTTTGTCCTGATAGTATATCTGTTGTGCTATTATACACTGCTGATTCTTCCTGTGCGAATATAATTGTTGCTGAACCGCCCAAGGATACTCAAAAATCAAGTAAGGAAAATGATTATTTGAAACAACATATTGGGATTTAAAAGCTAATATGAGAGAATCTTTATTCGAAATGATGATAATCAGTGGAAAATGTCAAAAGAACTTTCTGAACTCAAACGACGTCTTTATTGGTGTTAAACTCAGAGTCTTGATTTTGAGTTAGCTTTACAAAATGAAACAGAAACATCGATTTTGAAAACAAAAAAGAAAATTAAAATTTTTTGAAATCATGTTGATCGACTCTTGAAAGATGTTATATGTGTTGATACTATGTTGATTGTGTTGTATTATACTGCTGCATCTACTAGTGATAATGTTATTGTTGTTAATTCTGTTGATAAGGAAAATATAATGTGTCACAAATGGAAATTTTAAAAGCTGAAAATGAGTGTATGTTAAAGGAACTTTTGGAAGTAAAACATCGTCTTCACTGGTGTCAAAATGATAGTATTGATCGTGAAATTGCTTTACAAACAAAATACAAACAGTCGGGCGAAAAATCTTTTGAACCAAAACTTGAACGACTGGATGATGAAAACGCGTCTTTGAAATGTCAACTTTTCAAATATGAACAAGGGATTGGAAAAGTAAAAAAGGAATATGGAACCATTTTTTATTTGCTCAAAAAGACATGTACTAAGTTAAAATGGACACTTACATTTAGAAAATCAGGAATTAGAACACACTATCATCGAGTTGAAATAGAAATTGGTGAAACTTGAGAAAGAAAAATCTAGTAACACAAATGTAATTGCACATACAGTAAAACCTCTATAAATTAATACTCGATATATTAATAACCTCAATAAAATTAATAATTTGTCCAGTCCCAACTTGGGACCAGTACAAATTTGGACCCCAATCGATACAATAATAAGATAATAATTTTTTTAAAACCCAGTGTATATATATTAGTCCCAACAAAACTATAAATTAATAATTGCTAAAAATTTCATATTTATGTATATATATGTGTGTGTGTGAGAGAGAGAGATACACTTCAAAATCCTAAGATTGTTTAGTAAAATGAATCCATATTCACTTATTTTTTTTGTTAAACTTCAAATCTATATTGAGTTTATCTTAAAATCTCCTTATTGCACTAAAGAGTTAGTGGGTTGTCTTCTCGTATTGCAAAAAAAGTGTTAATTTTATTTTCATAAAGTGTGAATGTTAATTCATAAAACGCTAATTGGAAATTTTTTTTGAAATTTATTTAGTCTCTAATGAGTATACATTGTAACTAGTTAGTATATTAGACTTGAAAATTTAATGGTCATACATAAAACCTCTTTAAATTAATAAATTATTAATTTATCGATATAATAATATCAATTAATAAAATATCCCGGTCCCAACACTATTAATTTATAGAGGTTTTCTTTGTAGAATGTTTAAAGTCGATACTAGGAAGCTCACTGACAAAATACAAGATACTAATGTGATTCCTTCCACTTCTACAGGAGTAGTTGCCTCCACTTCTAGCGTTAGCAATTCACAGCTTAAGAGCACTCAAAAGAAGAATAGGAATTTGCAACGTAAAAGCAGAACAATAAAAGCCCACAGTAGAAGATCATGCTAGGACTTTGAGTAAAACACATGTTGCACCTGCTTTAATATTGCGTTAGACAAATGTAATAGTAAAGGCGATGTAACGAATGTTAAATCTTTAAGTACTTTGGATGTTATATTTAAAGCTTCTTGTGTATTTTGTCGCAAAATTATGTTTCCTGGTTGTCATGATTATTGTGTTGCTAAATCTATCTTGTCTCGTAATCAGAAACCTACAAATGTCATTACCTCTAGGCTCACTATTGCTTCTAAGTCTGTGCTAGAAAAACTGCCTATTGTAGTTTCTGAGAATATCATTTATTTACCCATAGCTCCATCATCACCTCCTAGGAAGATACCATCACCTAGTGAATTCACTAAGACAAAAGCATGAACTAGTTGGACTTGTTAGAGATGGTTACAAAGTACACATGGTTTTAAATAGCTACCTAAAATTATTAACATGTGTGCTACAACTGTAACTTTAAAGGAACCCACTAACTCTACGGGTTCCACCTCTACCTCTATTCCACCTTCGTCGTCTGTGTGTATTGTAGGTGATACAAATCATTCTCTGGATTTTTGATAGCGGCTGTTCTCGGCACTTGACAAGAAACATCAAACTTTTATCAAACTTTGTTGCAAATTTCATTGGCACTTTCAGGTTCGGGAATGATCACTTCGCTGCTATAATGGGCTATGGGGACTACATCAATGGGAAGATCGAAAATAGCAGAGTTTACTATGTTGAAGGTCTTGGACATAATCTTTTCTTAGTCGGTGAATTTTGTGATGGTGATTTGGAAGTTTCTTTTCGAGAGAAAACTTGTTTCATTCATGATCTACAAGGTAACGATCTCATGTCGGGAAGCTGTTCATCAAGCCTTTACACAATTTCAATGAAAGACATGCTCGCCTCATCTCCCATATGTCTACTCTCTAAAGCAACATCAACAAATTCATGGCTGTAGCATAAGAGACTTTTACATTTGAACTTCAAAACCATAACTGATATTGCACGACACAAACTTGTTGAAGGTCTTACAAAATTTTGCTATTCAAAAGTCCACTTGTGCTCAGCTTGTGAACAAGGAAAAAGCATTTCTGCACATTTTCCTTCCAAGGTTGAAAACAGTACTAAACATGTTCTTCACCTTCTTTAAATGGATTTGTATGGCCTGATGTGCGTGCAAATTATTAATGGCAAACGCTACATTCTTGTAATCATTGATGACTACTCAAGATGGACATGGGTTTATTTTCTTCGAAGTAAAGATCAAGCTCCACCAATGATCATCACCTTTCTCATGAAAATTCAAGTTCAGCTTTGTAACACGGTTAGACAAGTCAGAATAGAAAGAGGAACTGAATTCTTGAATCAAACTCTTTGGGAATATTATGAGAAATTAAGAATTGAGCATCAAACATCCATTGCAAGAACACCTGAACAGAATGGAGTTGTTGAAAGACGAAACCAGACGTTAGTGGAAGCTGCAAGAATGATGTTGATAAATGCTAAACTTCGAGATTACTTGTAGGCAGAAGTTGTTTTAACTGCATGCTATACTCAAAACCGTTTGATGATCACAAAATGTCACAAAAAAACACCTTATGAGCTTATCCATAACATAAAACCAAATCTAAAACACTTTCATGTATTTGGTGCTCCATGTTATCCAAATAATGATTGTGATGACTTTGGAAAGCTTATGGCTAAAGCTGATATTGAAGTCTTTGTTGGATATTGTGAACACTCTAAAGGATACCGAATCTGGAATCGTCATACAAAGGAAATTATGGAGACAATTCATGCTAATTTTGATAAGCTTACATAAATCGCTTTTGAGCAAAACAACTTAGAACCCGGACATAACCATCTTAACTTCCCAGAATCATCAGCTGACCAAACCTTTCAACTCACTCATCGTCAAATGGAAACGTTGTTCGCTCCTCTGTTTATTGAAGACTTTGATCAACGTGCTCTAGATGTATCAAATGTTTTCGTTGCTTAACCTGATCAAATTCCAATCCATGATACACCTAAAACAACAATAAATGTTGCTGATGCACCTCCAGTCGAATCTCCAACAACAGCTGAACAAACCTCTTCAAATGACAATGACCCAGATGATGATCCTTTAAACCAAAATGTACCTGCACATGCAAATTATAATGGAAATGCATTTTTCAACCCTTTTACATCAAAAACAACCAATCCAGATGTGACTGAATCTTCTACCAGCCATTTGGATCCACGTAATCTGCACAATGTATATCAACACCAACCTTCAACACAATGGATGGACCAAAGATCATCCTCTTGTTAATATTATTGGCAACCCTAACCAACCAGTCGTAACCAAAAAACACCTTTACACCGACGGTGAAAACTGCATTTATGCACTCACCGTCAGTAATACCGAGCCCAAAAACATTAAGGAAGCAATGACTCACGACAACTGGATTGAATCCATGCAAGAAGAGCTAAACCAGTTTAAACAGTTAGAAGTATGGGAATTGGTTGAAAGACCAACCGGGGTCTACGTCATTGGTCTTAAATGGATTTGGATGAACAAGGTAGATCCTGAAGGAATGGTCATTCGTAACAAGTCACGTCTGGTGGCTAAGGGTTATATACAGTAAGAAGGTATCGACTTTGAAGAATCATTCGTGTCAGTTGATAGACTTGAGGCTGTACGGATTTTCTAGCATTCGCGGCTCACATGGACATCACCGTCTACCAAATAGATGTCAAAATTTCATTTCTAAATGGGAAACTTTGGGAGACGGCGTATGTTAGCCAACCATAGGGATTCGTTAATCCAGAGTTCCCTAATCATGTCTACAAACTGAAAAAGGCTCTCTACGGTCTCAAATAAGCCCCTCGGGCGTGGTATGATAAGTTGTCATCCTTCCTACTTGCTCATAATTTTATCATAGGATCGGTTGACCCCTCACTGTTTATTCAATATCACGGGAAACACATTTTAATTGTTCAGATTTATGTGGATGACATCATTTTTGGTTCAACCCACAAAAAGTACTCAAATGCTTTTTCAAAACTAATGAAAACAAATTTTGAAAGGTGAACTTACGTTCTTCTTAGGACTTCAAGTTAATCAATCACCCCGTGGTATTTTCCTAAGTCAGTCCAAATATGCTCTTGGTATTTTGAAAAAACATGGTATGCAAACTTGTGACACCTATAATACACCAATGGCTTCATCCAGTAAGTTGGATGCTGATTTACATGGGAAACTTGTTGACCCTATAAAATATCATAGTATTATTATGTCTCTCATGTATCTAACAGCAAGTAGACCCGACGTTGTATTTGCTGTATATTTGTGCTCCCGTTATCGGTCAAGACCCATTGAAAAATACCTTTCAGAGGCTAAAATAATCCTCCAATACATCAAGGGAACCATTAACTTGGGGATCTGGTATCCGAAGGATTCTGGTTTTGAAATAATAGCATTTTCAGATGCTGATCATGCAGGGTTTTTAGATACACGTAAGAGTACTTCTGGCGGTTTACAATTCCTTAGTGATAAACTGGTGTCATGGTAATCGAAGAGGCACGACTGTACATCGTTATCATCAACTGAATCAAAATATGTATCCATGTCTGCGTGTTGTGCTCAAATCATATGTATGAGAACACAACTCATGGATTATGGTTATGTATTCGACAAGATTCCGGTGTACTGTGACTCAAAGAGTGCTATTGCGATCTCGTACAACACGGTTCAACATTCAAAGTCAAAGCACATTGCTCTTCGTTACCATTTCATCAAAGAGAATGTGGAGAAGAGAACGGTAGAATTATACTTTGTAGGTACTGAACACCAATTGGCGGACCTTTTCACCAAAACCTTGCCACCCGCAAGATTCGCTGACTTGGTTCATCGAATTGGTATGCGGTGTTTAGTTTACGAGTAATCACTTTACGCATAAGTTAAATCTTACGCCTAAGGTACTTTACTTCTAAGAGTTTAGTTTACGCCTAAGCTTAAGTTTAACCCTAAGTTTACGTGTAAGATAGAGTTTACGCATAAGCATCAGTTTACGCTTAAGGGAATCTTACGCTTAACAGTTTACGCCTAAGCTTATTTTTTTACGCCTAAAAAGTACTCCATCAAAAACATCAAGTTTCATTCGACTACAAAGATCCATCATCTACACAAGTTTCAAAGATGTCTCAACCACCATACTACAACTACTTTCCTCATGAATATCCTCAACAACAACAACAACAACAACTTCAATAATATCCTCAACAAAAATTTCAACAACAACCACAACAAGTTGGAAATTACTTTCCTCCTCACATTGCACAACCACTTCCACCAAAACAATTCCTTCAACAATACCCCCAACAACATCAATATGCTAACTACTTTCAGTACCAGTTTCCACAGAGGTATGCTATGAATGTAACAACACAAAAGGAACCCACTTGGTTTGCAAAGATGTGTGAAGCTATAAGTAGCCAACAATCCATTCATGAAGTTGGATCCCTTGATAGACCTCCAATGCTCACTCCCGAAAACTATGATCAATGGGTGATGCGGTTCTTTAGGTTCTGTGATCTCAACAAACCAAATGGTAAGTTTTTGAAGAAGGTCATCCTTGAAGGTCCTTTTCAAATGCCTACTACAACAGTACACGAAGATCCAAATGCTACTCCACCAAGAGATGATGTTACCTCCACTCTCAGAATGGATCACTTCACTGTTGAATAATTACTTCATCTTGAAGCTAATGAACTTGCAATGCAATATATCCTTTTAGGTTTACTCAATCTGATTCTTCGCAGTGTTGATGCTTAGAAAACTGCAAAAGTAATGTGGGATCACATCCATCTCCTAATGGAAGGCACATAACTCAATCAATAAGACATGGAATCAAAACTTTACTTATCATATGAGAACTTCATGATTGAACCAGGGGAATCATTAGAGTCATACTATCATCGGTTAACAGACATCATCAATGACTTGGACAGACACAACATCATTATGACAAGGATTGCAATCAACACAAAGTTCCTAAGCTATCTTGGTCCTGATTGGAAAAAGTATATTACATTCATCCATAAAGCTAAAGATCTTCACGAATCAAAGTACGGGTTGTTGTATGACTACTTGAAGCACCATTAAAAGGAAGTAGACAAAGATAGAGCTCTCCGTGGAGTCACTACGCTTTTACCGAATAACAATGCTCTCGCTTTGTATACTCAAGCGTGTTATCCACGATTTCCACTGCTCTCTACTATCTTTACCAATCCACCACAATAATTTGCCCATATTACACCATATGATCCATCACAGCAATCACAAGAAACTCAACTGGCTCCTTACAACAACAACACTGATTCAACACTCTACAGTGAGACACCGAATGAGGATGCAGAAGCTTTCGATACGTTGAATCAAGGATTTTCGTTAATTGCTCGAGCCTTCAGGAGATTTGTTAACAAATCCAACAACCGAGTTCGTACCTCATCAAACACAAGGATCAAGCAGTTTTTAACAATGGAAGGGTTGAGGTTCAGAACCAAGGTAATGGTCGTCAGATGGGTAGTGGTCAAGGATTTAATGCTGCTTGAAGGAATAACATGCGTGCTCCACAGCAACGGGTTCAAATTGTTGATTAGGGAAACATTCAGAATGGGGATAATGGTCTCCGATGCTACAACTGCAATGAAAAGGGTCATTTGGTGAATGCTTTCCCAAAGCCGAGAACAAGAGGCAGCGCTTATCACAAGGAGGCTTTACTCTTGGCTCTTAAGGATGAAGCTGGTGGAACACTTACCAACAAGGAACAGAGCTTCATGGCTAATGCAAATTCGGATGATGACAGAGAGGACTTGCAAGCTAACGCAGCTGTAATGTTGATGGCCAACCTGCAAGAGCTCCACATGAGTGATACAAGCCCAGTGTATGACACTGATGGCTTTTCTCAGGTACCGGATCCTAACATATGTCTTATACATGATCTGATATCTCTGCCTGCATCTGCATCCGACGAGGAACAGAGTGTTCAACATGAGCCATCTACATCTCATCACGAAGAAAATCAAATGGATCCCGTAGTTACATTTGATGATCAAGATGACCTTACGGTTACTATTGATAATCAAGTTGACCCCGTGATTATATTTGAGGATCTAAATGATGAATATGTTGAGACTCAAGTTAAACAAAATAAACCTTTGTCTAATCCAAATCCAGAGCTCATGACCTTATTTCAGACAACCCAATCTTAATTGGAGAAGTGCAATGAGATTAATAATAATCTTTGAGAAAAAGTGACACTATTGACTAAGGATATTGAAAGCTATAAGGTACAACTCAATAGTTTTGAAACTAAAGAGAAACGTGAATATAGTTTTGAAGTCGCTTTTGCAAAATCATATCAAAACAAACAATCTTTAGAAAAATAGATACATGATCTAGTTGTTTCCAAGAATGATATGATTTCTCAAATAGAACAACAAAAATTTGAACATAAACAACAAGTTAACACTCTTACTTCGGAAACTCAAAAAGCTAAGTCTGAGTTGGTATCACGTCAAAAACAGTTTTCATAATACAAACAACATTCAAGAAAACAAATAGATCTCTATCTCGATGAAATTGTCGACTTGCAAAACAAAATCAAAGAATTTCAAAATATTGTTTATAAACATGGTGAGTCAATCACAACAATTCAAAAGTTCACATTTAAGCCAAATCCAGATGGATATGGGCCAAATCTTGCTGATAACAAACCACGTTTTTTCAATAGAGCATTCAATGCACATCCAAAGTTTTATAGTGTCAAACATATGCTTAATGAATCTGTTGTACGTGTTGTTGAATATAATCGTGAAGAGGAATTTGATGCAGAAGAAGAGAGTCGATTGAAAATGGAAAAAGTTGAATATAACAAACCATTTGATTATTCAAAAGGCCCTCTTATAACTTTTGTTAAACAATAGGATAATACAAACACACCTTGGGTAATCACACCAATTCCTGAGTCCTCTTCTAATATTGGTCCCATTAAACAAGTTGCACAAATTAATGGTCCTTTACCTTCTTTGAGTGAAATCACACCATTACCTGAAAGACGTCAAATCCTTAAATATTTTGATACATTTATGTCTGACATTAATCTTTTGGAACGTGAAATTGAACTTGATAAGAAAATAAAAGTTGAAACTTTCCAATCGCCTTATGCGCGAAAACAAAGAGATATCTTTCAAAAACAACTTTTACCCCATGTTCGAAATTTACGTATGTGTGCAATATATTGGGAACGGGATCTTCAGAAAGAGATTGGACTTATGAAAACAGTTTTCAACAAAACGGAAACATCGATTTCAAATACAAAAAAGAAAAAGAAAAATTTGAGAAATCATGTTGATTTACTCTTGGAAGATGTTATACGTGCTGATACCATGTCACTTGTGTTGTATTATACTGCTGCTTCTGCTTTTGATACTATTGTCATTAATTCTGTTGATAATGTTGATAATGTTGAGATTGTTCATAATGTGTCTCAAATAAAAACTTTGAAAGCTGAAAATGAGCGTTTGTTAAATGAACTTTCATTTGTAAAACGTCATCTTCAATGGTGTCAAAAAGATTGCAATAATCGAGAACTTGCTTTGCACACCAAATTCAAACAGTCGAGTGTTAAACCTGTTGAACCAAAACTTGAACAACTGGATGACGAAAACACGTCTTTGAAGTGTCAAATTGCAAAAGTCAAAACAAAATATGGTGTCATATTTAATTTGCTCAAAAAGACTCGTGCTAAAGCGTCAAAAGATCTTGATGATCATCTTGCATACACTAAAGAAGTCTTAAATATTAATGGCAACATTCGCTCTGAAAACAAAGATTTGTTACACACTATCATAGAGTTGAAAGAGGAGTTGGTGAAACTTAAGAAAGATAAGTCTAGTAACACAGATGTCCTTGCACCTAGAATGTTTAAAATTGACATTAGGAAGCCCACTGACACAACACAAGGTACTAATGTGATTCCTTTCACTTCTACAGGAGTAGTTGCCTCTAATCCTAGCATTAGCACTTCACAATCTAGAAGTGTTCACAAGAAGAATAGGAAGTTGCAACGTAGGAGAAGATCAGTAAAGACCCCTGTAGTAAAAGAATACACTAGGACTTTGAGTAAAACACATGTTGCACCTACTTTAGATATTGCGTTAGACAAATGTAATAGAAAAAGTGATGTAACGAATGTTAAACCATTAAGTACTTTTGATGTTGAATTTGAAGCTTCTTGTGTTGTATGTCGTAAAAGTATGCTCTCTGATTGTCATGATAAATGTGTTGCTAAACCTATCTTGTCTCGTTATCGGAAACCTAAGAATAGCATTATCTCTAGACCCACTAATGCTTCTAAGTCTGTGCTAGAAAAACCGCCTTCTAGTGTTTCAGACTACATCATTGATGTACCCATAGAACCTACTTCACCTCCTAGGAAGAGAATATCACCTAGTGCACTCACTAAGACCAAAGCACAAACTAGTTGGACTTGGCAGAGATGGTTACAAAATTCACCTGGATTTAAATGGATTCCCAAAATTATAAACATGTGTGTTTCATCTGTAACTGTAACGGAACCCTCTAACTTTTTGGGTTCTACCTCTACTTCTATTCCACCTGTTTCGTCTGTGTGTATTGCATGTGATACATATCATCCTTTGGATTGTTGATAGCGGATTTTCCCGGAACATGACAGGCAATCTCAAACTTCTTACAAACTTTGTTTCAAAGTTCATTGGCACTGTCAGGTTAGGGGAATGATCACTTCGCAGCTATCATGGTCTACGGAGACTACATCAATGGGAACATCGAAATTGGCATGGTTTATTATGTTGAAGGTCTTGGACACAATCTTTTCTCAGTCGACCAATTTTGTGATGGTGATTTGGAAGTTGCTTTTAGGGAGAAAACTTGATTCATTCATGATCTACATGGAAACGATCTCATGTCTGGAAACCGCACTTCAAGCCTTTACACAATCTCAATGCAAGACATTATCGCTTCATCTCCCATCTCTCTACTTTCTAAGCCAACATCTACAAAATCATGGCTGTGGCACAGAAGACTTTCACACTTAAACTTTCAAACCATAACTAATCTTAAACGACACAAACTGGTTGAAGGTCTTCCAAGGTTTAGGTATTCAAAAGATCACTTATGCTCAGCTTGTGAACAAGGGAAAAGCGCTCGCGCTCATTTTCCTTCAAAGGTGGAAAACAGCTCTCATCATGTTCTTTATCTTCTTCACATGGATTTGTGTGGCCCAATGCGTGTGCAGACGATCAATGGAAAACGCTACATTCTCGTAATCGTTGATGAGTACTCCAGATGGACTTGGGTTTATTTTCTACGAAGTAAAGATCAAGCTCCACAAATGATCATCACATTTCACGGTTCAAGTTCAGCTCCATAACACGGTTAGACAAGTCATAACAGATAGAGGAACTGAATTTGTGAACCAAACTCTTCGAAAATACTATGAGAGAGTGGGAATTGAGCATCAGACATCAATTGCACGGACACCAGAACAAAATGGAGTTGTCAAAAGACGAAACCGTACGCTAGTGGAAGCTGCAAGAACGATGTTGATCAATGCAAAACGTCCAGATTACGTATGGGCAGAAGCCGTGTCAGCTGCATGCTACACTCAGAACCGTTCTATGATTACAAAAGCCCACAAAATAACACCTTATGAGCTTATCCATAAAAGAAAACCGAACCTCAAACACTTTCATGTATTTGGTGCTCTCTGTTACCTAAATAATGATCGTGATGACTTTGGAAAACTTAAGGCCAAAGCTGACATTAGAGTCTTCGTTGGATGCTGTGAAAACTCAAAGGAATACCAGATTCGGAATCGTCATACAAATGAAATTACGGAAACCATTCACGCTAATTTTGATGAGCTCACAGACATGGCTTCAGCAACAAACTTGGAACCCGGACATAACCGTCTTAATCCCTCAATCATCATTGATCAAACCTTTCAAATCACTCGTCATCAGATGGAAACGTTGTTTGCTCCATTGTTTAGTGAAGATTTTGATCAACTTATCAAATGTTTCCGCTGCTCAACCTGATAATAATCCAATACCAGATACACCTGAAACAACAACAACCAAGGCTGATGCACCCCGATTGAATCTCCAACAACAGCCAAACAAACCGCTTCTAATGACTGTTAGGAATTAGAAATTCCCGGTATTAAAGAGTCGGTCACCTCAAGTATATGTAATCGTTAGAATGCTCGTAGTCATAGTTATATTTAGTTAAGTAGCATTTTGATAAGTAACACCGTGGAGGACGGACGGGTCTTTACCCACTGTATGCCTGATCCACGTTCCGTTGTGTGGCGTTTTATTGTAAGACTATAAATACTCTCTACCTCCCAAGGTAGAGAGTTGGAGCTCATAATAATATCTTTCACTTGCTCTCACTAAGTTCCCTAAACCTCTAACTTTCTCTCTCTAGAATTCCACTTATGCACCCACTTGTGTTAATGGTTTGATGTGTTTGTGAAATCCAATATCCAACAATTGGTATCAAGAGCCATGGTTAGATCATATCTTACACATCTTGGATTTCTAGTGGCTTTTAGGTGGTTTTTGAGTTTGAAAAAGTTTAGTGGTTTTGCATCATTTGGGTGATTTCTAGTGTTAAAGTTTGGATTTTGATAGTACTTTTATGTTTAGAATCATCACAAGTATTTAGGTTTTGATTTGGTAAGCTTGAATCATCGTGGTTGGGTAGTTTTTGGATTGAAAAGTGATGTTTTTGTGGTTTTCTTGCTAGCGACTTGACATTCGGACTTCATTCTTCATAGCGACTTACTTTGCAATTTCGTGGCGAGTTACGCTTTGGAGCTAGCGACTTAGACCTAGCGACATTAAAGACAAGTAGTGGACTCTCCACTACGGGTAGCGACTGGTGGTAGCGACTTGGTCTGTAGCGAGTTGCTCTTTAGCGACTTGAAGTTTTAGCGACTTGAGTAGCGAATTGTCGCCAAAAATTTTGCTAGCTTAACTTGAAGGTTAGCGAGTTACTACTTAGTCACTACTTAGCGACTTGCATTTGTATAGCGACTTGGAACTTTAGCGACTTGGGGTGTAGCGAATTAGGTTGAAGGTTAGCGAGTTACTACTTAGTCACTACTTAGCAACTTGCATTTGTATAGCGATTTGGAACTTTAGCGACTGGGGTGTAGCTTAATTAGGTGTTAGCGACTTGGTGCATTATCATCTAGCTTACTTGGGTGATTGTTTATGGTTTTCTTGATTTAGTAAAATCTCGTGAAAGAATCTATTTCTCGGTTTAATCATAGAGTTATAAAATCCCGTATAGACTGTTAACATGTCTACCAACGTTCCTACTATCATCCTGACTGCTGTCGGGATGTTCAAGCAACCGTCTGATACTCGCCCACCCATGCTTGATGAATCGACTACGATTCTTGGGCTCAACGAATCGATTGTAATCGCCTTTGAAAGGAAAATGGTGTCAACATTCTCAAATCCATTGATGAAGGACCGTGAAGTTGAGACGACTAGAGATGTACTTGATAATGCCAAGATGGAACTCTGATTTACGGAATGGACGCACCAAAAGATGTATGATGAGCTTGATGATAAGGAGAAAAAGAGATTCGATGCCGATATCGTGGCTTCTAACATTGTTCTTCAAGGTCTTCCTAAAGACATCTACATCAATCACAACACCGGAGGCAGCAAGATGGGATAATGTCAAGATGCTTCTCTCAGGCTCTGAATTAACTATGGAAGACAGAGAATCACAACTCTATGATGAATTTGAACACTTCAAGATGAAACCGGATGAGAGTGTCTATGAGTACTATGTGAGATTTCATAAGTTGGTGAATGACATGAGGAACATCGGAATGACTATGCCTAACATTCAAATTAACTCTAAGTTTGTGAACAACATGAACCCGAATGGCACAATTTGTCGCCTGTGAAGCTCACTAAGGGATTGAAGAATACAAACTATGAGCAACTCTATGCCTTCCTTCTTCGGAATGAGAGACATGCTATGTTTGAAAATTGGTTCTTAATCAATTCAAAACCAACAGTGGAGAGACAAGCTCGTCTAATGACTCAACTGCCTTCTATTCAAACATCGGAACCACAACCAAAGCCTCACAAGTCATACCCATGGGAAATGGTAATCACAAACTAATTCCTCGATCCCATGATTAACAAGCCGATGCCGATACACACGTGGGAATTTCATTAATCAACTAGCTCTTCCTGAGTAAAACATGAATTCTTCCCACAAACCAATAACAACCTCGACGCATCTAACCCACACAATCAAGCCACGTTAAACATGGGAGGATCGTGGTGCAACCGCCTCAGAAAGAGCGATGATCGGGAAGAGGTGGAGCGGTAAAAGTTATTGTTAATCAATCGAGGAAGGAATGGTAATCAAGGTCAAGCTAAGCCGATCAAATGTTATAATTGTGGTGGTGAGGGACACATTGCAAGGAACTGCACATCTCCAAAGCGCCCAGCATCGCCGACTACTTCAGAGATAAGATGCCGCTTGTGCAAGCTCGTGATAATGGTGCTACTTTGGATGAAGAGGAATTGTTGTTTCTGCCGAGGGCAATGCCAAGACCTAATGAGATGTGGATGAGCGCCATTCATGAGATAGGTCACAATCATCGAATGCCTTTCAAGTCAGCCGATTGTGATGCATACGATTCTGTGGATGATGGACCCATCGACACACAATCTTTATGGCTAGCATTTCTCTAATGGTTTCTCCCAAGGTCTCCTTTCAACACAAAGCGGCCCATCCAAAGACACAATCATCTCTCGAGGTACTAAAACTATACGATGATGCCGATGTGCATAAGATGCATGACAAAGTACTATCAACTGAAACTTTTGTATCAAATAGTGAAAATATGGTTAATATCAATGTTGTCCCATATGATCAATATGTGAAACAAAGTGAAAGTGAAGTTGTACCAAGTGATGCATCTCCCGCAGTCAACAATGACTATATTTTTGATGAATACACCTACTGCGCCCCGATGATTCGTAATATCCGAATTAAATGCCTATAAAGAACGGGTTGCTATTTATGAACAACGTGCTAAATTTGAGTTGACCACTCGTGAGCAGGAAATGGATGACCAAGTGCGCACAATTATTAGAAAAAGTAATTTTCGAGAAGAAGTATTAAAACAAGAGTTAAATTCCTTGCAAGAAAAACTTTCTAAACCTGCTAAGCAAAAACAAGAACTTCAAGAAAATGTGAAAATGCTTAAGCAAGAATTTAATGCAAAGGAATCAAAACTCTTGAAAGATTTTTCTAATCAAAACTTTGAAAACAAACTTAAGTTGTACATACAAGGGAACACCATTCGATCGCCTCACATCACTAAGCATAGAATCTTAAGCGATAAGCATAGCATTCCCCTTGTTGAGGAACCAAATCCAGAGGTCATTAAAAGGGCTAGAAATGCTCATAAGGTTCTTTATGATGGCAATGAAATCCTAAAACCTAGACAGAAACCTAGTCAAGGCTTGAGTGCACCGGGAAGATAAGAAATCAGATAAAGTCACTAGGGAAAAGATGAACAAGAAATTAGATGATCCTAAATGTAGAAAGAGAAGAAAAATAAAGATCACACCCCATGATTACAAAGAAGGAAAAACCTGATTTCCTTTTGAAAATGTTTAAACCTCGCATATTGTTGAACTTCTAAGCAAGTTTTCTCATAAAATGATTTAGATGTTTTGAGATGACTTATTTATGGATTACTAATCATATTACTTGAGGAGAAAGAGGTTTTGAGCAAATGAAAGAATGTTATTTCATCGAGGTCATGCCTCTTTAAACTTCTAAAAGATCACTTTGAGAGTCTTAAAAAGGGGATAGAAACCGATATTAAGGGAATGGAAAAGGAATTTGATGCAATGATAGTTGAAGTTAGTGACTATGAGCGAGCACTAAAATATAATGAGATTGAGAGGAAGAACTTGCATACACTAAATGAGAACTCTGATTCTGAATGTATTACTCAGATGTGTTTTTCAACGCTACAAATTGTTCCATTAATGCTTCCAAATTTCATGAATTATCGGTTGCACCGAAAGTCTCCCATGATCGTGTCATTGAGCTTGAAAAAACTAATTCTGAACTAAACGAGAAAATTGAATTGGATGATCACGACAATTTGGTTAAACATTTTTCTAACTGAAGTTGAGCATTTTGATTTACAACTAAAATATCAACATCTTAAAGAAAATGTCAAAACATCAAATATCAAGACATCCTCAGATGCTCCAGAGTTTGATGGCGTTTTCAAATTAACAAACGTGATGAACGATTCAAGCTCAAGGTAACACGATGAAAGTTGAAAGCCCAAATCTCTCAATTAAAGGGTCAAACGAACAATATGACAGGGTCCCAAATGCCTCCTCCTTTAGATTCTCAGAATTCTCAAACTTTTCATCTTCAAAACTTAGTTGATGCCTTACAAAAGGAAAACAAGAGTTTTCTAGAAGAAAATGAAAAGTTAAACGACACTTTAAAGAGTTATATGATTCAATGAAAGTCACCCGTGACCAAAACAACTAAAAAATAACGTCTTTACAAAAGGAAATTGAGAATCTAAGAAGTCAGTGAAATGGGAACCGCCACTTGTTTTCAATAAGAATGTTGTCTCAAAATCACCCTTAGACGCAAATACACTCGTGATGCTTAAATATATTCCTCCTCATCTAGGAATAATGAACATGCTTTTCATGAATATCAGGCTCACCTTAAGGATAGTCTAGAATGTTGATTAGAAGCACGAAACACGTCAAGCTTGCTCACACAAGCTAGCCACTTGTGAATGACTAACCTTAAGAAACTTAAAACGTTCTTATTAATCAATAATAGATGAGAAGTGTAGTATGGGTAACTCAAACGTGCAGTTAGTTTGAGCACCGAGATCGTCCGAACGAGGGTTGAATGGATTTCCAACTCACGCCTCGATTATCGATTGAATGAGGAAAGGGGATAATATGATAGTTTCTAAACTACGGGATAAGGAAAGCATATGGAACTAAAATCTATGGGAAAACCTAAGAACTATGGCAAACTACGCAATTCTACACTAAAACGCAAAAAACGAATTTAAACTAAACGTAATAAAAAGCAAGAACGACTAATCTAACTCCTAAAAATACCCTAAAACTACTTTTACTCTAAAATGATATTTAAAAACTAAATATGAATTTAAACTATTTTTTTGGAATTTTCTTGATTTTATTTTAATTAAAAACTAATTATTAATTTTAAAAATGAAACTAATTATCTAAAAATTATGAAAAAGAGAGGGAAAAATATGGAATTACTTTTCAAAAATCTAAAATAACATAGAAGACTTTTCAAAACTATTTTTGTAATTTTCTGATTAATTTCCTATTTTCTATGAATTTAATACTATTTAAATCTAATTTAAATTGTTAAAAATACCAAATAAAAGGGGAAAAATAAGGAAAAATATTTTTTATGCTTTTTATATTTATCTTAATCTATTAAAATTGAAAAATTATTTTTTGGAACTTTTTCTGAATTAATTGCAATAAAAGCTATTTTAAAATGATTAAAAACTGTTTTTAATTAAGAAAAATACTAAAATGTAGCTAACAATTATGAAAAATTCAGGGAAATTCTAAAATAATATTCTAAAGCTGAGAAAAATATAAAAACATGGGCTACAGTGCAAGAAATAAGGGCTGCTATGTAATCTAATAGGAAATAAGCACTTTATAATAAGCTAATAAGCACAAGATAGCACCAACAGATACCAGAAGCTAAATAGGACTAAAACTACTCTAGAGCAACTATATTCAACTACTCCTAACACCTAAAAATCAATCTAACAAGATTATAGAAGCTAACTGCTACTTAGCAAAACAGAAATTGGCCCCTATTTTGAGCTGATGAAACTGCTTATACAATAAGCTAAAGGGCAAACCAAAAGTGTGGGTCTCAAGGTAACCTAGCATAGAGTACTTATCCAAAGTTACAGCTTATGTGGTCTAGTAATGAAGAAGATAAAGAGCAAACCTAATCGCCATAATGGCTTATTGCTAACTCGATGCAAAGAAATGAATGGGACCCTAGTTTAAGCTATCAGAATCGCTATTTAATAAGCTAAAGAGAAAACTAAGAGTGTGGACTTGAAGACCACCTAGCAGACTACAAATGTGCCAAATATTAAACCCTAACTAGTCAGATAAACCTTGTGCAATGACCGCAATTTCGCAAAAACCGGTTCGCATAAAGGTTTTAACTTCTAAAAACAGATTTGGTAATTGACTTTGGTGAGATTTGAGAGTAAACCAAGGACTGATTAAGATGCAATATGATGTAATATAACTATAGCAAGCTCACTTATCTAGTTATACACCCATATGATGGATGTATAGCAACTGATTTTTCCTGATGAGCAAATAAGAACAGTGGACTCAAGATTTTGACTAAAGCAGCCAAAAGAAATCAGGACAAAATGAATGCATATAACTATATCACACCTCAAGCAACTGATCTAATCCAATATTTTAACCTCTAAACAGTTTAAACAAGCAATCCAAACACTACTTTAAAATTCCAAAATGCATTAAAACTTCTAAAACCTGATGAGATTCTCTCTAAAACTGATTTATAATACTTAAGCAACCATTATAACTCAACTTACAATCATTAAAACCAGAATCAAACCTAAACCTGTTTGACTTTCAAAATGTTGACCCGTTTGACTTTCATTGACCAAACTTAAGGAAATGCAATTCAGACAAGAGTAGCAAGTAATGGCTCACAAAAGCTCATACAAGCTTTTGTGAGTTTACAATAACAGAAATAGAGACTTGAGAAAGATTTAAAACAAGAGAATGAATGCAAGTGAATTTCAATGAACACCTTAAATTTTATTGATTAAAACAGAAATTACAATTCAAACGAGGATTACAATTCAAAATTAGACAACTACACTAACAAAATATTTAAATGAAAATGAAAAGTAAAGTGTCAAAACTTCTCTAAGACATGAGAAATTGGACAAAGGATTCTTGTAACTTCAAGGGTATATATAGCTGAGCTCAGAGAGGCCTGGGATGCCTTTGAGAAGCGCCTAGAAGCTCATCCACAGCCACACATCAATCCTTGGTCACCTCAACCAATCATAGAGCTCTAATTCCTTTGATGAGGTGTAGCAGCCAATGGGAGAGCTCCATATTGCCACGTAGGCATCTCTCCTGACAAGTCAGAGATTCTAGAAGCTAGGATAGATGCTAAGTACTATGTAAGGCTTGGGTAAATGGGTAATTGGTGGGAAGGGATGGTAACAGTAACAATGGAAGGTAAACCTTGTTTGGGCGCGTTTCAGTGGGTGAGGGATTATTTTAGGTTTATTTGACTTTGGGTGGGTTTAGTGACCGGGTTTTATATTGGATACGGGTTAATATCAAAAGGAACGGGTTGGGTGATAATAAACCGGGTAATGGGTATATAAGGGTGGCCGGGTTTACTTAGTGGATTGGATTGGGCTTTTGATATTTATTTGGGCCAAGGGTATGGATATTGAATTGGATGTATATTGGACTTGGATTAATAGTGGATTTAAAGGTAACCATAGGGACCAATGTTGTAAATCTAAAACTTGTGGACCAGACATGCAACTTCTGAAAATATCTTCAAGGACCATTTTTGTCAATCTTCAATAGACCAGGGACTGAATTTGCAAGTTTTGATACTTCAAGGGCCATTTCTGATATTTCTACAAACTTTGATTAAGACTTCCAAAAATCATCCTCGGAGAATAAAATCTTCATAAATGCATAATTCTGACCTTCCTACCGGCTTTTAAGCTCTCTTGATCTCTCGTGTTCGGATTTACGCCCGATTTGGCTCCTTTTTTGCGTGTCTTTACATATCCATACCTGCACAAGCACAAACTCAAGAAAACCACAAATATTAGCAATAAACGGCTCTTTCTTGGTTATTTTGGGTCTATTTTGATAAAGAAAAGGTATGTGTTTTAGCACATACCAAAATACCTGATCGAAACTATTGTCGTGTCCTCAACGAATGCAATCAACTCACTCTTTTAAAACCAAGGATTTCAATCTCTTTCTACTAAACCTATGAAGAAGTAGCAAAGATTCCTCAAAAGAGATTAAGAAAGCCTTAATTCTAAAAACGCCCCGTTTACCTTTTAAATTCATGTAGATATTACGATTAAGCACATTCCGGTTATGAATGACGGTTTGTTGAACTTTCATGTCGATCAATAACTCCAACATTTTTCAAACGACACATTAGGATCACGGAGTAGAAAACACAACACAGCGTGAAGTGACCATACGGATAGAATACATCGTCCTTGATTTTTCACAAGTTCCCAAACTAAGCGTAAAACCGAAATCATTGTTAAGTATGACTCTAGATGCTAACACTACCCATGGAAGTTACTTGTGTAATTACCTTTTGTTCCCATTTTCCTATTTTCCTCTAGATTTTTTTATTTTTGTGAGAAATGAATTTCTTCAAATTTCGCCGATAACTTTTATTCCTATAAAGATACAAAGCTAAGTCGATAATTAGTTATCCGCCTTCTCTCAAGAACCATTGTCGTAAAATTGAGGTCCACATCAAGGAATTTTATTACTAACTTTTGACTTTTTCAATTTTCATTTTTTTTTTTTTTTTTTGCACTTATACCTTTACTTTTTATATGAGCATGAACCACGGAGCTTCACGGGGTAATTCCAAGACTATAGGCTTCATGAAATGAGGATCCCGCCTGGCTAGGCTAAGACCTCACTCAACTCGCTAAAGATCCAAGGGTCCGAATCGACACCGCAGCTCACAACTTTACTTATTACATTTCACATATCACTTATTACTCATTACTCACTTATTTATTACGGATCCTTGATGTGTACCCAATTTTTAAAACAAAGATTCTTTTAAGAAGATAAAGAACTAACTATCGCCAAAAACTCACCATCTCTAATTATTATTAGCAAATATGGGGTGAAACAATTTTGTGGGAACAAAAGCCATAAGTACCTTCGATGGGCTCTAAAGAGAACCAACTACTCCACGCTTAGCATCTAAACTCATAAGCAACTCTATCATTTCTCGATCTCGAAATTTAAAATCCTAAATAATGAGATCCCATGCTTAGCCGATAATTAGATTATCTATGGTTAAGGGAACAAGCTAGGGCTCAACACGCCCGGTCAAGTCAAAATTCTATTCCTACTCTCACCAAATGAAAGTCAATCAAGGTGTCAAAACATATATTAATTTAGCAAATGCTTCGCCTAATGAAATCAAGTCATGCATATTTAAAATCACTCATGGAAACTTGCAAAATCTTGGCCTTGTGAGCTAGAATTCGCATTTTATAGCTTATTGTCTAAGAGACTAGCAAACTTTTCAATCAAAAAGACTTAACAAAAGCTTGAAATTTTTTTAAATTTTGCTCATTTTTGCACAATTTTTCATTTTCTAAGGAAAAACGGGTTACGAGTATACGACAAAAATAAAGCAAGTGCGGTCAAATCAAATCGAAGATTACCCTACCCAGTGACGAACGACATTGTCCTCAATGTTTAAAGCAAGGGTATCACGAAAATCTAAAAGCCATTAAGTATATAGAAGATAAACGTTAGTCGATAAGATTAGGATATCGGATTTCCATCAAAGATCGATCATGAAACTCGAGGAGAAACAAACAATCTTCGAAAGCACGAGTCTTCATATCGGAAAATCCTACACACAAATTCACAAACAACCAAACACGAGAAATCAAGAGGCTAACCCCTTCGGCCACTTATTAGAAAATAGAAAGAAGATAGATGGATAAGCATGGGGTGCCTCCCACGGCCGCCATCTTTTGATAAAGGAGTCGCTAGCCTCGACTCGTCCCCAAATTCATTTGTCCTGGGGAAGAAAGTGGTAGAGATACCATGGTCAAAACGTGTCCTCATTCCCCAAAGAATGAGACCGGGTGGGTTGGGTGGAGAAGAAAATGGGTGGAAAAGGCATATCATGTAAGAAGGATCCATCATCTGGTGGTTTTGCGGGTGGACGAAAGGATGATGGATAGAAATGAGAAAACTCCAAAGAAGAACGGAGCTCATGGTATAGAAAGGTGTTACTCAAAGGCTCACAAATGAAGGCATCCAAGAAAGGATCCTTATATCCAGAAATTATTTTAACAAAAGGCTCATCAATGTATATCCCGGGTTTAAAGATTTTGTCTTCACATGCGGCTCAACGATAAAGGATGGTCGATCAATAGAGAGAGAGATTCAAGAAGTCCATCAAGAAACATCATATCCCCCTCAGGATCATTCATAACAACATCCTCAATACCCGGTGGTATCAAGTCATCAAGAGCAAGAAATGAGTCGGCTTCCTCAATGATTGGGTCATTTGTCGAATTATTGGAAATATCGTTCAAAACCTTGCTCATATCAACCTTGAAGTAGAATCTCTCAAGAATCGGAGGATAAACATCATCAATAGTGGGATTGCCACTAATCTCTTCATCAAATCGAAGGTCTCAAGCTCGAGAGAGAAATCACTATCTTTAACGGAGATAGGAGGCGAACTTGATTTATCGCTCAAAGCTTCAATCTTAGAAATGAGAAGATAAACATTCGACAATGTTTGACGTAATGCTTCATCCTCGATCTCAATATTATCGGGCTCAATCTCTTCTTCTTCCGCTCAAAATCATTTACTTCTTCTATAATGACTGCCTGAAGGTAAATCGTCGACAAAATCGATGTCTCCATAAGAATCATTATCAGAATCGGAGAACATCTCATCATGATCATTCAAATTATCAAGAGAAGGCTCATCACAAATATCAACAACCCCAGACTCTCTTGGGATTGGGATAAAGATCTCAACACTAGACACTTCCGTTTCCGGAATAGTACTAAGATGCTCATCCCCCATTATGAGAGAGTCAACGGGTTCAACAATGTTCAGAAGTATAGAATCATCGACCTCTTCCATAAGAACGTCACTTCTCTCAACCGGCGGAAAGAAGGGGAAGGGTCGGAAATGAAAGGCTCGGAAACGAGAGAGGGATAAGAATCCGGAGGTGGGACAAGTGGTGTGCTCTTAGAGCTAGCAAGTTCCACCACTGCTGTGATCTCCGGTTCTTTCCGTTTAGAAATCGCTTTAAGCTCATAAGTTCGCTCGTTTTGTTGTAACTCGATTAACTTCGTATAGCTTAATTGTGAGAGAAGGATCGATTCTAGAATTCTGATTAGAGTCGAGAGTACAAACGGAATCACCTCGGTTCAGAAATATGTTCCATCTCCCTCACCAGAGAGGGAGTAGGAATCGAGGGTTCATCAAGCTTACATTTCAAAATTTTTGGTAATGCTTCAAGTTTTTCAATGTTGTTCTAAAAGCACAACGTTCAAAGAAATCGTCGTGACCTCGGTGGGTTTTCTTGGTAGCTCCGAATAGTGTGATCGTCTTCCATAACTTGAACGGGTTCCTCATTAACACATTGCGGAGCTTGAATGCGCTTAATAAGGTTTGAAGCATGCTTTCAATGCGTTTTGACGTCGCTCAAATCTTTTTCAAAATCGATGGAATCGTCATCGATAACCCCGGTGGTTCTTCAAAAAGGGCACACATACAAGATTCTGAGAAAAATCCACACCCTTTGCAAAAACAACGCTCACAAAGTGAATCATCTCTTAATAAATCTCTACAATTAAAGCAATAGGGTTGAAAGAAATTTTGAGACTCCATGAGAATTAATCATAAAAGAGGGATAAAAGGAAAGAATTATCAAATCAGAGGGTAAAGAAGAATATTTTGGGGTTTTTAGAAAACATATTTTGAAAAGGAAAATCTTTTTGGGTTTTTGAAAAGATATATTTACAATAACGACGTAACTTCACTCGAAGGATCTTCAAATGCACGCGATTCGAGACGGAATACGAAAACTCGCTACAAGCCTTCCCCGCAGGCCAAAAATTGATTAGAAGCACGAAACACGTCAAGCTTGCTCACACAAGCTAGCCACTTGTGAATGACTAACCGTAAGAAACTTAAAACGGTTCGGACACTGATCAATAATAGATGAGAAGTGTAGTATATGGGTAACTCAAACGTGTTAGGTTTGAGCACCGAGATCGTTCCGAACGAGGGTTGAATGGAATTTCCAACTCACGTCTCGATTATCGGGATTCGAATGAGAAAAGGGGATAATATGATAGTTTCTAAACTACGGGATAAGGAAAGTATATGGAACTAAAATCTATGGGAAAACCTAAGAACTATGGCAAACTACGCAATTCTACACTAAAACGCTAAAAATGGAATTTAAACGAAACGCGAATAAAAAGCAAGAACGACTAATCTAACTCCTAAAAATAACCTAAAACTACTTTTACTCTAAAAATGATATTTAAAAACTAAATATGAATTTAAACTATTTTTTTGGAATTTTCTTGATTTTATTTTAATTAAAAACTAATTATTAATTTTAAAAATGAAACTAATTATCTAAAAATTATGAAAAAGAGAGGGAAAAATATGGAATTACTTTTCAAAAATCTAAAATAACATAGAAGACTTTTCAAAACTATTTTTGTAATTTTCTGATTAATTTCCTATTTTCTATGAATTTAATACTATTTAAATCTAATTTAAATTGTTAAAAATACCAAATAAAAGGGGAAAAATAAGGAAAAATCTTTTTTATGCTTTTTATATTTATCTTAATCTATTAAAATTGAAAAATTATTTTTTGGAACTTTTTCTGAATTAATTGCAATAAAAGCTATTTTAAAATGATTAAAAACTGTTTTTAATTAAGAAAAATACTAAACTGTAGCTAAAAATTATGAAAATCTCAGGAAAATTCTAAAATATTATTCTAAAGCTGAGAAAAATATAAAAACATGGGCTACAGTGCAAGAAATAAGGGCTGCTATGTAATCTAATAGGAAATAAGCACTTTATAATAAGCTAATAAGCACAAGATAGCACCATGATTGGTGCAAAACCGTCAAGTTTTCTCACGCGAGCTAGCCACTTGTGAATGACCAGCCGTAAGGAACTTAAAACAGCTCACACACCAATTGCAATTTAGATCAGGAGAATACAGTGGATTCCCGTGTCGTTAAGTCCCACGGAGGATGACTGGTGTTTAACACAATCGATGTCAATAACCACTAAGGATAGTGGTCAGTAAGGATTTTGAGTTTTTTATAAACTACAGGAGATTAAAGGAGATTAAAAAGTTAAACTATCTTAAATAAACGCTATCACTAATTTTAAACTGATGTTTTTGATTTTTCTGATTTTAAAACTTAAATTAAAAACTACGCGCATAAAATAAAAACGTGAAACTTACACAATATTAATCCTAAAAATATGAAAATGATATTTCTACAAACCTAATGATATAAGAAAATTTTAAGAAAAGGAAAATTATTTTTATAACTATTTATCTAATTATTATTAATTAAAAACTACTTTTAACTATTAAATAATACCCTAAATTACAAGAAAATAGGAAATAAACTTAGAAAAATAAAATTAAGACTTGGAAAAATCTAAAATAACAAAAAGAATTTTCAAACTATTTTACATTTTCGATTATTTTTCTATTTTTTTTTATGAATTTTAAACTATTAAAAACTAATTAAATTACTAAAATTACAAAATAAGCTATTAAAAATCTGAAAATTACTTTTTACTTTTTATATTTATCTAAACTTAATAAAATGAAAAATTATTTTTGAACCTTTTCTGAATTTTTTGTATTAAAAGCTAATTAAAATGCAAAACTCGATTTAAATTAAGAAAAAATAGCAAATCAACTTAGAAAAATCTGAAAATTTCAGGAAAACTCTAAAACGATGTACTGAATCTAGGAAAATTGGAAAAACAAGTTCTTATTTGCAAGAAATTGGGACTGCTATACCAAGTGCTTTAGAATAAGCACTTTAAATAAGCTAATGAGCAACAAAGTGCACCAAACGAAACGAAGTTACAATATGCTAAAATAAGGCAAAAGCAACTAAAAACAACTATCTTACACTACTGAATTGCTAAATACCAAGATTTGGCTTATTTGAGTTATATGCTAATAACAGTTGTGGGTACCTACTTGTTCACAAAATAAGCACTTGAATGTTAGACACTAGAAAGCAAGTAATGAGACCTCAACTAGACCTGGTTGGGAACATGTAAACCAAAAACCAACCCTAGCCAAGCTCTTATAAGCCCTGTGACAATCATGCAATATCTGAGAAAACTCAGTAAGGTAGTATGTGGAGCAGGCATTGGGAGCTTATTGAGAAGCCATGGGCTTATACAAAAATTGTAAAATTTCACAAAAATGGTGATAAGCAAGGAGACCAGTTGAAGTTTATGAAGCAACAGATTTCACTTGAAAAGACCTAGAGATGAGTTCATGAAAAATCTTACTAGTTGGCCAAAAACTGGATTTTTGCAAATATTTGACTTTTGACGCTTAAATAACTTTAACTTTCTTGAACTTTGATACTGATTTAAGGACTAATTATGATGGATTAAGTTATTATAAGATGATATTAAGCTATGTTTACAAGTTTTAAGCTAATTCTATGAATTTCACAATCTAAATCTTAAAAGTTAAAACTCTTAGCAAATTAAAAGGAAATTTGACTTTTTAACAAACAATGACTATATATTATGACTTGGTTAAGCTATTAGGTATTATTGTAACATGAAACAAGTATATAACAATTGTGACATCGAGTTTTTAATCATCATTACCTTATTTAACTAGAAGTTTTAAACTAATTTGATTAACTTATTTAACTCATTTCATTGCTTAAACTAACTCTAATATGCTAATCACTATTGATGAAACTTATTTAATGACCAAAGATTTCAATACAAGCACAATACTAAAACTGCATAAAAAGTGAAAATGAGAAAACAAACTTACAAGTATCCATTAGTATGCAAGCTAAACCAGAACTATTACTACACTATACTAATCCAAAATCAACCCAAATCTATCTCTGCAACACCCATAAACCATTTCCATGACCAAATGATCTTTAGTTGACTTTTGTTGACCAAAGATGAAAACTGCTTGTACCTTCTTGATAACTCACTAAAAGCTATAATAAGCTTCAATGAGCTTATTTGAACTTGAAAATAAGCTTGTTGAAGCTTGGATTTAACAGTTGAACATTGCAATTTGAAACAGTAAACTTGAAATTTGAATTCTTAACATAAGCTTGAATTAACACTTAAAAACTTAGTACAATAATTTTTTAACTTAAGATTGATACATTTAAACTGGAAATTACAAAGTTGAGGCTAAGTTAAAACATTGGTATTAAAAACGAAATACATGAAAATTGAAAATTAACTACTCGCTTCTCCCTTGTTTCTTCCTTCTCTTTTATGCTTCAAAATGTCTTACACGTGTCCTCTCCGAGTGATCCCACCTTCCATTTGACCAATGGTTGAGTTTTGAGTGTGGTCCTGCTTTTTATCATTTTCGGGAAACAAAGATTTGACTTGTAGGGCCTTTTTATCAACTGGGGGTGGCATTTATTGTGTGGGGTTAGTGATGATGAGGGGGTGGTGGGAAGGAGAAAGGTGATGGAAGTGAACGTATGCAGTGCAAGCAGTGAGAGACAACAAAAGGTGGCTGCTTTTCTGCTTGTTTGACTTTGGGTTTGACTTCCCAAAATGAAAGTGGATGGGGTCACAAAGGGTAATATGGCAGGGTCAAATGAGTTTTGACAAGTAGTGGCTTTAGTTGACAAGGACCAAAACTGCAAATCTTCCAAACTTGAGGGGCCAAACTGCCAATTCTCCAAAGTTAACACAAGGACTAAAACTGACAACCTTCAATAGTACAAGGACTAGTTTTGACATTTTTGATTTTCCAAGGACTATTTTTGCCAAATTTCAAAGTTCAGGGACTAAAGTTGTAATTTTGTAAATTTGAATCTCAAGGACCAATTTTGACAACTTAGGAATCCTAGGGACTTCAAATGAATTCTTTATTTTGTTTTACCAGGGACTGCTTTTTGACAACTTTTGAAACTTGAGGGACTAAAATGCTAATTATGCAAACTTGATAATTTCACCAGATTTTGATAATTTTGCATTTAAAACACATAAAACACTTATTTGTGATATTTTTATCATTTTGATTTCGAAAGTGTTTTCAGATGTTATTGCAGTTTAAATGGTACAAAAATGATGAGTATTTAGACACTCATCAATCCCCCACATTAAGATATTGCTAGTCCCAAGCAATGAAAAATTAATGGATTTCATCTCTTTACCAAAAGCCATTACTTCTCGAGTAGCCAAATGTTTTAGTTCAAGTAAGAACCTTGGTACACCGATAACCAAGTGATTTTGAGCAAACTACCAGCTTTCAACGGATTTGATTTGTCTTCACCAAAAGCCGTTTACTTCTGGACTAGCCAACTCTTAGATAAATTATCAATATTATCTTTGGTGAGCTGATTACCAATTATGGTTTTTCCACTGCCTTTACCACAAGCCATAAACTTGCGGGCTAGCCAACTCTTCACTTTTTAGGATATGGTGAGCTGAATACCATACAATTTTGGGCAAATTGCAAGTCGGCCAACGGATTTGATATTTTACCAAGATCCGTTTGCTCTCGATTAGCCAATCCTTTTTTTTATTAGACAAGGCGGACTGATTACCATAAGATGAGTAAGTGCAAAACACTTACTCCAAAAAAAATTTTGGCCAAAAATGGGGAATTAGCGTATAATTACATGATAAAATTCGTGAGAATTCCCCCACACTTAGAAATGAATATTGCCCTCAATATTCAAAGTACCGGCGGTTATGCCAAAACATAGAACGTAAAAGGAAATACTACTACCATTATTTAGCAAGAGAGTTTTTTTTTTTTTTGAAATGTTATATATATACACAAATATGCAAGCAACTCCCCACACTGTTCACACGCGTGAAAACCCATGTTTAGCTATTGTTTTTGATTACCGAGTCGCTTAGCTTGACTCGACCGAATTTATTTTTCCATGGGAAAGTAACGGAAAACCAATCTCAATCGGACTTTCGCTCACGGTGTTAACAAACATATAATAGAAAGTTCCACACCGAGACACAAATCATGCGATATTGTTAATAGTAGAAACTATAAAGGATAATACCGGGTCAAAGATGGTGTCCTCATTCAAAGAGAAAAGGAAAGAGCAACCACACCATCTGTGAAGAATGGAACAAAGATATGCATGAGGATGCAAGTCCATTCCTCATCAGAAAGAAGCAAATCACCATTTTGAACATTTTTAAGCTTAAACTTGAAGCTTGTATGGTGATTGTCAACAGAATTTCCGGTAGGGAGGGTTGGAAACGGTTCTTCAATCAATGTGATTTTCCGTAAAAAGAATGTCCCCTCCGGATCAAAGTAAGTATTATCAATTCTGTTGAATCGACTCATCACTAATAAAGGCATCGACTTCATTCCAAAAGTTGTCATCTTCCTCATCAGAAGTGAGAGAAGGGATGGAAGAGTCGGGAATAATAAGACTAGAAGATGATGGATTCTTTTTGAGCAATTCATCAATGGGAAGAATGTCTCCTATTGGATCACAATCATCATCATCCAATCAGATGAAACCGAAGAGAGTTTGGTTTCATCCACGAGTTAACAAACTCGAGCGCGACAAATCGATTCCGGAGGTGGGACAAGTGGTGTGCTCTTAGAGCTAGCAGCTTTCCACCACTTCATGAAGTCTCCGATTCTAGATCATCATCATCATCAAGAATACTTGACTTCCCCGGTACAGCTTTCAAACCATTTGTTTCAAGTTGATTTTCAAAGTTTTAAGCTCAAAGACGCTTTGGTGACTCGTCTTAACGCGGAAATTTGAGAGTGTTGCATTGAATCTTCGCATCTTTGATCAATTGTGGCAACACTTGTTTGCAGAGGTTTGGAGTTCTGGTTGATATTCAACGTGAACTCTTCGTTGTCAACCCGTATGGTCAACTCTTCAAAGAACACATCAATCGAAAGCACCGACTCGTTCTAAGAAAGCTCTCCCTCAGATGAGGGGAACTCTAGGATCTGCATCAAAGTCTACTACAACAAAATCAGTAGGAAAATGAAACTTTCCTACTTTAACACGACATCCTCGGCTATCCCAAGTGGACGAAGTTATGGTACGCTCGCTAGCTCGAGTGTCATACAAGTAGATGTAAGTTTAGAAGAGACAGCTTCCATACCAAAGTGGCATGAGGTTAATGCCGGGCCAAGATCGCCAAGGCGGCATTGAACCATCCCAAGAAATCACACGGGATTAGAAACCTGCCAGGTCTTCAAGCTTTTAGGAAGCTTTTAAGAAGGACCATGAACATTGCTCATTGAGAGGGGTTTAGCCATTTCGTGATAACTTATCTTTGTTGGTCAAGAAGCCTTTAAGCGTGGATGCAAATTTAGGCATTAGAACGAGCATCAACGGCTTATATCAAAGTGTAGCTCATTGAAGATTTGGAAAATTTTTCCATTTGCTCTTTGTTTTGTTTTTGCTTCTCATCATGCATTCTGATGGGTAAGGAAGCCGACTAGACTTTGAGCCGGGATGGAAGTTATTTCTGGCTCGGGAATTTGTCTTCGGAACTCGGTTCGGACTTAAAGCTTGACTACCGGTGGGACGGGGCGTGTACTTCGTGGCTTGAGAAATGCACCTTGTCCGTTGTATCCTTGGTAACTTGACTCATTGCTCCCGGTGGAGGAGGCATTGGAGTCGGTCCATTGCGCCTTACCACTCGTTGTGATCGCCTTTGCATCGCCCATCGGGTTAGCGATCGTGTTGCTCGGTAAAGTACCTGAGCTCGAGGGTTGATCATTTAAAGATTTCTTAATGTCGAAATCTGCTAACCAACAACCTGCTCATTTCATCTTGGATTTCATGAATTGCTTCAATAGCTCATCGATGATGGCACCGATGTGGAGGAAATTCGAGGCGTATGTTTTGATTATGACCTTGTTGTTGAAAATTCCCTTGGTTAGATTCACATTCAGTTGACCTCGATTGAAATTGTTTTGATTAAGGTTTCCTTGATGTTGGAAACCTTGATTTGGTCCGAAATAGAAATTACCTTGGTTTTGATAACCTTGGTTCATTCTAGGTTGGTTCTCACCCTTAGGATTCTGTTAAAACCGGTGGTGCTTGATAAGTGTTAGCACGGTAGTTTGGTTCATTTTGAGGACGGTATTGATTACCTCCTTGATTTGAAGTACTGGCTATAGCATTAGCTTCAAACGGACTACCATCGGTGGCAAAGATGTTGTAGTATGCATGAGGACCACCACAAGTAACACAAACTTCAATTTTCTTCACTTCACCATATGATGGTGTCTGTGTGAAAGTGACTTTCTTTTGGTTAGCAAGAACCAAAGCCCAAACAATATCCGTGAGTTTGTCAATCTTAGCATCGGTGCTAGATGTACCCACTAGAGATGAAGTAGAAGGTCCAAAGGACTGAGATTGATATGTCTTGCTCAAAAAGGGCGGACTCGGGACTTGTTTTCAATTATTTGCAAGGCTTCTTTGTGGTCTTGCTCAGAAATTACCTCATGAGGCATTTAAAGAGTCTTGGTCACTTTGGTGCAGACCATTGTAGAAAGTATCCATTTGCATTAACTCGGTAAAACCATGATGCGACACTTTGAGAAAAGTCTTTGTAACGATCCCATGCCTCCTCGAATGATTCCTCAAATCTCTGAGAGAATTTCATTATCTCATTCTTAAGACTTGTAGTTCGGTATGGAGGATAGAATTCTAACAAACTTTTGACAAGATCTTCCCATGTCTCAATGGAACGAGGGGTTGTTTCTCAAGCCATTCCGGGCTTGTCCCTCTAGAGAAAATGGGAACATAAGAAGCTTGATAGCTTCATGTGGGACATTCTTGTACTTGATGGTAGATGCAATCTTGTTAAACCATCGAATGTGTGCATGAGGATCATCCCTCTCAAAACCATAGAATTGGCTTTGGGTTACCGTTAAGTAAACGGTTTTGAGCTCAAAAGTATCGCCACGATGGCCGGGACAACAATGGCATCTCCGTAACCCTCGATGGGTGCTTGGAGAAGCTCATTCATCGGCTTATCTTCGCCATTACTGGTGGTGGTGGTGGTAGACGTTCTCGATCACTACTGAAGGAGCGTAACGCCCTACGCTACGAGGAATCTTTCCAAGTTCGAAAGTGGACTTGTAGAGCTGGAAGAACGGCGCATGCACTAAGTTTAAAAATCGCCAAAACAAATGCGAGGCAAAACGACAACTGAACTTAACCAATAATCACAAATGAAATGGCTTCTTTGAAAAGGTACACCAAATCACAAGGACACAAAGGCAAGTTTTAAATCGATGTTCTGAACTTATTATGGTCACACCCCGTTAGTAGGTGTGTACCGCCTTGATTTGCGGTGGTTGATTTTATGTATATATTAAGTACCACCAAAAGACGTAGGTAATGATTTGTGCCGATGGGTTTAAAAACTTTTTGACAATATTTTTGGTATCGCCTCGTTTAACCAAATCGTATTTCTTTAAGAATCACCTTAAAAGAAACACAAGCTAGAAAACGTTACTATTGTTTTGTTGTTTTATATTTTGTTTGGTGTTTTTAACACTTTAGGAAAAGTGTTAATGAACTTTTTGATTTATATTAACTTTACAGAAAATTTTTTTTACAAACTGTGGTATATGCAAGTACGGTTCTGAAATGCTTAGAACACGCTTACAAAATCCCAAGCAATGCCGCCAAAATTTGATTGGTGCAAAACCGCAAGTTTTCTAATGAAGCTAGCCACTTGTGAATGACCAGTCCGTAAGGAACTTAAACAGCTCACTACACAACACCAACAATTTAGATCGGAGAAAGGATCTCGGTCGTTAAGTCCCACCGGAGGATGACCGGTGTTTAACACAATCAGAATGTCGAATAACCACTAAGGATAGTGATCAGTAAGGATTTTGAGTTTTTTATAAACTACAGGAGATTAAAGGAGATTAAAAAGTTAAACTATCTTAAATAAACGCTATCACTAATTTTAACTGATGTTTTGATTTTTCCGATTTTAAAACTTAAATTAAAAACTACGACGCATACAAATAAAACGTGAAACTTACACAATATTAATCCTAAAAATATGAAAATGATATTTCTACAAACCTAATGATATAAGAAAATTTTAAGAAAAAGAAAATTATTTTTAAAACTATTTATATAATTATTATTAATTAAAAACTACTTTAACTATTAAATAATTACCTAAATTACAAGAAAATAGGAAATAAACTTAGAAAAATAAAATTAAGACTTGGAAAAATCTAAAATAACAAAAAGGAATTTTCAAAACTATTTTTATATTTTTCTGATTATTTTTCTATTTTTTATGAATTTTAAACTATTAAAAACTAATTAAATTACTAAAATTACAAAATAAGCTATTCAAAATCTGAAAATTACTTTTTTAACTTTTTATATTTATCTAAACTTAATAAAAATGAAAAATTATTTTTTTGAACCTTTTCTTAATTTTTGGTATTAAAAGCTAATTAAAAATGCTTAAAACCTGAAATTAAGAAAAATAGCAAATCAACTTAGAAAAATCAAAAATTTCGGAAAACTCTAAAATGATGTAATGAATCTAGGAAAATTGGAAAAACAAGTTCTTATTTGCAAGAAATTGGGACTGCTATACCAAGTGCTTTAGAATAAGCACTTTAAATAAGCTAATGAGCAACAATGTGCACCAAAATGTAAATGAAGTTACAATATGCTAAAATAAGGCAAAAGCAACTTATAACAACTATCTTACACTACTGAATTGCTAAATACCAAGATTTGGCTTATTTGAGTTATATGCTAATAATGGGTTTTGTGGTACCTACTTGCACCACAAAATAAGCACTTGAATAAGCTAGACACTAGAAAGCAAGTAATGAGACCTCAACTAGACCTGCTGGGAACATGTAAACCAAAAACCAACCCTAGCCAAGCTCTTATGAGCCCTGTGACAAGCATGCAATATCCGAAAAACTCGCTGTAAGCAGAGTATGTGAGCAGGCAATTGGGAGCTTATTGAGAAGCTAGTGGCTTATACAAAAATTGTAAAATTTCACAAAAATGGTGATAAGCAAGGAGACCAGTTGAAGTTTATGAAGCAACAGATTTCACTTGAAAAGACCTAGAGATGAGTTCATGAAAAATCTTACTAGTTGGCCAAAAACTGGATTTTTGCAAATATTTGACTTTTGACAGTTAAATAACTTTGACTTTCTTGAACTTTGATACTGATTTAAGGACTAATTATGATGGATTAAGTTATTATAAGATGATATTAAGCTATGTTTACAAGTTTTAAGCTAATTCTATGAATTTCACAATCTAAATCTTAAAAGTTAAACAACTGCTAAGCAAATTCGAAATTTGACTTTTTAACAAACAATGACTATATATTATGACTTGGTTAAGCTATTAGGTATTATTGTAACATGAAACAAGTATGAATAACAAATGCATATACACACTGGAGCTTTTTTATCAAAGATCCAAACACACCTTATTTTAACTGCTTTTGTAAATTTAAACTATTCCTAATTAATGATAACTCATTTCATTTCTTAAACTAACTCTAATATGCTAATCACTACTGATGAAACTTATTTAATGACCAAAGATTTCAATACAAGCACAATACTAAAACTGCATAAAAAGTGAAAATGAGAAAACAAACTTACAAGTATCCAAATTAGTATGCAGGCTAAACAGAACTATTACTACACTATACTAATCCAAAATCAACCCAAATCTATCTGAACACCCATAAACCATTTCCATGACCAAATGATCTTTAGTTGACTTTTGTTGACCAAAGATGAAAACTGCTTGTACCTTCTTGATAACTCACTTTTCTATAATAAGCTTCAATGAGCTTATTTGAACTTGAAAATAAGCTTGTTGAAGCTTGGATTTAATAGTTGAACATTGCAATTTGAAACAGTAAACTTGAAATTTGAATTCTTAACATAAGCTTGAATTAACACTTAAAAACTTAGTACAATAATTTTTTAACTTAAGATTGATACATTTAAACCGAAATTACAAAGTTGAGGCTAAGTTAAAACATTGGTATTAAAAACGAAATACATGAAAATTGAAAATTAACTACTCGCTTCTCCCTGTTTCTTCCTTCTTTTATGCTTCAAAATGTCTTACACGTGTCCTGAAAGGATCCCACTCTCCATTTGACCAATGGTTGAGTTTGAGTGTGTCACTGTTTTATCATTTTGCGGAAACAAAGATTTGACTTGTAGGGCTTGCTTTATCAACTAGGGGGTGGCATTTATTGTGTGGGGTTAGTGATGATGAGGGGGTGGTGGGAAGGAGAAAGGTGATGGGAAGTGAGACTGTGGTTGCAGGCAAGCAAGTGGAGAAGACACAAAGTGGTGGCTGCTTTTTGCTTGTTTGACTTTGGGTTTGACCTGGGGGTCCAAAATGAAAGTGACAGGGGTCACAAAGGGTAATATGGCAGGGTCAAATGAGTTTTGACAAGTAGTGGCTTTAGTTGACAAGGACCAAAACTGCAAATCTTCCAAACTTGAGGGGCCAAACTGCCAATTCTCCAAAGTTAACACAAGGACTAAAACTGAAAAACTTCAATAGTACAAGGACTAGTTTTGACATTTTTGATTTTCCAAGGACTATTTTTGCCAAATTTCAAAGTTCAGGGACTAAAGTTGTAATTTTGTAAATTTGAATCTCAAGGACCAATTTTGACAACTTAGGAATCCCTAGGGACTTGAAATGAATTTTTCTTTATTTTGTTTTACCAGGGACTGTTTTTGACAACTTTTGAAACTGAGGACTAAAACCTAATTATGCAAACTTGATATTTTTTCACCAGATTTTGATATTTTTGCATTTAAAACACATAAAACACTTATTTGTGATATTTTTATCATTTTGATGCATTTCTGAGTGTTTTCAGATGTTTTTGCAGTTTAAATGGTACAAAAATGATGAGTATTTAGACACTCATCACACCAACAGATACCAGAAGCTAAATAGGACTAAAACTACTCTAGAGCAACTATATTCAACTACTCCTAACACCTAAAAAGCAATCTAACAAGATTATAGAAGCTAACTGCTACTTAGCAAAACAGAAATTGGCCCCTATTTTGAGCTGATGAAACTGCTTATACAATAAGCTAAAGGGCAAACCAAAAGTGTGGGTCTCAAGGTAACCTAGCAGAGAGTACTTATCCAAAGTTACAGCTTATGTGGTCTAGTAATGAAGAAGATAAAGAGCAAAACCTAATCGCCATAATGGCTTATTGCTAATGATGCAAAGAAATGTAATGGGGACCCTAGTTTAAGCTATCAGAATCGCTATTTAATAAGCTAAAGAGAAAACTAAGAGTGTGGACTTGAAGACCACCTAGCGTACTACAAATGTGCCAAATATTAAACCCTAACTAGTCAGTATTAACCCTTGTGCAATGACTCCAATTTCGCAAAAACTGTCAGCACAAGGTTTTGACTCTAAAAACAGATTTGGTAATTGACTTTGGTGAGATTTGAGAGTAAACCAAGGACTGATTAAGATGCAATATGATGTAATATAACTATAGCAAGCTCACTTATCTAGTTATACACCCATATGATGGATGTATAGCAACCCATTTTTCACAGATGAGCAAATAAGAACGTTGGACTCAAGATTTTGACTAAAGTGCGCTTTGCAAGAAATCAAGGACGTAAATGAATGCATATAACTATATCACACCTCAAGCACCTTTAATCCATTATTTTAACCTCTAAACAGTTTAAACAAGCAATCCAAACACTACTTTAAAATTCCAAAATGCATTAAAACTTCTAAAACCCATGAGATTCTTCTAAACTGATTTATAATACTTTAGCAACCATTATAACTCAACTTACAATCATTAAAACCAGAATCTAACCTAAACCTCGCTTGACTTTCAAAATGTTGACCCGCTTTGACTTCTTATTGATTCCAAACTTAAGGAAATGCAATTCCATAAGAGGCAAGTAATGGCTCACAAAAGCTCAGCTTTTGTAGTTCATATACAATGCTGTTAGGTCACTAGTATTACAACACAAGCTTATAAGAAAGGAGATGAGGCGATTGAACAAGATCTAACACACACACAAAAACAATAATATGACCCGGTTATGTGAGGTATGAGTGAAAGAGAATAACTTGAACAACCAACCTTCAAATGAAGGTTTACATGGGGTATTTATAGGAGGGAAGCTAGGGCAACACTCCTAGTTCCCTTCCTATCCTTATTAGCTTGGGTCGCTTATGGGCCTTCTAAATAAGCTTGACCTTAAACAAACATAAAGGCCATAATAAAGCTACCTATTACATATGAAATATAAATACTTGAAATAATGTTTAGGAGTGATTCCAACAATCTCCCCCTCAAGTATATATGAATGAAAAACGGTGAAGGCGTTGATGTAATAGTAGTAGTATCTTCCTACATTCTTCTTCTTGTGAGAAGAATTGCCTTGATTCACAATCCCCTGTAGAGATAGTTATCTTTGAACAGTTATGCTTTGACGTTATCTTTAACTTTGTTCTTTGATCATTGTTCTTGTGTGAGAGTGATAGTATGTTTATCCATCGCATCGTGCCCTTCGCTGCTTCGTTCCAGTTGTCTCCACGCCATTCTTCAACATGCTCACACTTTTGACGCTGGAATTCAATACTGATGAAGTTCTTTAAGTCTTTAACTTTGTAGATTCTTTGGTTTGACGAAGAATCATTCTACTCGGTGTTGCTTTGAATAGAACTTCCATTAGTGATGATGTTGGCGTGAGCATGAGAAGAATCAACACGATCATCCCGCTCCGGAGCTTCCATAAGAAGAAAACATTTCAAACGGTTAGTAATAAGCGGTTCCTCGCACTTACAAGTTTGAACTCTCAGAGTGTCAACAAAGATAGTGTGAGGACAACTCTAATTCTTACAAAGGCCGCTCCTCGAACGGAGTCCCACAAGTGAGATAACGCGATGTTCAAGTACATTCACAGCAGATGAGTCACGAGGTACAATCAAGCATCACCTCACCCATGAGACCATTTGAGACACACCGCCAGAATCGGGAGTTACCGGCGACCTCTGACAAGGCTGTTTGATGTTGACCCCGGCAGAGTTTCCATTCAATCACCGAGGATCACAGATGTGAACCTCTCATAAATGTTCTGGATGATTGCTAAGATCTGTGAAGGACTCGATATGAACCACCGATGATCTTATTAGTTGATCATCAAGTGATTAAATGTCAAGTGTTCCTAAGAGATCTTTTGATGAATCTCGCGGCTCTAGACTCAATAGTGTTTTGGTTTTCGAAAGCTAGTAGGAGAGGGTCTCCTTCTTCAATACCGCAATCTCTAGAAAGCCGATAGTTTACGTAGGGTTCCCTGTGAGAATGAAACAAGCTTCTTGAGAGAAACTTGAGTGGATAAGAAGGTTTAGTGCATGCGCCACTCGTCCATGACTGACTTTTAATCTTCACCGCTCACTAAGTGACAACCCAAGAGTATATGAATTGAACCCTGTTCCGCCTCTAAGTTGAATAACTGAGGGCTATTTCTTTTCACCATTTTCTTTGCATTTCTTTTAATTCTTCAACTCCTTCTTTCTCCGATTCTCATTTTCTCCTTTTTACAATCATACCTAAGGACTTCTAAATACTAACTATTTGTAGTGTCCTTGTAGATTCCTCCGCCTCAAGGATCATAGACTAAGTTATTCCTAACCTTAGTCACCTTATAACTCCATGACTACCCTATGTTTGCCATTAAAACCATCAGATGAAAAATGTCTCAAAGGGTTTGTTCATGAAAAACATGTTTGAACCATTGTGAGAGATGATGTTTTGCATAAATACTCCCTCCACATGTGCTCAATAGTTTTAACGGTTAAATGCACAGTGAGGAAAGAGCGCCGCACTTTTGAATTGATCCAATCGAAGATAGACAATCCCCATGAGACACTTACGTTGCATAGTTAAAGAGTTACATTGTCACTTTGGGTGACAACTAGCTCAAATAACTACCTTGAAGGTGTAGACAAACCTTGGAAGGTTGTCAAACCCGCCAGAGTTCATGTCTATCAAAAGTTTCTCGAATGGTACATTCTACTCAGACAAGTCCTTTGCGAGACACGCTTACATCACTAGCGAACTAGCTTGAAATTATTACCCGCCCAGACAAGTCTTTTGGAGTTACTAATAGTTTAGTACCGCCAACGTTGGTTAAGTCCGAGGTACATGTGATTCATTTGCATTTAGTACAACATATTTCTTATCACACAATTTTCTCCCCCTCAAAAATGGCATATTAAAGTGTTATTTTTGAACGGTTGAGAATAAATATGACCATTTCGAGTATTGCGGGAAGAATGACCACCGTGGAACAATTTGTGAACAAAGTTTCAAATACTCCCCTCAACAAGTGATATAAACGGTTGAGGTTTTGAAAGTCTTAAGGGAAAGTATTTGTTCTTTTGAGCAAAACCTTGAAAAATGAAAGGTTTGATAGGTTTTACTCAAAAGTAAGAAGCTTTCGCTCCTTTTATAAGGATTGTGGCAATCGGCCGCACTACGGTCCTTTCTTGACAATTACGGGTTGTACATTGTTATGTGTGCACAAGCCATAGACATATTTAATCATACATCCAAAATTATGAAGGAAACAATTCAAGGGGTACCATGAAGTGCAGTGATGTTCCTGTGAGTGCGCATGGCGTTGAAAGCCGGTGATGTTTCTCCGGTCGACCACCAACATAGCTCTCCATCGCTGAATCGATCCCCTCTCGAACAACCGCTCATCAATCATGGTGATGATCCTTCTCACATCCCTCCTTTCCCCGAGAATTCCAAATTTAGATCCCACTTTCAAAGGATATCCTTCAACCAGAGATGCTAATCCGCCCCTAACCAGCCTTCAAAGTATGATCCCCACTTCTCAAGATCACTACACGCCATTAAGCGCTTTGAAGTTCACTGCGGTAAACAACTCGAAAGGTTTGCTGATGAGCGTATATTGAGGTAGCTGATTGAGATCGGGAAGAGTAAGCATTGTAGGAGTGAGGTTGACACGCGTCTCGATAAGATTCATAGCCATCTGATATCTTCAACACGCTCTTTGATCACAATGCGTCTAATGAAGATGAACCGACTTGATAAATTCACGTTGAACTTTAGTCGAATTGTCTCATACGCACCTCAGACTTTGGCAAGGTACATGTCTTCGATGTCGTTGAGGGACAAGTTCTCAAAGTCACTCTGAGAATCCATAGTCCTCGTTTCATCTTGTCGCTTGACTATGATATTCTTTGAAATGAATAGTCCCACTCAGACTTGAGATCAATGTGTTTGATGGCCACGATGTCCTTAGAACTATACACCGCATGTTGAGACTTCTCAACCGTGCAGCTTCAGAGTAGATTCTTCGCCAGGCCAATGATGAATCCCATACAATGCATCTTGGTCGATGCTTGCACGCTGTCGAAAACAAGTGATTTGCACGCCTCGATAGTTGCGCGCTTTGTAAATAGTCACTGGAATGGAAGAGTCAATGATGTAGGTGATTTTCAACCATCGCTACCGTGTAAGAGAAAATCCGTGTCTCAGTAAAGAAGTATCGGAAGGGAATCCGTGGTTCGCCTGTTTGGCCAATGGTCGGTAGGGGTTTGGTCCAATCGGTGTAGTATGGAGGGTTGTCCCTTTGTGTGAAGTCAATGTTTGCTTCCGGATTGAGCCAATCCATGTCGTTAGACATAGCTCGCGCGATGTTCTCAAGATGATATTCGACTCCCAAGCGCTTTCAGAGCTTTCTTTAAGAAGTTGGAATGCTTCATTCTTGATTCGCTTCAATTCAGATTTCGTCATTTTCTTCACATGGAACTTTTCTTGCAAAAGTTTGCGGCTCCAATGTAGAACCGTCTACCAATTCTTGACCTTCATCAAGGTAGGGAGTTTGATTGACAAGTGTGGAGAACCATTCAAACTCTTCGGTTTTATCGTCATCTAGCCATGAGACAACCAGTCCGAGTCGCCTTCTTCTTCTTTTGGAAGGCCTTGATGATGATAACTGGTTCTCGCACTTGTTTGGGTGAGGTGGGCTGTTGTCGGGCTCAAGGACCTTTCATCGTCACCACCCGTATACTCAAAGTAATGACTGCTTTTATGAGTCGGGGTGGTAACTGAATCGCCCGAGGTTTATCGCGAGAAGACCGAGGTGGAGGAGACTTTTGTTGAGAAGAAGTTCGGGATGGAGGAGGTGGCATAGAGGTAGATTTACCGCATCGCTCACGCTTAGGTTAATCCTTATCCTTATCATCGTCATCTCTTGGTTTTGGGTTGATCACTCCTTGCATGATGATGAGCTTGAAAATCAAGTAGATTTTCGAGAAATTTAGCTTCATCCTAAGTAAACGCTCAGACGCTTTGACATTTGTATCACAAGTTGAGCGATTAACTCATTCGAGAGATCGCCTTCTTTGGCCATTGTATTTTTAACCAATGCTACGATGTTAGGGGTGAGTTGTTCGAAAATATTTCTCTAGTCACACCGGGGACGTTGTCGAGAAGAAACTTGTGAGTATGATCTCTTGCTATCTTTTCCAGTTCCTTTTGGATTTTAGGAACGATATCCTCAAGGTACTTGTTAGTGTAACCTTCGATCATTTCGTTCAGTTCCTCTTTACGATGACTCTTCATGAACTTCTCAACAAATTCCCTTTCTTTCTCCATCTTGTCATGCTCACATACATATGTCGCGCGTGATCAAAGAAAGAATTTAGCTTTTGTAGAGCACGCTTTTCTTAACTTGTTTGACGCCTTTGTGAATCCGCTTATGAGCCGAAATCCAAGATCGAGGTGGTTTCTTCCATTGGATGATGATTTGTTGATC
>OU343225.1:187398096-187414367 GCA_910596185.1 Chrysanthemum makinoi
AAATCCCAACAAACTAGATACGGCTATATTTCAAAATTACCGAAGCTAGGGTAACTACCAACGAACTATACATGCATACAATAGAAACAATTAATAATAAAGAAGGGCAAATCTAGGCTACATCTAGTTTCACATCACCCAAAATACCTAGTGGAATGACTAATAAAACTTCATATAAAACAATAAATAAACAAAGAATAAGCATCAAATAATAGAATTCTATATATATATATATATATATATATATATATATATATATATATATATATATACTATATATATATATATATATATATATATATATATATATATATATATATATATATATAGTAACAACTTTATTTTGAGAACTGTTAGAAATGAGGCTACGAGAACTCAATTTAAGCCATCCATTTTTGATCAATGGCTAAAAGGCTTGTATAAGCGTAATATATTAAAAGTTGAGGTTTGATATTATAAAAGGCGAGAGAAAGGGTATTAAGGTAATTTCTTGATCCTTGAATAAGCTCTCTTGAAGTCCACAATTCCGTATATTACTTTTCAATATTTGGAGTGAGTTATAGTTTTGCATTTATTCCTCTTCTCCACATGAAACCTAGCGCCCCATCTTAATCTCTCTTTTTAAGCCGCTTTCACACTTAGTGGCAATAGCGGAATGATAAACTTATTGATTCCAGATGGCCAAGCGAAAAGTTATTACTTTATATTTTCAGTCATATTTTGGTCCTTGGTGGTGGTAGTTAGCGAAAATTAGGACGATTGGCGGGGTTAGTGGTTGTTGGTTATTTCTTAATTACGGTTCGTCATTTGTCTTCTTACCATATCTACTTATTAGAGACTACCGTTCCACGAGGCTTTGGTAATATTTTTGGTAAGAAAAGCAACAAGTTCTTTTATTTAATTATTTATTCATATATGTAAAATTGTTGATTATATTTCATTCAATAAAAGGTTTGAAGTTGATGGTTTTGTAAATGGTTTTGATATTCTTTTCTTTAAAATTGTTGATTATATTTCATTCAATAAAAGGTTTGAAGTTGATGGGGTTTTGATACCGAACCGACACCGTTTTGAGGTGCAGTTGTTTTCGGCCAAAAAGTGGTAGTCCATTGCAGGAACCGTTATGGTTGTGTTTTGTCGATGAGGGTTGGTGTAATGGATGTGAAATGGGCGACTTCGGGTTGGACTTATTTCATGTAAGTTTATGATTAGATTAAATTTTATGTTTGGGTTCAGATCTAAAACAAAAAATATGGGTAATGAAAATGTTTGATTTGAAAAGTATTATTAGATTGTTGAAGCGTTAATATGTGAAGCAAAAGTTAGATTTGAAAAGAAAAGTTTGATTTGAAAAGAAAGTATTATTGATCACGATACAATAGTATTTGTGTTATCAAAAACATGTATGTTATAAAAAAAACATGTATGCTAAAAACATATATGTTTTACAACATGTATGTTTTAAAAACATGTATGTTATAAAATAAAAAAAAAAAAAACTTGTGTTATCAAACATATTTGCTTTTAAATTTATGTTTTGATTTTTATGTTTAATAGTTTATTAGTTAGTTAACTATTACCATTATGACTTTATTCTATCTTCATTTATATCTAATAGTTTCAATACAATTATAAAACATGTATGTTTCATAACAATTATGGTTCAAAACACACATGTTTCAAAACATTTATGTTTGACAACAAGTCTGTTCTCAAAATATACATGTTCTCATGAACATGTATGTTTAGACTTTTGAAAATTATGTATGTTTAGATAGTTGTTTGATTAAATATGTTTTGATATGCACAAGATTGTGTATATCGTTATGATAGTTATGATTAATTTTTGTTTTATTTATTTGGAGGTTTAATTGTTTTGTGCATGCTTATTTCAGATTGATGAAGATGATGATATCATTAAAGACTATGGAGTGGATTAATACAAATGTACATGAAGATAATTTACTTTGACTTTTTGAAGATATCTGATTATTGCATATGTGTTTTTTGTACTTGTAATTAAATAAAATGTAACATTTAAGTATATGAATCTTGTTTTTTCTTTTATAATGGTTTATGTTTTTTAATTTATGCTTCAAACTTAAAAAAAATAATAATAATGCTAGCAAAAAACATACATGTACTTCACTAAAAAAACATACATGCACCTCATTTAAAAACATACATGCACGTGCTTTAAAACAAACATGTATCTCATTAAAAAAAACTTATCTAATAGGGATTTAATAAAAGAATAAAAATAATATAAAAAATTGTATTTTACTATATACCCTTTTGTATTAATAATAATTTTAATATTTAAAAAATCTCATTAGTTTAGAGTTCTTACGGTTCTCATACTTGAGGTTCTCAAAATAAAGGTCCCCTATATATATATATATATATATATATATATATATATATATATATATATATATATATATATATATATATATATATATATCATTTGGTAATGAACCTTGTGGTGAAGTAATCCCATCCATTGGTCCATGCATTTAAAAATTCAAAAATTATATATATAAAAGTTAGAAAAGAAATTACGAAAAACTCTAAACTTCTTATTATTTACAATTTTTATATAACAAACTTTATTTATGCATTGGCTTATAGATACTTGCGATTTATTGAATAAAAAAATACCCTAGAAGGTCTCTCAATACTTGAACAAAGCAGGCCCAATATTGATATGCATTTGAGATACGTATGATTTTTATAAAATGTTGAAGTTTAATGTCTATATAGAGTTTTTAAATAAAAAAACTTTCAAAATGCACCCTTAACCTATTAAATAGCTATTTGGAATCACTCCTATTTATATTTCAAGTGTTAGTAATCAATATGTAATAGGTTGCTAAACTTTATGTTTTTGTATAAATGGCAAGGCTTATGTAGAAGCCCATAAGCCTTGGCCCAAGTCAATAAGGAAGGAAGGGGACTTGTATGTTTCCTAGTCCTTCCTATAAATACCTTTGTAAACCTTCATTTGAAGGTTGGTTGTTCACTTTACACTTATATCCTAAACATAACCTTTATCATTCATACGTATATTTGTGGTTTGTGTTCATCCAATCTCTCTCTATCTGTATTTCTTACATATTGATGCTTGTGTTAAATTATGGTGACCAAACAGTGGTATCAATCGCCATCTAGTTGGGTGAAACACTTATGTTTTTGAAGTTTTTATTTCATACGCGTGGGTTTTAGAACATAACTTTTCATAAACTTAAAAGCTATAATTTTTACACTTAAAAACTCAAGATTCTTGTGGTTCAAGGTTTATTTAGTGTTAAAGTTTAGGTTTACTGACAAAAAGTTTCAAACTACGTGTGTAGATAGATTTTGAGCTTGGTTTTGTTAGGTGTGCTATTTTTTTAGCGTAAGGGTGTTATTGGGTTTGTATCATCAAGTTTCAAACTTTATTGTTATTTTGGTGATATTGGAGCTATTTCATCATTAAAATCAGGTTTCTAAACACTTTTGAGCATAAAAATGGAGTTTTGGTAAAGTTGGTACTTTCTACTAAGTAACAATACCCTAGTTTTACTCGTAAGCACAAGTCTACGCCTAGCGGCACTTCGCATAAGCAATTCATCATAAGTGTAAAAGATTTTGGGTAAAACCTAGTTTTAAGCCTACGCTTAATTCTTAGCAGCGTAGAATTTTCTTTTACTATAGCATTTCCTCGCCTAAGCTTGTCTTTAAGCCTAGAAATATTAAGCATAAGGATTCTACTACTAAGTATTTAGTTTACGCCCTAAGCTAAGATTTCTCAAGTCACAGCGTAAACAATTCATCACAGTAAACTCTTGTCACAGCGTAAGTTGGGTATTATCGCGATTTCTCGCCTAAGGCGTTTCTATATAGGTTACTTCATCAACAAACTCTAAGTTTCATTCGACTACAAAGATCCATCATCAACACAAGTTTCAAGATGTCTCAACCACCATATTCTAGCTACTTTCCTCATGAGTATCCTCAAAAACAACAACAACAATTCTATCAACAATATCCTCCACAATTTCAGCAACAATTTCAACACTTTCCTCAAGGGCAAAATCCTCTTCCACCACAAATGGTTCCACAAAACCCTCGTCAACAAGTACAACATTATACCTACTTTCAAAATCGGTATCGCCAAGTATGCTTGTAAGATGTTACAACACCAAAGGAACCCTCTTGGCTTGCAGATGTGAAGCTTTAAGTAGCCAACAATCAATTCATGAGGCTGGATCACTTGATAAACCTCCAATGCTCCTCCCGGAAACTTCGATCAATGGGTGATATGGTTCTTTAGGTTTTGTGATCTAAAAAGCCATGGTTTGTTTTTGAAGGTCATCCTTGAAGGTCCATTTGAGATGTCTACTCTCGCTTGTACATGGAGATCGAATGCTAATCCACCAGAGATGGCGTTACCAACATTGGGTCTTGATCAACTTACTCTTACCAAACTTCTTCACTTTGAGACCGATGAAATGTACAACCCATATCCTTTTGGGATTACCCAATCCGATACTTCGTGAGTGTTGATGCTCATTTGCTAAAGCAATGTGAGCACATTCATCTTCTAATGGAAGGCCTTGAACTCAATCAAGAAGATTTGGAATCAAATCTACTTAATATGAACACTTCATGATTGAACCAAGGGAGACATTAGAGTCATATCATCATAGGTTCTCAGACATCATCAATGACTTGGATAAACATAATATCATTATGCCAAGGATTGCTATCAACACAAAGTTCACGAAATTTGTCTTGGTCTGATTGGGAAAAGTATGTTACTTTCATCCGTCAAGCGAAGAATATTCATCAAGCTACATACGGATTGTTGTATGACTATTTGAAGCACCACCAAAATGAAGTTGACAAAGAAAGAATCATCCATGGGGTCCTGCTTAGCCTTCCTCCGGATAATCATACTCTTGCTATAGGCTCAAGCATGTTATCCTCAATTCGACCTTGCCAAAACTTAACCTTCCATACAACAAATGCTCGAGATCAAACCATATGATCCATCACAACAACAATTACAAAAACTCAATTGGTTCCATGCAACCAATGATCAAGCACTCTGATTGAATCAAATGAGGATCACGAAAGCCTTGATGCATTGAATCAAGGATTTTTATGATTGCAGAAGCCCGGACGCTTTGCTAACAAATGCAACATTGCGTACTCATCAAATACAAGGAATCAAGCTATTGTTAACAATGGAAGGGTTAAAGTCATAATCATGGAAATGGTGCATCAGGATGAATAGTGGTCAGGATTTCATGTTAATAGAATAACATGGGTGCTTAACAACAATGGGTTCAAGTGGTTGATGAAATGCTCGAGACTTGGGTTAATGGTCTCCGTGCTATAAGCTGCAATGAAGGGGTCATCCGGCTAATGCATGCCCAAAGTCGAGGACAAAAGGCAAGCGCTTATCACAAAGAGGCTTCTCTTGGCTCTCAAGGATGGTGAATTTGGAACTCTTACCAACAAGGCAGAGCTTCATGGCTATCACGGTGCGATGATAACATGGAACTTACTTGGGGCTAATGTAAATTTTGTGATGCTAATGGCTAACATGCAAGATCTCCATAGGTGACCACGGGCCCGGTGTATGACCTTGGCGGCGGCTTGTCTCGGTATCGGATCAAAACATACTCATTAATGATGCGATATCTCGCCAACATGCATCCAATGAGGCTCAGAGTGTTCAACATGAATCTTCTACATCTCATTCCGATAATAATCAAATAGATCAGTAGTTATATTTGGCGTCAAGATGACCTTATGGTTAATATTGATAATCAAGTTGACTTAAATGTGGTCACTTTGAGATCTAAATAATGATCATCTTGAGATTTAAGTTGAACAAGATGAGCGTTTGTCTATCTAGATCTTGAGCTCATGACAAACTTAATTAAGACCACCCAATCTCAACTAGAAAAGTGCAATGACATCAATAAGAAATTTCAAGATAAAATTGCCGCATTGACTAAGGATAATGAATGCCATAAGTTCCAACTCAACATTTTTCAAACTAAAGAAAAACATGAAAAAGGTTTAGTACATTGTTGATAAATCTTACCAAAATGAAAATCTTTGGAAAAGCAGATATATGTGGGTCTAGTTGCATCCAAGAATGCCTTGTTGTCTCAAATAGAACAATTGAAATTTGATCATAAACAACAACTTAAGCATCGCCGGAAATCAGCCAAGTCACGAGTTGTTAACTTGTCAAAAAGCAGTTTGTGGTACAAAAGCATTAGGAATCAAAAGGTTGATGTTGATTACAAACACGGTGAGTCAATCACAACAATTCAAAGTTTTCTTTTAAACCAAATCTAATGGATATGGACCAATTCTTCGATTACAAACCCGCGTATTTCAAATAGAGTATTCAAACCAAATCCTCAAGTTTATAGTGCGAGCGGAATTGATGACTGCATCATGAGTGTTGTTGAATATAATCGTATGGAGGAATTAGATCAGAGAAGACGAGAGTAGGTCAAAATTAGAAAATGTTGTTTATTACAAACCATTTAACTATTCAAAAGCCATAACTTTCGTCACACAACAGGATAACTCTAACACACCTTGGGTTGTCACACCAACTCCAGAGTCCTCTTCTAATGATGGTCCCCTCTCCAATGTTGCACCAATTAATGGTCCTTTACCTTCATTTAGTAAAATAAAACCATTAGATGACCGATGTCAAGTTCTAAAATATTTTGATACTTTTATGTCTGACATCAAACTTTTGGAACATGCAATTGAAGTAAATTCTGAAATGAAAGCTGAACATTTTCAATCGCCATTCTTAGCGAAAACAAAGGGATATTTTTGAAGGGCTTTTACCACATGTCGAAATCTAAAGTGTGTGCAATATATTAGGGAGCGAGATCTTGAAGGAGATTGGTCTTATGAAAAAGTTTTGAGCAAGCGAGAAAAATCGATTTCAAATACTAAGCGTAAAAAAGAAAATGTAAGAAATCATGTTGACCGACTCTTGGAAGATGTTATATGTCTTTGATACCATAAATGTTGTGTTACTACATATGTTGCATATGCATTTGACTATATCGCTGTCGATTACATTTGATTCTATTGAAAATGATGAGAATACCGATAATGTGTCACAAATCAAGTATTTAATGATTGAAAATGAGCAATTGTTAAATAAACTTTCCAATGCAAAACGTCGTCTTCAATGGTGTCAAAAAGATTATAAAAATCATGAACTTGCTTTGCGAAACAAAATCAACCAGTTGAGTTCAAAATTTTCTAATCCAAAAATAGAACAAGCGGATGATAAAATTGCCTTTAAAATGTCAAATTTCAAAATATGAACAAGAAATTGCCAAAGTCAAAAGCAATATGGTGTCATATTTGATTTGCTCAAAAGACTCATGTCAACTTCAAAGATCTTGATGATCATCTTGCATATACCAAAGAAGTTTTATGAAATAATGGAAACACTCGCTCTAAAAATCAAGATTTGTTACACACTATCCATGACTTGAAAGCGGGGTTGGTGAAACTTAAACAAGATAGGATTAGTACACACAAGTACACACTTGAGGAATGTTTGACATTGACACTAGAACGCCTAATGACAAACCACAAGATACCAATGTGCTTCCTTCCCGCGAAGCAGGAATAGTTGTCTCTTTCCCAAATGTTGTACGTCACAACTTAAGAGCAAACATGGAAGAATAGGAAGTTACGCGTAAGAGAGAAGAACAATAAAGACCTTTGAAGTAGAAGAACATGTTAGGTCACCATAAAGTAACACAAGCATCAATATGTAATAAATAAGATGAAGATAGATTGGTTGAACACACAAAACACACATCACGTATATGAATAAGTAAAGTTTATCGTGAGAATGTATTAAGATGAACAACCAACCTTCAAATGAAGGTTTACAAAGGTATTTATAAGGGAAGGGACTAGGGCAACACTACAAGTTCCCTTCCTTCCTTATTAGACATGGGCCAAGGCTTATGGGCTTTCTACATAAGCCTTGCCATTAATACTAAACATAAAAGCGAATTAAGCAACCTATTAGATATTGATTATTAACACTTGAAATATAGTTTAGGAGTGATTCAAAAATCTCCCCTAAGTGTTGGTAATTTGACTTCGATAATCTTGAAAACATTTGGGCGGATATAATAGTTGCTTTGGCATCTTCTGACATTCTTCGTTCTTGTGAGAAGAAGTGTCTTGATTCCAACAATCTCCCCAGTGTGAGAATCTTGTTTTTCTTTGAATTTTCAGCTTTGCGTCTTCATTTATCTTTGTTCTTTGTTAAATTTGGATATGGTGATGTTATGTTGTTGTAATCTCTGCATAGTGCCTTCCGTTGCTCAGGTGTCCCACGTCCTTCTCCAACATGCTCACTCTTATTTGGCTTTGGTTTCCGCGATTGAAGTAGTTATCTTTAGTCTTTAAACTTTGTAGATTCTTTGGCTTTGACTAAGAATCATTCGACTTTGTGGTGCATTTGAGAGAACTTCAATTTTGGTATGAGCATGTGGAGAATCTGCACGATCATCTCGAGGAGCATCCATAAGAAAACATAAGAATTGGTTAGTGATAAAATTAATCGATCCTTTGTAGTCGTTTCTTAGAAATTGACCACTATGATTGTTCTTCTAATGATATGTGATTCCATTCACCTTGGTCGGGCGAATCAGGTAGATCGAATCCCATAGGGAGACGATTGGCATTACATTGAACAAGTTCAAGTAATGGCTAAATATCAGGACTCGATTCTTGAAAGAATCTCCTTGGCGGGATTTCCGGCACTTACAAGTTTGAACTTTGGCGTGTTAAAAGCCAGTGTGAAAACACATCTCTAATTCTAGCAAAGGAAATTTTGTTCACGAAATGGAGTCCCTCAAGTAGGATATACGATGTACCGAAGTGTACCTATAGTTCCAGGTGAGTCGCTGAGGTACACGAAGCATCACCTGACATGAACCGTTTGAGACAACACTAAGCGTAACTACAAGGAGTTACCGGGCGACTGCTGTCGGGGCTATTGATGTTGACCACAGCAGGATTTTCCATTCAATAGCGAGGATCACAAATGTGAACCTCTCATAAATATTTTTGATAGATTGCTAAGATCGTAAGGACTCTAGAATTGATCACTTCGTCCTTAATGTTGAGCGACAAGTGATGAAATGTCAAGTGTTCCTAAGAGATCTTTTGATGAATCTCGTGGCTCTAGACTCAAGAGTTCGCTTTGGTTTTTCTGATCGGAGACTAGGGAGAGGGTCTCCTTCTTCAATACCAGCAATCTCTAAGAGAAAGCCGATAGTTTGCGTAGGGTTCCTTGTGAGAATGAAACAAGCTTCTGTTGAGAGAAACTTGAGTGGCTAAGAAGGTTTAGTACATGCGTCAATGGGTCCATGACGACTTTGATCTTCAATACCGGTGTCATCTGAAACCTTAGCATATAATTGAACCCGGTGTACTTTCGTTGAATAATTTGGAGGGCTATTTCTTTTCACCCTTTTCATTACATTTCTTTTTAATTCTTCAACTCCTTCTTTCTCCGATTCTCATTTCTCCTTTTTTTAATCATACCTAAGGACTTCTAAATTCTAACTATTGGTGGTGTCCTTGGGTAGATCCCTCCGGCTCTGGCGAATCATAGGATGGTTATTCCTAACCTTAGTCACCTTATAACTCATGACTATCATAAGTTGCCATAAAACCATTTTTCTCAAAAATCTCCCAAAGTGCTTATGAGTGAAAATATTTTGTAACACTTCGAGAGTTTTTGTATTTTCAGAAATACTCCCCCTCCACATGTGCTCAAGTGTTTTTGGCAATCTGCACAATGAGGATAGAGCTCGCACTTTTGAATTGATCGACTCAAGATAGACAATTCCTCGCGAGACACGGTTACGTTGCATAGTTAAAGAGTTACATTGTCAGCTTATAGGTGAAAACTAGCTCTAATAACTAGCTTGAAGGTGTGGACAAACCTCAAAAGGTTGTCAAACCCGTCAAAGTTCATGTCTATCAAGAGCTTCTTGAATAGGTACAATCTACTGGATAAGTCTTGGAAGACAAATCTTTTGATGTATGATAGTTGGTCTTTCAATTCATGGGTTAAGTTTTAGCATGAAGATTCAATCACATTTTCCAACAAATTTTTATCACACAATTTTTCTCCCCCGCAAAAATGGCATATAAATGTTATTTTTGATGAAATTTTGATATCGAATATGTCCATTTCGAGTTTTGTGGGAAGTTTCCACGAAGAATAATTTGTGAACAAAGATTTTAGCAAGTACTCCCCCTCAATCAAGTAATATTAACTTTTGAGGTTTTGAAAACATAAGGGGAAGTACTTGTTCTTTTGAGCAAAACTTTGAAAATTGAAAGTTTTGATAAGTTTTACTCAAAAGTAAGAAGCTTTCTCTCCTTTTGTAGGATTGTGGCACTCATGCATACCACGGGGTCCTTTCATTACAAGTTAGGGTTGTACACCGTTATTTGTGCACAAACCATGGTCAATTATCGAGATCATAATATCTAAAAGAATCAATCAATGAAGAGTTTAAGGAGTACCAAACAATCGTCAATGAGACCGGGTTCTCTCTTGGCGTTGATAGCCCGTAAGAGAAACTCTCTTCCACGACAAAGCTCTCTAGCCTCGCATCCGATCGGTGAAATATCCTTTCATCAATCCTTGTGATTATCTTCTATCCTCCTTTTCTTAGAATTCCAACGCTTCTTTGACCCAATACCTTGCTTTATGTCTTTCAACCTATATGCTAACCCATCATTACCGACTTCAACGTGTGATCCGAAACTGTGAACCTCATTTATGCGCCATGAAACAATTGTAGTGTGAAGTTCCTTGCGGTAAACAACTCAAAATTTCAATTGACAATGGTGTCTTGAGAAAGTTGGTTTATGTCGGGAAAGTGTAGTAATGGTTTAGTGAGGTTGACTTTTTTCTGATATGATTCCTGACAAGTTGAAGATCTTCAACACATTCTGGATCACTTTGCTTGAATGAATATTAACAAGGCGGTGATGTCTTTGGGCGAATATGTGTGGAAAAGTGTCTCATCGACCTTGTACCTTAGGGTACATGTCTTCGATAATGATTAAGTGACAACCTAGGAAAATCAACCCGAGTAAAGTCATATTCTTGTTCTTCTTGGCTTTGGTGATTTTCTTAGGGAATTAATAATCAAATTTAGTAGCGGATCGACATTCATGATAGCGATCCGTTTGTCACTAAACACTTCTTTGTTGATTTCGAACTTGGCAGTTACGGTAGTAAATTCTTCTTCGTTAGGCCAATGATGAATGTCATATTGTCGTTAGAATCATAATTCACCACATTTTCAACGAACATTCTTGTGGCTTCTTCCTCTATGGCAACATTGTTGGAGAAGTTCTTGGTGGGATGTTAAAGGTTAGTGACGTAGCATACTTTGTGCTGACTTTGCTACCATGTTGTAGAAATTCAGTCGTTGTTGAAGAAGTATTGGTAATGGATTCTAGGTTAATCACGGTTGACCAATGGTTGGTAGTGGTTTGGTCGATCTGTGTAATATGGAGCCTTATCAGGTCTTGTGAAGTCAATGTTAGATCGAGGGTTGAGCGAGTCAATGTTGTTAGACATAGCTCTTGCAATGTTTGTCGGTGATATTCAACTTCAACAGCCTTTGCGGATCTGTCCTTTAACAATTGGAAGCATCGTTTTTGATCGGCGTAATTGATCTTCGTCATCTTCTTGACCACGAATTCATCACGAATAAGCAACTTTTGCTCCATAGATACGACCATCTACGGTTCTTGGCCTTCCGTGTCAGCGGGTATCATCAACGAGCTTCTTTGAACCGGTCATATTCTAAAGTGTCATCTTCATCTAACCAAGAAGCGGCATTTTGGATCTTTCTTCTTAGGTGTGGATGATGGTCACGATTGTTTCTCGATTGATGTTTTAGGTGAGGGTTGTTGTTGGGGCTCAAGAATTTCTTCGTCATCACCACCGGTGTATTGGAAATAGTCACCAGTTTTCTCCTTTGGTGGTGAAGACTCAGAGTCCCGAGGTTTATTTGAAGCAGGAGGACATTCATCCGTTCTTGTGGTGGTGGTGGTCTTTTGGGGTGGTGGAGGCATGTAGAAGTTCGCTGTTTTCTTTAGCGTTTAGGCTGGAATCCTTGTCGGTATTCGTCATCATCTCTTGGTAAACGCATGACCCGGTGACTCTTTTACATGATGTCTTGAGTTGATATTCGGTAATGCCTCAAAAATTTTGCATCGTCGGAAGTGAAAGTTGCGGATCGTTGAGACATTTGCATAACCAACTTAAGTCAATTCAGCATCATTGACAACCGGATATAGGAACGGTTTGATTTCCATGACGCATGGGTATTTGGATTATTATGCTTGACCAATGCCATGAGATGTGGTTAGAGTTGTCAGCGAACATCTCTCTTTGACTCGCGGTGTTGAGGAGGAACTTATGAGTGTAGTCCCTAATGTCGTCTTGTCCATTTCACCTGAATATATCTCGGTTGAAAAATTGCTTGATCTGGTCTCTTTCCTCACGAGAACTCGTTTATCACATTTGAAGTAGATTAACTCTATTAAACAGGTGATTCAATTTCTTGTTGATCCGCGTTCACGTTTCCTTGCTTGCACGGCGGCCTTGACAATCTTGGTCTTGGACGTGATGCCCAAGTGTCGATGGGTTTCTTGGTGATTTAGATGTGGATCTGGTGGTAGGATCTTTGGATGGTGGTGGTGATGAGTGAGACGATGAATCAGATGAAGATGAGTCATGAGAGAGGCTCGGGGGTCCTTAGGTGGCTCAAAAAGTTTCTTGAGGGGTTATGTTCGAGGATTGTCTTGAATGAAACTATCGACCTCAATTTGAATCCTTTCTTCATCAACTTTAGCCTTAGCTTCTTCTTGACCTTTTCCTTAGGCGCTTCCTCTATGTCTTCATCGGTGATCTTCTCATTCTTCTCTTGTTCCTCTTGTTCAAGTGAAAGTGATTTCATCCTCTTCTTTCTTTGCTCTATCGATTCAAGTAGGTGGTACCGGTTCCTATCGGGTTGATTAACACATTGATCGAGCTGGTGTGGTTAGTGCACCACCCTTTGGAACCTCGGGGCCTACGGTTTGTTGAAGATTAAATTCAGGCGGCATGTTGAATCCTCAAATTCTTAAGAGTTTTTGGTATTCTTGTTGTTCATCCCTTATTCATCATCGAAGTTTCTTCTTACTTGTTTTGTGTGAGTCTTCCTTTGTTTGATTTTAGACTTGGTGGTTTATCTTCTAACCTTTTTGAGGTAGTATCATACGTAGTTGTTTTGGAGTGATAAACCACTTCTTCAGACTCAGTATCTTCAGAATCAATGCCATTGTCTTCAAGTTTGAGTGCCGGTTTAGGGTTAGGGATGACACTTTTAGATGGGCCTTTTCGTTTGCGAGGAGGATTTCTCTTAGGATACTTGGGGAACGCTTGCCGTTAACACACACTTCTAGCTGCGACCTTACGGTATTCTTGACTAGAACAGCGAGAGGTCTTTTCATCCGACTTTGCCCTTACCACGGCTTCAAGATATCGATGATACGATGGTAAACTTTTTATTTCATCGGTGAGAAGGCAATCAGAACCTTGCACCATGTTTCTTTCTTGAGAGTCCTTGAATCGACAATGTTTAATGTAGGCTCATACAACCACGAGAATGATTGTTGGGGTCGTTAAGTCTCAAGGAATGTCAATTTTTCATGAGAATATTACGGATCAACATTTAGTGTATCGATAAAGGAACCTTTGTCGGGCTTCTTGAGATGGGACATCATGTCTTCCCATATCGAGGCCTTAGAAGTCGATGTCTTTGCTTGTTGGCCATGCCCAAAAGGTTTGCAAGTGCATGAGTTTAGGTTGCTCATGACCCATTTGTCTCTTCGAAAGCAGAGACTTAGCGATCATGATGTACAAGGTCCTCCACGGTTGAGGAATGTTCTTTAAATCGGCCAAGGAGTGCCTTGTAATTATTCAGCTGACTTCATCATAGCCAAGATCGACCATGAATTGTAGTGTAGCCTCTTCACTTAGGGTAATTTTTCAGCCGGGTTGGATGGCGGGCGAAGAAGCGGCAAGCTGTGACGGTGACTTCGCTTATGATTGAGAGTCATGACATCGACCATCAACCTTTTTCATTGTGGCGAGGATGATGAATGTAAATTTACGCACGATTCTTTGAGTTGGTGAGCATATTGTTGTAGGGATGAGATTTGAGAATGTCCTGACAATCACGCATGAAGACTCGGCGGTGAAGTTCTCAAAGTCAACATTGAGGTTGTTCTTTCCAATCTTCATCTTTATGTCAGTTGGGAAGATATCTTCCATTGTGAGCCCATTTGGTGCGTTAACATTTTCCATGGTGATGTCCATATCGTGATCTGAAAGATATTGAGTCAAAAGTACCAACATATCGAAAGACATTATGTTAGTCAAAAGTTGATTTTATTGTCCAATTTATTGAATTTGTTATGTTAATGAATATTCTGAATCCAAGGTCACTGTTGTCCAATAGTCCAAAGTTGATGTGATAAGTTTAAATGAGTATATTAATTTTGAATTTTAAAGTCCAAATTTTCCACTCATTCACACATTTTAGTACTTATTAGTGACATATTGGTCTTGTGACGTTATGAATAACTTATTACAAGTTTATGCTAGCGTAACATTTCATAAGAAAAGTTAAAATTTTGGCTTAAGTGTAGGATTGTAAGCTTAAGCATAAACATTGTAACCATGCAGTAGAACAAAGCTTATGTGAGGTCCTCTGCATAAGAAAACTACTGCAGCGTGGGAAAAGGCTCTTGGCATAAAGCTACGGCGTAAGCGTGGGTTGGGAAGCTTATGCGTAAGGTTTACTCGTAAGAGTAAGCCTTATCGCGTAAATCAAGTTCACATATCCTTCATAGGATACGCGTGGTCCTTTAGACCCTTATGCGTAAGAGTTACGCGTAAGATTTCTCTTAAATGCGGCATCTACGTAGGTATTCCATAAGCGTAAGTCCATTTTTTTGATTCTGAATTGGCGCGTATTAAACACGAAATAGATCATTCATAACATCTCCATTAACAATTAATTCAACCTCTTTCAATCTCACATGGCATCACTGATAAAGACTCATACGCGTAAGACATGTACTTGGCGTGAACACCCTAAAGTTTCAATCCTACTCGTAAGAATTTTAACCATGGAAAGTTCACCAAAGGATTTATGGGAGGTCTTAGGGGCATTATGAGTTACTTTCAACAAGTTATAACATCAAATGACCCATAAATCAAAAGTACCCAAATATTCGAATACCTAAACCCTAAATACTAATTTCACCATTTTATTGTCTCTGGGTTAGATTCAAGAGCTTCATTGGTTAATTAAGCATGTATAAAACTTATCTCAAACCTCTAATTGTCCTAAAACATTCACAATAGAGAATACCCAAATCCACGCATAAACCCTAGAATTTGAAAAATATTAAAACATTTTCTGGGTTAAACTTCTTGATGACAATGGTTTTAAAACTTGATATATGCCTTGAAAACACTCAAAAAAACTTTTATCACTTACAAATTTGATGATTAAAGCACGGATTTGAGGTTTAATTATAGGCGTGGATGATGGTGGTTGAAAGACTTAAATGCTTGAAATAAATTAGTAAGAAAATTAGGTGGAGTGTTTTTGTTAAATTTAGTTTAAACTTTTGACAAGTATAGCCCCTCCACCTCAACCATTTTCAACAACAGCCAATAACTTCCATTTAGGTTAAGCAAGAAGTGAAAGTTTGGAAAGAAACTTGACTCCCCTAACTTTAAAAATAGTGAAATTTTACAAATTAGAGTCCGAGGAGTGTTTTGAAACAAGAAAATTATCCACCATTATCAAAGATACAACCAATATTGGGTATCATGCAAGTACAAGGATTTGTGAAATAGAAAAATATTTACTTTCTCCCCCTCAACGCTTGTGCGAGAAAATAATGAAATGTTTGATAGAGCAAAGTGTTGACTAAATATTTGTACTTGCATTGTTGGAAGAAATTTAGATAGAAGAATATTTTTGAGTTTTATCAGATTTTATATTTTTTTATTTTTGTTTTTGATAAATTATGTACAAAAGAGGTTTTGGTGTTTGACTAGTTTTAAGAATGTGTTAAAAGTTCATCCAGTTCCTCTGGAGTCAAACACC
>OU343225.1:187414467-187473728 GCA_910596185.1 Chrysanthemum makinoi
CTTCAATCCTTTTGCCAATGAAACTTACCACTCGATGTCGCGGAATCATCCACTGCAAGCCATTTGCATCCTCCTAATGCGACAATGTATATCAACATCAACCATCCACACATCGTTGAGTAAAGACCATCCTCTGTGAATATCATTGAAACCGAATCAACCATTACAGAATAGACAACGCCTTGATCGTACGCTGAACATTGCATTTATGTACTTACCGCTTGCCAATCTGAACCAAAAATAAAGAAGCAATGACTTATGACAACCGATTGAATCCACGTGAAGAAGAACTTAATCGGTTTAAACTTCTTTGAAGTATGGGAATTGGTTAAAACCAACAGTGGTTCTATGTTATTGGTCTTAAATGGATTTGGAAAACAAGTGGATGTCGAAGGTACTATCAAAAATAAGTCACGCCTAGCTGGCTAATGGTTATAGACAAGAAGAAGGGATTGACTTCGGAGGAATCATTCGCACTGCAAGTTAGACTTGAGGTCGTGCACGGATTTTTCGGGATTCGCGGCTAATATGCACACACAGCCTATCGATGGATGTCAAAACCGCTTTTCGAATGGTCAATCGAAGGAAACGGTATATGTTAAGTTAGCCGAAGGATTTGTTGATCCGTAGTTCCGAATCACGCCTTCATACTAAAAAGGCTCATCTCGTCTCAAACAAGCCCCCGGCATGGTATGATAAGTTATCATCCTTTCTTATTGCCAATAATTTCAATTAAAGGATCGGCCGACCCAACACTTTTCATTCACTATCACGGCTTACATCTTAATCGCTCAAATCTAAGTGGATGACATCATTTTTTGGGCACATAAAAAAAGTACTTTCAAACTCAAAACTTATGAAAAACATTTTTGAAATGTCCATGATGGGTGAATCCACGTTTCTAGGACGCAAGTTCATCAATCACCCCGTGGTATTTTCCTAAGTCGGTCCAAATATGCTCTTGAAATTTTAAACAAACATGGAATGCAAACCAGTGATACCTATGCCACACCAATGGCGATACCAAGAAACTAGACGATTTTGCATGGGAAATTGGTTGACCCTACCAATACCAAAGTATCGGGTCTCTCATGTATCTAACATCCAAGAGACCGACATTGTATTGTTGTATATTTGTTCTCGCTATCACGAGACCAATCGAACTCACCTCTCGAGGCTAAAATAATCCTCCAATACATCAAGGGAACCATTAATTTGGGAATCTATTATCCGAAGGATTCTGGTTTTGAACTAATAGTTTACGATCACGCAGTTGCTTTGATTCTTGAAAGTACTTCGTGTGCTTTGCAATTCCTTGGTGATAAATTGGTATCATGGCAATCGAAGAAACAAGATTGTACATCGTCGCCCTCAATCAAGGTAATATATAGCCATGTCGTCACTGTTGTGCTCAAGTCATGGATGAGAACACAACTCAAAGACTATGGTTACATATTTCACGGAATCCCAGATGTACTGCCAGCGACAACGAAGTGCTACGCGATCTCGCGGTAACTTTCCAACATTCAAGTCCAAGCATATCGATCTTCGATATCATTTCATAGTAGCATGTGGGTACCGTTGAATTATATTTTGTGTACTTAACACCAACCGCGTGAGTTCTTCCGAAAGCCTTAGCTTTTGGTTTTATCGAAGTTGATCCCACGGATTGGTATGAGTGTTTGACTCTGCAGGAACTGGATGAACTTTAACACATTCTTAAAACTAGTCAAACACCAAAACCTCTTTTGTACATAATTTATCAAAAACAAAAATAAAAAAATATAAAATCTGATAAAACTCAAAAATATTCTTCTATCTAAATTTCTTCCAACAATGCAAGTACAAATCTTTAGTCAACACTTTGCTCTATCAAACATTTCATTATTTTCTCGGACAAGCGTTGAGGGGGAGAAAGTAAATATTTTTCTATTTCACAAATCCTTGTACTTGCATGATACCCAATATTGGTTGTATCTTTGATAATGGTGGATAATTTTCTTGTTTCAAAACACTCCTCGGACTCTAATTTGTAAAATTTCACTATTTTTAAAGTCGAGGGGAAGTGTCATCAAGTTTCTTTCCAAACTTTCACTTCTTGCTTAACCTAAATGGAAGTTATTGGTTGTGGTTGAAAATGGTTGAGGTGGAGGGGCTATACTTGTCAAAAGTTTAAACTAAATTTAACAAAAACACTCCACCTAATTTTCTTACTCATTTATTTCAAGCATTTAAGTCTTTCAACCACCATCATCCACGCCTATAATTAAACCTCAAATCCGTGCTTTAATCATCAAATTTGTAAGTGATAAAAGTTTCTTTGAGTGTTTTCAAGGCATATATCAAGTTTTAAAACCATTGTCATCAAGAAGTTTAACCCAGAAAATGTTTTAATCATTTTTCAAATTCTAGGGTTTATGCGTGGATTTGGGTATTCTCTATTGTGAATGTTTTAGGACAATTAGAGGTTTGAGATAAGTTTTATACATGCTTAATTAACCAATGAAGCTCTTGAATCTAACCCAGAGACAATAAAATGGTGAAATTAGTATTTAGGGTTTAGGTATTCGAATATTTGGGTACTTTTGATTTATGGGTCATTTGATGTTATAACTTGTTGAAAGTAACTCATAATGCCCCTAAGACCTCCCATAAATCCTTTGGTGAACTTTCCATGGTTAAAATTCTTACGAGTAGGATTGAAACTTTAGGGTTTATGTCTACGCCGGCAGACATGTCTTCACGCTGTATGAGTCTTTATCGCTGATTCCATGTGATATTGAAAGAGGTTGAATAAATTGTTAATGGAGATGTTATGAATGATCTAGCCAAAGCTTTAGGCGTCAATCAGTAAAAAATGGATACGCTTTGGAATACCTTGACAGCATAAAGAGAAATTTACGCCAGAACTCTTTATGCATAAGGGTCTACAAGGGACCACGCGTATCCTATGAAGGATATGCGCAAACTTGATTCTTACGCGGCTTACCTGCCAGTAAACCCACGATAAGCATTCAACCTACGCCACGCCAGTAAGCTTTATGCCAGTTCTTTTCCTATAGTTTCTTTACACGCCAGAAGAGGGACTCCTACGATAAGCTTTACTCGTGAGCGGTTACAATGTTTATGCATAAGCTTACAATCCTACGCTTAGCCGTAATTTTAACTTTTCTTATGAAATGTTACGCTGCATAAACTTGTAATAAGTTATTCATAATGTCACAAGACCAATATGTCACTAATAAGCAATAATTGTTAAAATGTGGTGTGAATGAGTGGAAAATTTGGACTTTAAAATTCAAAATTAATATACTCACGAAACTTATCACATCAACTTTGGACTATTGGACAACAAGTGACCTTGGACTCAGTATTCATTAACATAATATATTCAATAAATTGGACAATAAAATCAACTTTTGACTCAACATGTTCTTCGATATGTTGGTACTTTTGTCTCAATATCTTTCAGATCACGATATGGACATCACCATGGAAAATGTTAACGCACCAAATGGGCTCACAATGGAAGATATCTTCCTAACCGACATGTTATGAAGATTGGAAAGAACAACCTCAATGTCGACTTTGAGAACTTCATCCGCCAGTCTTCAGTGATTGCCGTGACATTCTCAAATCTCATCCCTACAACAATATGCTCACCAACTCGGCAATCTGCCGTAAATTTACATTCATCAATTCCGGGCGACAATGAAAAAGGTTGATGGTCGGATGCCGCCACAATGGAGTCTCAATCATAAGGAAGTCATCACCAGCTTGTGATCTTCAACAATTTCTTCGCCGATCCAACCCAGTATGTACCAATTCCAAGTGAAGAGGCTACACTATAATTCATGGTCGATATTGGCTATGATGAAGTCGGCCTGAATAATTACAAGGCACCTCGGCCCATTTAAAGAACATTCCTCAACCGTGGAGGAACAAACATCATGATCGCTAAGTTCTGCTCGAAGAGATGGTCATGCATAACCTAAACTCATGCACTTGCAAACCTTTTAGGGCATGGCCACAAGCAAAGACATCGACTTTGCCATTCGATATGGGAAGACATGATGTCCCATCTCAAGAAGCCCGGACAAAGGTTCCTTTTATCGATACACTAAACCGTTGATCCGTAATATTTCATGAAAAATCGACATTCTCGACTTAATCTAATTCCCCAACAATCATTCTCAGGTTGTATGAGCCTACATTAAACATTGTCGATTCAAGGACCTCAACAAAGAAACATGGTGCGTGCGCCCTGATTGCCTTCTCACCATGAAATAAAGTTTACCATCGTATCGCCGATATCTTGAAGCCGTGAGTAAGGGCAAAGTCGTTCATGGATGAAAAGACCTCTGTCGTTCCGCAAGAATAAACCAAGATCGTGTAAAGCTAGATGTGTAGAAAGCACTCATAGCATTCAAGTATCCTAAGAGAAATCCTCCTCGCAAACGAAAAGGCACATCTAAAAGTGTCATCCCTAACCCTAAACCGACACTCAACCTTGAAGACAATGACATTGATTCCAAGATATCGGTCAAGAAGTGGTTTATCACTCCAAAACAACTACGTATGATACTACCTCAAAAAGGTTAGAAGATAAACCACCAAGTCTAAAATCAGACAAAGGGAAGACTCCCGTCGCTGAAACAGAAGAAGAAAGTTTTGATGATGAACTAAGGGATGAAACAAGAATACCGTAAAACTCTTAATTTGAGGATTCAACATGCTCTCGTAATTTAATCTTCAACAAACCTGAAGGCCCCGAGGTTCCAAAGTAGGGCGCACTAACCACACCAGCTTCGATGTTAATCAACTCGATAGGGAACTCGTACCACTACTGAATCGATGCAGCACAGCAAAGAAGAGGATGAAATCACTTTCGAGTTTGAACAAGAGGAACAAGAGAAGAATGAGAAGATCACCGATGAAGACATAGAGGAAGCGTCTAAGGAAAAGGTCAAGAAGAAGCTAAGGCTAAAGTTGATGAGGAAGAAAGGATTCAATTAAGGTCGAGAATCATTCAAGACAATCCTCGAGCATAACCCCTAAGAAACTTCGAAGCCACCCTAAGGACCCCGAGCCTTCTCATGACTCATCTTCATCTGATTCATCGTCTCACTCATCACCACCACCATCCAAAGATCCTACCACCGCATCCACATCCAAATCACTCAAGAAACCCATCGAATTGGGCATCACGCGCCAAGACCAAGATTGTCAAGGCTACATAGTAAGCAAGGAAATGCAACGTGATCAACAAGAAATTGAATCAGCTTGCCGACAGAGTTAATCTACTTCAAAATGTGATAAACGAGTTCTCAGAGGAAAGAGAGATGTTCGCCAGAAAACTCTATCCACATCTCATGGCATTGGTCAAGCACACACGCCAAATTGCGTCATGGAAATCAAACCGCTCCATATCCGGGTTGTCACGATGCTGAATTGATCTCTAAGTTGGTATGCAAATGTCTCAACGATCCCAACTTTCACTTCGATGATGCAAAACTTTTGAGGCATTATCGAATATCAACTCAAGACATCATGTAAAGAGTCACCGGTCATGTTGCTTTACCAAGAGATGATGACGAATCGACAAGGATTCCGCCTCAGCCGTTAAAAGAAAACACAGCGAATCCGCTTACATGCCTCCACCACCCCAAAAGACCACCACCACCACAAGAACGGCTCAATGTCCTCCTGCTTCAAATAAACCTCGGGACTCTGAGTCTTCACCACCAAAGGAGAAAACTGGTGACTATTTCCAATACACCTGGGTGAATGGAAAATTCTTGAGCCCCAACAACAACCCTCACCTAAAACATCAACCGAGAAACAATCGGCACCATCATCCACACCTAAGTAGAAGAAGAGATCCAGCTTGCTTCTTGGTTAGATGAAGATGACATCAGTAGAATACGACTGGTTCAAAGAAGTCGTTGATGATACTCGCCACCTAGGCCAAGGACCTGTAGATGGTCTACTATGAGCAAAGCTTATTCAGATGAATTGTAGGTCAAGAAGATGACTAAGATCGAATTACGCTAGATCAAAACGATGCTTTCCAATTGTTAAAGAACGATCCCGTAAAGGTTGTTGAAGTTGAATATCACCTCGACAAGATTGCAAGAGCTGCTCTAACAACAATTGACTCGCTCAACCCTCAATCAACATTGACTTCACAAGACCCGATAAGGCTCCATATTACACGTGATCGACCAAACCACTACCAACCATTGGCCCAACGATCAACCTAGAATCCATTACCAATACTTCTTCAACAACGACTGAATTTCTACAACATGGTAGCAAAGTCAAAGACAAAGTATACGCCACTAACCTTTAACATCCAAACATGAACTTCCAACAATGTTGCTATAGAGGAAGAAGCCACAAGAATGTTCTTTGAAAATGTGGTGAATTATGATCTCGACGCACAATATGGCATTCATCATTGGCCGAACGAAGAAGAAATAATCGCGAACTTCCAAGTTCCAAATCAAACAAAGAAGTTGCTGACAAACGGATCGCTATATCATGAATGTCGACGGCTACTAAATGGGATTATTAATTCCTGAAGAAAATCACCGTCAAACGCCAAGACGAACAAGAATATGATTCTTATCAAGCTGATTTTCCTAGGTTGTCACTTAACATACCTAGACCTGCACCTTGCTAAGGTACAAGGTCGATGAGACACTTTTCCACACATATTCTCCAGCATCATCACTTTGTTAATATTCATTCAAGCAAAGTGATCCAGAATGTGTTGAAGATCTTCAACTCTTTGTGGAATCATATCGAAACAAGTCAACCTCACAAAACCATTACTACACTTTCCTCGACATAAACCAACTTTCGCACACCATTGTCAAGAAACCGAAATTTGAGTTGTTTACCCAGGAACTTCACCACAATTTTTCATGGTGTACAATGAGGTTCACAAAAGCGATCACACTGAAGTCGGTGCGTGATGGGTTAGCATATCGGTTGAAAGACATAAAGCAAGGTATGGGTCGGGAAGTGTTGGAATTCTAAGGAAAGGAGGGATGCTAGGAAGATAATCACAAGGATTGATGAAAGGCTATTTCACCGGGATCAGATGCGGAGGCTAGAGAGCTTTGTCGGTGGAAGAGAGAGTTTCTCTCTTACGGGCTATCAACGTCAAGAGATAACTCCCGGTCTCATTGACGAATTGCTTGGTACTCCTAAAACTCTTTCATTGATTGATTCTTTTGGATATTATGATCTGTATAATTGACCATGGTTTGTGCACAAATAACGGTGTACAACCCGAACTTGTAATGAAAGGACCCTGTGGTATGTATGAGTGCCACAATCCTATAAAAGGAGAGAAAGCTTCTTACTTTTGAGTAAAACTTATCAAAACTTTCATTTTTCAAAGTTTTCCTCAAAAGAACAAGTACTTCCCCTTATGTTTTCAAAACCTCAAAAGTTAATATTACTTGATTGAGGGGGAGTACTTGCTAAAATCTTTGTTTACAAATTATTCTTCGTGGAAACTTCCCACAAAACTCGAAATGGACATATTCGATATCAAAATTTCATCAAAAATAACATTTATATGCCATTTTTGAGGGGGAGAAAAATTTTGTGATAAAAATATGTTGGAAAATGTGATTGAATCTTCATGCTAAAACTTAACCCATGAATTGAAGAGATCTGAACTATCATACATCGAAAAGATTTGTCTTCCAAGACTTATCCGAGTAGATTGTACCTATTCGAGAAACTCTTGATAGACATGAACTTTGACGGGTTTGACAACCTTTTGAGGTTTGTCCACGCCTTCAAGCTAGTTATTAGAGCTAGTTTTCACCTAAAAGCTAACAATGTAACTCTTTAACTATGCAACGTAACCGTGTCTCGCGAGGAATTGTCTATCTTGAGTCGATCAATTCAAAAGTGTGAGCTCTATCCTCATTGTGCAGATTTCTGTCAAAACACGTGAGCACATGTGGAGGGGGAGTATTTCTGAAAATACAAAAACTCTCGAAGTGTTACAAAATGTTTTCACTCATAAGCACTTTGGGAGATTTTTGAGAAAAATATTTTTATGGCAACTTAGGATAGTCATGAGTTATAAGGTGACTAAGGTTAGGAATAACCGTCCTATGATTCGCCAGAGCCGGAGGGATCTACCCAAGGACACCACCAATAGTTAGAATTTAGAAGTCCTTAGGTATGATTATAAAAAGGAGAAATGAGAATCGGAGAAAGAAGGAGTTGAAGAATTAAAAAGAAATGTAATGAAAAGGGTGAAAAGAAATAGCCCTCCAAATTATTCAATTTAGGGCAGACACCGGGTTCAATTCATATGCTACTGGTTGTCACTAGATGACACCGGTATTGAAGATTAAAGTCGTCATGGACCCAGCGACGCATGTACTAAACCTTCCTAGCCACTCAAGTTTCTCTCAACAGAAGCTTGTTTCATTCTCACAGGGAACCCTACACAAACTATCAGATTTCTCTAAGAGATTGTTGGTATTGAAGAAGGAGACCCTCTCCCTAGTCTCCGATCAGAAAAACCAAAGCGAACTCTTGAGTCTAGAGCCACGAGATTCATCAAAAGATCTCTTAGGAACACTTGACATTTCATCACTTGTCGTTCAACATTAAGGACGCAAGTGATCAATTCTAGAGTCCTTAACAGATCTTAGCAATCTATCAAAAATATTTATGAGAGGTTCACATTTGTGATCCTCAGTTATTGAATGGAAAATCCTGCCAGGGTCAACATCAAATAGCCCTGACAGCAGGTCGCTTCGGTAACTCCTTGTGGGTTACGCTTAGTGTTGTCTCTAACGTTCTACCGTGGGGTGAGCTGCGGTGTACCTCAACGACTCACCCGAACTATAGGCACCTCGCACATCGTGTTATCCTACTTGAGAGACTCCAGTTCAGGAACAGCCTTTGCTAGAATTAGAGATGTGTTTTCACACTATGCTTTTAACACGCTCAAAGTTTGAACTTGTAAGTGCTGGAAATCCCGCTAAGGAGATTCCTTTCAAGAATCGAGTCCTGAATATTTGGGCCATTACTTGAACTTGTTCAATGTAATGCCAACTGTCCCTAATGGGATTCGGACGGCTGATTCGCCCGACCAAGGTGAATGGAATCAAGACATTCATTAGAAGAACAATCGTAGTGGTCAATTCTCTAAGAAACGACCACAGTGATCGATTAATGTTTATCACTAACCAATTCTTATGTTTTCTTCTTATGGATGCTCCTGGGAGATGATCGTGCAGATTCTCCACATGCTCATACCAAAATTGAAGTTCTCTCGAAATGCACCACAAAAGTCAGAATGATTCTTAGTCAAAGCCAAAGAATCTACAAAGTTTAAAGACTAAAGATAACTACTTCAATCGTGAAATCCAACGTCAAATAAGAGTGTGAGCATGTTGGAGAAGGACGTGGAGACACCTGAGCAACGAAGCAGACCTGATGCAGATTACAACAACATAACATCACCATATCCGCACCAGAACAAAGAACAAAGATAAATGAAGACGTCAAAGCTGAAAAATTCAAAGAAAAACAAGATTCTCACACTGAGGAGATTGTTGGAATCAAGACACTTCTTCTCACAAGAAAGAAGAATGTCAGAAGACGTCAAAGCAACTATTATATCCGCTCCAACAGCTTTTCAAGATTACTGAAGTCATTAATTACCAACACTTAGGGGGAGATTTTTGGAATCACTCCTAAACTATATTTCAAGTGTTAGTAATCAATATCTAATAGGTTGCTTAATTCGGCTTTTATGTTTGTATTAATGGCAAGGCTTATGTAGAAAGCCCATAAGCCTTGGCCCATGTCTAATAAGGAAGGAAGGGAACTTGTAGTGTTGCCCTAGTCCCTTCCCCTATAAATACCTTTGTAAACCTTCATTTTAAGGTTGGTTGTTCATCTTAATACATTCTCTACGCATAAACTTTACTTATTCATACGTATGTGTGTTTTGTGTGTTCAACCAATCTATCTTCATCTTATTTCTTACATATTGATGCTTGTGTTACTTTATGGTGACCTAACATGTTCTTCTACTTCAAAGGTCTTTATTGTTCTTCTCTTACGTTGCAACTTCCTATTCTTCCATGTTTTGCTCTTAAGTTGTGACGTGCTAACATTGGGAAAGAGACAACTATTCCTGTTTCTGTGGAAGGAAGCACATTGGTATCTTGTGGTTTCTCATTAGGCGTTCTAGTGTCAATGTCAAACATTCCTGGGGCAGGTACTTGTGTGTTACTAATCCTATCTTGTTTAAGTTTCACCAACCCCGCTTTCAAGTCATGGATAGTGTGTAACAAATCTTGATTTTTAGAGCGAGTGTTTCCATTATTTCATAAAACTTCTTTGGTATATGCAAGATGATCATCAGCATCTTTTGAAGCTTGAGCATGAGTCTTTTTGAGCAAATCAAATATGACACCATATTCTGTTTTGACTTTGGCAATTTCTTGTTCATATTTTGAAATTTGACATTTTAAAGGCACGTTTTCATCATCCAGTTGTTCTATTTTTGGATTAGAAAATTTTGAACTCAACTGGTTGATTTTGTTTCGCAAAGCAAGTTCATGATTTTTATAATCTTTTTGACACCATTGAAGACGACGTTTTGCATTGGAAAGTTCATTTAACAATTGCTCATTTTCAATCATTAAAGACTTGATTTGTGACACATTATCGGTATTCTCATCATTTTCAATAGAATCAACAGAATCGACAGCGATATAGTCAAATGCATATGCAACAGAATGTAGTAACACAACATTTATAGTATCAAAGACATATAACATCTTCCAAGAGTCGGTCAACATGATTTCTTAACATTTTCTTTTTACGTTTAGTATTTGAAATCGATTTTTCTGTTTGCTCAAAAACTTTTTTCATAAGACCAATCTCCTTCTGAAGATCTCGTTCCCAATATATTGCACACATTTTAGATTTCTGACATGTGGTAAAAGCCCTTCTAGAAATATCCCTTTGTTTTGCAAGAATGGCGATTGAAAATGTTCACTTTCATTTAATTTACTTCAATTGCATGTTCCAAAAGTTTGATGTCAGACATAAAAGTATCAACATATTTTAGAACTTGACATCGGTCATCTAATGGTTTTATTTTACTAAATGAAGGTAAAGGACCATTAATTGGTGCAACATTAGAGAGGGGACCATCATTAGAAGAGGACTCTGTAGTTGATGTGACAACCCAAGGTGTGTTAGAGTTATCCTGTTGTGTGACGAAAGTTATGGCTTTTGAATAGTTAAATGGTTTGTAATAAACAACATTTTCTAATTTTGACCGACTCTCATCTTCTACATCTAATTCCTCCATACGATTATATTCAACAACACTCATGATGCAGTCATCAATTCTCTGTTCTACACTGTAAACTTGAGGATTTCGTTTGAATACTCTATTTGAAAAACGTGGTTTGTAATCAGCAAGAATTGGTCCATATCCATTAGGATTTGGTTTAAAAGAAAACTTTTGAATTGTTGTGATTGATTCACCGTATTTGTAATCAACATTTCGAAACTCTTTGATTTTGTTTTGTATGTCGACAATTTCCTCTAGATAGTCATCTATTTGTTTCTAATGCTTTTGTACTCACAAAACCTTTTTTGACAAGTTAATACTCGACTTGGCTTTTGAGTTTCCGAAGTGAGAGCGTTAAGTTGTTGTTTATGATCAAATTTCAATTGTTCTATTTGAGACAACAAGGCATTCTTGGATGCAACTAGACCACGGACTGCTTTTTCCAAGGATTTTTCATTTTGGTAAGATTTAGCAAATGCGACTTCAAACCCTTTTTCACGTTTCTCTTTAGTTTGAAAAATGTTGAGTTGGAACTTATAGCATTCATTATCCTTAGTCAACAGTGCAATTTTATCTTGAAATTTCTTATTGATGTCATTGCACTTTTCCAGTTGAGATTGGGTGGTCTTAATTAAGTTTGTCATGAGCTCAAGATCTAGATTAGACAAACGTTCATCTTGTTCAACTTAAATCTCAGCATGATCATTATTTAGATCCTCAAATGTGACAACGAAGTCAACTTGATTATCAATATTAACCATAAGGTCATCTTAATCGTCAAATATAACTACGGGATCTATTTGATTATTATCGGAATGAGATGTAGAAGATTCATGTTGAACACTCTGAGCCTCATTGGATGCAGATGTTGGCAGAGATATCAGATCATTAATGAGTATGTTTTGATACGATACCTGAGACAAGCCGTCAGTGTCATACACTGGGCCTGTCTCACTCATGTGGGAGATCTTGCATGTTTGCCATTAGCATCACAGCTACATTAGCACGCAAGTCCTCCATGTCATCATCGAATCTGATTAGCCATGAAGCTCTGTTCTTGTTGGTAAGAGTTCCACCAGCCTTCATCCTCGAGAGCCAAGAGTAAAGCCTCTTTGAGATAAGCTGCTTTTGTCCTCGACTTTGGGCATGCATTAGCGGATGACCCTTCTAATTGCAGTTATAGCATCGGAGACCATTAACCCAAGTCTGAGCATTTCCCTGATCAACCACTTGAACCCATTGTTGTTGAGCACCCATGTTATTCCTTCCATTAACATGAAATCCTTGACCACTATTCATCTGACGACCATTTCCATGATTATGTACCTTAACCCTTCCATTGTTAACAATAGCTTGATTCCTTGTATGTGATGAGGTGCGAATGCGGTTGTTGCATTTGTTAGCATAGCGTCCGAAGGCTCTTGCAATCATAAAAAATCCTTGATTCAATGCATCGAAGGCTTCTGCATCCTCATTTGATTCACTGTAGAGTGCTTGATCATTGTTGTTGCATGGAACCAATTGAGTTTCTTGTAATTGTTGTTGTGATGGATCATATGGTGTGATCTGAGCATTTGGTTGTGGTGGATTTGTGAAGGTTGTTGGCAAGGTCGGGAATTGAGGATAACATGCTTGAGCCTATAAAGCAAGAGTATGATTATCCGGGAGTGAAGGCGAAGCAGGGACCCCATGGATGATTCTTTCTTTGTCAACTTCATTTTGGTGGTGCTTCAAATAGTCATACAACAATCCGTATGTAGCTTGATGAAGATTCTTCGCTTGACGGATGAAAGTAACATACTTTTCCCAATCAGGACCAAGACAGCTCAGGAACTTTGTGTTGATTGCAATCCTTGGCATAATGATATTATGTTTATCCAAGTCATTGATGATGTCTGAGAACCTATGATGATATGACTCTAATGTCTCCCTTGGTTCAATCATGAAGTGTTCATATGCTAAGTAGATTTTGGATTCCAAATCTTCTTGATTGAGTTCAGTGCCTTCCATTAGAAGATGAATGTGTTCCTACATTGCTTTAGCATCTTCGAGCATCAACACTACTGGTATCGATTGGGTAATCCCAAAAGGATATATTGGGTTGCAATTTCATCGGTCTCTAAGTGAAGAAGTTGGTCAGTAGTAAGTTGATCAAGACCGACAATGTTAGTAACGTCATCTCTTGGTGGATTAGCATTCGGATCTCCAGGTACAGTGAGAGTAGGCATCTGAAATGGACCTTCAAGGATGACCTTCTTCAAAAACAAACCATGTGGCTTCTTTAGATCACAAAACCTAAAGAACCATATCACCCATTGATCGTAGTTTCCGGGAGTGAGCATTAGAGGTTTGTCAAGGGATCCAGCTTCATGAATGGATTGTTGGCTACTTAAAGCTTCACACATCTTTGCAAGCCAAGAGGGTTCCTTTGGTGTTGTAACATTCATAGCATACTTGGCGGGATACTGATTTTGAAAGTAGGTATAATGTTGTACTTGTTGACGAGGGTTTGGTGGAACCATTTGTGGTGGAAGAGGATTTGCTCCTTGAGGAAAGTGTTGAAATTGTTGCTGAAATTGTGGAGGATATTGTCGATAGAATTGTTGTTGTTGTTTTTGAGGATACTCATGTGGAAAGTAGCTAGAATATGGTGGTTGAGACATCTTGAAACTTGTGTTGATGATGGATCTTTGTAGTCGAATGAAACTTAGATTTTGTTGATGAAGTAACCTTATGCGTAGAAACCAGCTTAGGCGTAGAAATCGCGTAATAATAAACTCCCTTACGGCGTAGAGACAAGAGTTTACGCTATATGAATTGCTTTACGCAGTAAACTTGAGAAAAGCTTAGCTTAAGTAAACTAAATACTTAGTAGTAGAATCCTTTATGCATAATATTTCCTTAGCTTAAAGACAAGCTTAGGCGTAGGAAATGCTTAGGCAAAGAAAATTCTACGCGTAAGAATTAAGCGTAGGCGTAAAACTAGGGTTTTACCCAAAAATCTTTTACACTTATGATGAATTGCTTATGCGTAAAGTGCTGCTTAGGCGTAGACTTTGTGCTTACGAGTAAAACTAGGGTATTGTTACGAGTAGAAAGTACCAACTTTTACCAAAACTGATTTTTATGCTCAAAAGTGTTTAGAAACCTGATTTTAATGATGAAATAGCTCCAATATCACCAAAATAACAATAAAGTTTGAAACTTGATGATACAAACCCAATAACACCCTTACGCGTAAAAATAGTACCTAACAAAACCAAGCTCAAAATCTAATCTACACACGTAAAGTTTGAAACTTTTTGCTGAAAACTGAAACTTTAACACTAAATAAACCTTGAACCACAAGAATCTTGAGTTTTTAAGTGTAAAAATTATAGCTTTTAAGCGTATGAAAAGTTATGTTCTAAAACCCACACGTATGAAATAAAAACTTCAAAAACATAAGTGTTTCACCCAACTAGATGGCGATTTGATACACTGTTTGGTCACCATAATGTAACACAAGCATCAATATATAAGAAATATAGATAGAGAGAGATTGGATGAACACAAACCACAAATATACGTATGAATGATAAAGGTTATGTGTAGGATATAAGTGTAAAGTGAACAACCAACCTTCAAATGAAGGTTTACAAAGGTATTTATAGGGGAAAGGACTAGGGAAACACTACAAGTCCCCTTCCTTCCTTATTGGACTTGGGCCAAGGCTTATGGGCTTTCTACATAAGCCTTGCCATTTATACAAACATAAAAGCCTAATTAAGCAACCTATTACATATTGATTACTAATAGTTGAAATATAGTTTAGGAGTGATTCCAACAGTTATTTAATAGGTTAAGGGTGCATTTTGAAAGTTTTTTTATTTAAAAACTCTATATAGACATTAAACTTCAACATTTTTTATAAAATCATACGTATCTCAAATGCATATCAGTATTGGGCTCATTTTGTTCGTTATTGCGAGACCTTTCTAGGGGTATTTTTTTTTATTCAAGAAATCCCGAAGTATCTATAAGCTACACGATAAATAAAGTTTGTTATATAAAAAATTGTAAATAATAAGAAGTTTAGAGTTTTTTTCGTAATTTCCTTTCTTAACTTTTATACATATAATAATTTTTGAATTTTTTAATGCATGGACCAATGGGATGAGATTACTTCACCACAAGGTTCATTACCTAATATATATATATATATATATATATATATATATATATATATATATACACACACATATATATATATATATATATATAGAATTTATTATTTGATGCTTATTCTTTGTTTATTTATTGTTTTATATGAAGTTTTATTAGTCATTCCACTAGGGTATTTTGGTGATGTGGAAACTAGATGGTAGCCTAGATTTTATTCTTTTATTATTAATTGTTTCTATTGTATGCATGTATAGTTCGTTGGTAGTTACCCTAGCTTCGGTAATTTTGAAATATAGCCGTATCTAGTTTGTTGGGATTTTTTTTAATCCAGTTCTTAAAGTGTCGGTCACCTCAAGTATGTATGCTCGTTAGAAAGCTCGTAGTCGTAGTAAGTCTATGATAGTATTTAGTTTACTTTGTAACACCGTGGAGGACGAATGGGTCTTTACCCACTGTCAGATGCCCGATCCACGACCTTAAGTAGGCGTGCTATGCTTGTACCCTATAAATACCCTTTGCCCTCCAAGGAAAAGGGTTGGAGCTTCATAATATATTTTTCTTTGTCTCTCTAGGGTTCCCATTCTCTCCCACTTTCTCTCTCTAAACTCTTAACCTAAACGGCAAGACCTCGTATGGTATAAACTAAGATCCTACAAATGGTATCAAGAGCCATGGTTTGATCATCCATCTCTCATGTTCTTGGTTTGATAGTTATTGTTTGGGTTAAGGTTTAGTTTTGTTTTACGCATAAAAGGGTGGTCTCATATACGAGTTTATGAATCCTTAAAGCTTTAAATTTTACACTTTTTAATCCAAGATTCTTATGGGTTAAGGTTTATTGAGTGTTAAACTCGCTTTCTTGCAAAAGGTTCAAACTTTACAAGTTTTTCTTGGTTTTATGCGTGTTTGGATACGAGGTACCTGCATCACGCCGTAAGAGAGAAAGGTGGTTTTGATCCTCAAGCTTTGTTATTTTGGTGTTTTTAAGGTTGTTTCATCATCATAATCAAGTTTAGTAAAAGGTTTTGATCATAAAACGTGTTTGGCAAAATTTGTACTTTCTACGCATAACAAAACCCTAATCCTACGCGTAAGGTTTTTGTCACATGATCTTCATTTTGGTGGTTACTCGTGTTCTTCTTGCTTGATAAGCCCGAAAAACACTTCGAATTTGGATATCTCGTGCATTGTGAAGTGTAAGAGATCTTTGTGGGTAAAACCCTAATTTTACGCATAAGCATAAATCTTACGCGTAACAATTCTTACGCATAAGCTTTTTCTTACGCATAAGCTTGTCTTACACCTAAGGGAAACTTACGCATAAGGTTCTTACGCCTAAGTTTTGGTTTACGTATAAACTTAAGCTTTTTACCCTAAAACCTCTACACGTAAGCTCTAGTCTACGCCAGAACTCGCTTCACGCGAAGCTTGTGTCTACTCGTAAGTTTGTTGTTTACGCTTGCCGCCGCCACGATAAGCTTCTACGCTTAAGTTCCTACGCATAACTCTGCTGTCTACGCATAAGTTTTACGGTTTATCTCTTGATTTTGTAAAATCCGTGAAAGTATCTATTTCCGGTTAAGTCAAAGATTTGTAAAATCTCGTAGAATTTAAACATGTCTTCCGTTGCTGATGATGTGCAAGCCGCAGGATCCGATATACCGTCCTCCCATGCTTGACAGAACCTGAATATGAGTCTTGGTCACAAAGAATCGCACATCGCTTAGAAAAGGAGAATGGGGTTAACATCCTTAAGTCTATTGATGAAGGACCGTCGAGGTTGAGACTACTAGAGACATGATTGATACTGCCGCAGATGGAACAATAGTTTATGGAATGGATAGACCTAAGATGTATGATGAACTCACTGATAAGTAGAAAAAGAGATTTGATGCGATATCGAGCTTCAAATATTATTCTTCAAGGTCTTCCAAAAGATATCTACAAGCTTATCAATCACAACACGAAGCCAAGGCGCTGGGATAATGTCAAGATGCTTCTCTCAGTTCGAATTGACTATCGAAGACCGAGAATCACAGATGTATGATGAATTTGAGCACTTTAAGATGAAACATGAAGAAGGTGTTTATGAATATTACGTGAGATTCCACAAGCTGGTGAATGATATGAGGAATATCAAGATGATTATGCCAAACATTCAATTTGAACTCAAAATTCGTAAACAATATGAATCCCGAATGGCACAAGTTTGTCACTTCGTGGAAGCTTACAAAAGGACTAAAGAACACCAACTATGAGCAATTGTATGCCTTCCTTCTTCGTAATGAAAACATGCTATGTTTGAAAGAAGGATTCTTGAACAGTTCAAATCTCAACCAGAAGAAACAAGCTCATCAAATGATACAACCGCATTCTTCACCAAAGCATCACAAGTCACACCCACTGGAAATGATTATCATAAGCCCGCCTCGATTCGGGATATAAGCAACCTAGTTCTCGATGAAGTCATGGAGCACTTTATAATCAAGTGGCTCTTATGGTCAAGCAAAACCGAATCTCACCCCTCACACTAACAACTATCTGAACCGTGCATCCAATCGTCAAAATCATGCCACTGTGAGAAACGGAAAGATTGTGGTGGAAAATGTGCAAGGAAGACAAAATGCTTATCCTCCACACAATGAACAAGGTAATGTAGGTTATGGGAATGCTGGTGTTGGTGGTGGATATGATGGTAATCAAAATCGTGAAAGGAATATAGTTTAGGTCAATTAAAACCAATCAAGTGCTACAACTGTGGTGGAGAAGGGCACATTGCTAGGAGTTGTACTCAACCAAAACGCCTCATAACGCTAGATTACGTGAGACAAGATGTTTTTGGTTCAAGCACAAGATAATGGTGTAATGTTGAATGAAGAGGAGCCGTTGTTCTTGATCGATGGGAATGCTAGAACATATGATGGAGATGTGGATGAACAACCTGCATGCCGCCGTAACAATCCCAACGCCTTCAAGTTGCGCATCGTGATGCATTTGACTCGTGACGCTGATGATGAACCATGTGCACAAACAATCTTCATGGCTAATATTTCTCCAATAACCTCTTCATCTCAACAAGCCAGTTCATCCAAGGAATCTATCATTAAAGAGGTACTCAAACTATATGATGTGGTTGATGAGCAAAAAATTCACCATGAAGTACACCATCGAAGTCATTGAGTCGATATTGATAATATGGGTAATAACAATGTTATCCCATATGAACAATATGTGAAACAAGATGACAGTCTTGTTGTACCTAGTGATGAATCTTCTGCAATTAACAATGAATGCATGCCTGATGAATACACTGTATTTGTGCCTTATGATTCCTTGACCACTGAGCTCAATACCTATAAGGAACAAGTTGCTATTTATGAACAGTGTGCTAAGTTTGAGTTAACTACCCGTGGCGAGCGGATATGGATAACCAAATGCGTATAATTATTAGAAAAAGTAATTTTAGAGAAGAAGTATTAAAACAAGAGTTAAATTCCTTACAAGAAAAGCTTTCTAAAACTGCTAAGCAAAAACAAGAACTTCAAGAAAATGTGAAATTGCTTAAGCAAGAATTCAATGCTAAGGAATCAAAACTTTTGAATGATTTTTCCAATCTAAAACTTTGAAAACAAACTTGAGAATAAGTTGTACGCATACAAGGGAATACCATTCGTGACCGCCACATGATCACTAAGCATAGAGTCTTGCGATAAGCATAGCGCTCCCTTGTAGAGCCAAGTCCAGAGGTTATTAAAAGAGCTGCTCAGCATAAGGCTTTATGATGGTAATGAAATCCTTAAGCCTAGGCGAAACCTAGTCTATGCGTTGAGTGCACGGAGGAAGATAAGAAATCAGATGAAGTTACTAGGGAGATATTGAACAAGAAGCTAGAAAATCCCGAGTGTAAAAAGAATAACATAACGTTCAAACCTCATGATTACACTAAGGAAAAATGGATCTCCTTAAACAAGTTTAAGCCTCAGACACTTCTAACACCTGAACAAGTGTTCTGGAAAAAGGATATGGATATGCAAAAAGCTGAAAATCTTGTTGAAACGAATTCCCCTTGTAGGAGATTGTCAAAAGAAACTGTGTATCCTCCTAATACACCAATGCACCTAGTTCCTAGATCTATTGCCACTAATAGCATGACCTTAATCAGCCTATATGTTGTTTATCAACCTGCTTGTTGATTTTGAGAAAACGTGTAAGAAGAGAATCACACCTACAGGGATTACTGAGGGGAAAGGGGTTTTGAGCAAATGAAAGAATGTTATTTAACCAAAGTCATGCCTTTCTTTAAACAATTAAAAGGACAATTTGAGAGTCTTAAAATTGGAATAAACACCGATATTAAAGAAATGGAAAAGGAATTCGATGCAATGATAGTTGAAGTCAATGATTATGAACAAGAACTAAAATACAATGAAATTGAAAGGAAGAATCTGCATATACTAAATGAGAACTTGATCTCTCAATGTGTTGCTCAAGATGTGTTCTATGTTGCTACTAATTCTTCTATTACTGCATCTCAATTTCATGAATTATCTGTTGCTTTGAAAGTTTCCCATGATCGTGTCATTGAGCTTGAAAAAATGAATTCAAAATTGCATGAGAAAATTGAACAAGATGATCATGATAATCTCGTTAAACATCTTTCAAAATTAGAAGTTGAACATTTTGCTTTGCAATTAAAATATCAACATCTCAAAGAAAATGTTAAAACTTCAAATATCAAGACATCGCCTATGCTCCTGAAGTTTGATGCATTTTTTGAAATCAACAAACGTGATGAACAAACTCTAGCTCAAGATAACACGATCAAAAGGTTGAAAGCTCAAATTTCACAACCGAAGGGTGAAAAGAGGGATGTAACGGTTCCCATATGCCTCCACCTTTAGATTCTCGAATTTCCAACTTCAAAACATCATTATAACTTACAAAAGGAAAATGCTTGTTTTAAAACCGAAATTTCAAAGGTTAATGATCAAAACAAAGAGTTATGTGATTCATTTAAAGTTACACATGATAAACAAATTGAAAAGATAACTTCTTTACTTAATGATATTGAGGATCTTAAGCGTGAGGTGAAAGGAAAGTTGCCAATCCCCAATTGCAAGTACTTTGTTCCTAAAGTCTCGACAGATAAGTATGCTATTGATATGTTATATATTCCCTACTCATTAGGAATAATGAACTTGCACATAAAGCATATATATCATCTCTTAAGGAAAGTTTAAAGGGTCTCCGTGAGATTGTGGAAGATGAAAGATTAGAAAAACCTCTTGATAGTACCATTGCCTATGCTTGCATGAATGCCAAACGATCTCGTGAACTCTTAGAGTACGTAATTGTCACATGTCCAAAATTTAGCAATAGGCGAGATAGAGTAGTCGCACCTAGTTCTATGCCTAAGGATAAAAATGTGACGTGTAATGTAACTCACAAAACTTGAACCCAAAGACTTCTAGACCACCAAGGAAAAGTGTAGTATCACCAACTAATGTTCCCGTTGTTCCTTCTACAGAGTAATCGGCAATACTAAGGTTAGCGGGTCAAAGCTTCCTTCAGCAATACAATGAAATAGGATCTTGCCAGCCAAAAGTGTTGAAGAAAAGCTAGTAGAAGAACACCCTAGGAAGAATAAGTTTGAGTTGAATAAAACGAATCGTGTTGATTCTAGTATTAGCTATAAGCGCATCGTAATTAATTCAATTCTACTACCGCTTGCAAGACATGTAATGAATGCTTGATTTCTGGTCTTAATCATGATTGTACTAAGAATGAAGTGTTTTATGTTGTGAATACTCCAACAAGAGTATAAAAATGCTAGACAAGTTAAGGAGATCCGAAGCCTAAAAGGAAAAAGGTTAGCAAGTGTTGGATGCCTACAGGAAGAAAATTTAGCAATGTGGGTTATCAATGGAAACCTACTGGCCGGAAATTCAAATTGAATGAAGCTTGTCCTAGGACTTCTAGATTTATGCCTTCTAAGAAGTGGAAGCCTACTGGTAGAATCATACCTTTAAGAAGTGGTCACACCTCACATAGGTCCACTACCACTACTAGTCTTGCCTCCACTAGTGACGTTGTTATAGATTCTAGAAATGCTATAGGTACATCAATTGTGTGTACTAACCAAACGGAACCCAATCGTTCATGGGGTTCCAAATTATCCGCTTATCCATTCTTGTGCGTCAGGTTCAAATGCGAGTCGCACAAATCGCCCTTCGGTATTTGTACTCGCCGCTCAAAGCATATGACCGTGACCGGTCGCGCTCATGAACTTCGTGAGTAAATTTATTGAACTGTTAGATTCGAAACGACCATTTTGGAGCTATTATGGGATATGGTGATTATGTGGTCGAGATAGTGTAATTTCCGGTATATTATGTGGAAGGACTTGGTCATAACTTGTTTTCGTTGGTCAATTATGTGATTCCGATCTTGAAGTGGCTTTTCGAAAACATACTTGCTTTGTTAGAGAACTTAACGGTGTAGAATTATTAAGAGGTTCTCGAGGTTCTAACTTATACACCATCTCTATCGATGACATGATAAAGTCTTCTCAATCGCTCTTGCCAAAGGCTTCTAAAACAAAGTCTTGGTTATGGCATCGTCGTCTCAATCACTTGAACTTTGGCACCATAAACAACCTCTCGAAAGGATCTTGTCGAGGCTTACCCAGATTAAAATATGAGAAAGATCATCTTTGCTCAACTTGTCAATTGGGAAAAAGCACGAAATATGCCCACAAACCAAAACCCACAAACTCCGTAATGGAAGTTCTTCATACCCTTCATATGGATCTGTGCGGACCAATGAGAGTGCAATCGATTAATAGGAAGAAATATATTTTAGTCGTTGTTGATGACTACTCTAGATTTACTTGGGTAAAGTTTTTGAGAACTAAGGATGAAACTACAAATTGTCATCATCAAACTTATCAAGCAACTTCAGGTTCGTCTTAACAACATGGTTAGAATTGTTCAAACTGACAATGGCACATAGTTCGTTAACCGAGACTTAAGTCAATTTTATGAAAGTATTGGAATCAGTCATCAAAGAAGTGTTCCACTAACTCCTCAACATAACGGTGTAGTTGAAAGACGAAATCGAACTCTTGTGGAAGCCGCAAGAACAATGCTTATTTACTCAAAGGTTCCAATGTTTCTATGGGCTGAAGCCATTGCCACTGCTTGCTACACCCAAAATCATTCCCTCATTCACACCTCTCATGACAAAACTCCATATGAACTTGTCCATAAACTAAAACCCTGATTTATCCTATCTTTTTGTGTTTGGTGCTTTGTGCTATCCAACAAATGACGGTCAAGATTTAGGTAAATTAAGAGCTAAAGCAGGCATTGGAGTTTTTGTAGGTTATGCACCAAACAAGAAGGGTTACCGAATCTACAACAAAAGAACTCGATATATAATGGAAACTATTCACTACGCTCGATGAGTTGTCCAGAAAATGGCTCCGGACAATCCTGCCTCGACCCGCACTTCAAATGAGTCCAATTGGTTCATCCCTTGTACCAATTCCTCTCTCCAAAGAACTCCATATGTACCTCCATCCAAGATGATTTGAAGAAATTGTTTGATCCAATGTTTGATGAACATTATGAGCCAAGTGCCACTGATTTATCAACTCCAACAACGAGGTCGCCCTATCTCTGTCAATGAAGTCAACTCCTCGTTTCAATATCATTAAGTCAAGAGAGCGCTGCTGCCGATCACTCTGTCTCATCAACAAATCATCAATCATCGAATGTACATCATGGAAGTGTCTCTGGCACCAATGATGAAGTTAAACCCTTTGCTACTCCTGAAGATGCTCCATTTGAAAACATCTTTGCCCTCGACCAACACGGACCATCTTCTTCGGGGATATAAACTCGCTACATCAGCCCTTCAACAACAACCACACGAACATCTTAGAAAATGGACACATGACCATCCATTGGATAACATCATTGGGAATCCTTCTCGCGCTGTATCAACTCGAAAACAATTAGCTAACATGCCTTATGGTGCTTCTTTAACTCAAGACTCTCTAAGATCGAACCAAAAGATGTTAAACCGCAATGTCCGAGGACACTGGTTTAATGCAATGCAAGAAGAAATTCATGAGTTTGATCGTCTAGATGTATGGGAATTAGTACCTGCTCCTTATTGTGCAATGATCATTGCTCTCAAGTGGATCTTCAAAGTGAAGCTTGATGAGCACGGTGATGTTCTGAAAAATATGGCACGATTAGTGGCAAAGGTTATCGTCCGAAGAAGGTATCGACTTTGAGGAATCTTTTGCTCTCGTTGCAGACGATCGAAGCCATCATAATCTTCTTCTAATGGCTATGGTAGTTTATCGATGGATGTGAAAACCGCTTCTTAATGGAGATCTTAAAGAAGTGGTATTCGCCACGCCAGTAAGGTTTTGTGAATCCGAGCATCCTACTCATGTCTATCGCTTGAAAAAGGCCCTTTACGGTTTGAAACAAGCTCCAAGGGCATGGTATGATACGCTATCAAAATTTATTCTATCCACCGGATTCAAAGAAAGGAGCTGATCCAACATTGTTCACCGAGAGTCAGCAAACATTTAATTCACGCTCAAATTTATGTTGATGATATTATTTTGCCTCGACCGACCCAAATGAATGTGCCGTTTTCTATGGAGATGGGCTCCAAATTTCAAATGTCAATGATGGGACAAATGTCATTTTTCTTGGGATTACAAATTTCACAAAGTCCCGAGGCATTTTTATAAATCAATCAAAATATGCTAATGAAATCTTAAAGAAATTTGGATTTACCTCCAGTGACCTGTTGACACTCCTATGGTGGAGCGTACCAAACTGGATGAGGACCACTCAGGGATCATAGTAGATCAAACGAAATATCGTAGTATGATTGGATCCATGATGTACCTCACAGCCACAGACAGCATACATTTTGTTATTCGCCTGTATGCATGTGTGCTAGATACCGTGCTAAGCCTACCAAAAGCACCTTGAAGGGGTTAAACGGGTCTTTCGGTATCTCCAAGGAACTATTCACATGGGTCTTTGGTATCCGAAGGACTATGGTATGTCACTAACGGCCTATGCGTGATGTCTGACCATGCAGATGTCAAGATACACGCCAAAGTACATCGTGGTGCTCAATTCTTAGGTGATAAGCTTGTCAGCTGGTCTTCAAAGAAACAAATGAGCACTTCCATATCCTCTACAGAGGTTGAATACATAGCCATGTCATCTTGTTGTGCTCAAATCTTATGGATGAGATCCCAATTATCTGACTATGGCTTTGTATTCAACAAAGTTCCTATGTATTGTGATAACAAAAGTGCCATAGCTCTGCCTAACAATGTTCAACACTCTAGAGCAAAGCACATCGACATTCGACATCACTTCATCAGGGAACAAGTTGAAAGCGGTGTGGTTGAACTATACTGTCGGGACCGATTATCAACTAGCGACATCTTCACAAAATCTCTTTCGAGAACGCTTTGAGTTCATTCTTCCACGACTAGGCTTAAAGAGCCTTCAACCGTGAACGCTCAAACGTCTTGAGGAAGACGCCGAGAGTAAAGGTGTTCGACTCTATCTATTCTTTGTATATATCTTTTCAAAAACCAAATACAAAAATATAAAACCAACAAAACGAAAATAGAAAAATTCAAAACTTTTTAAAATCCATAAAAATCAGAAAATCTTTAAAATCTTCAAAAAATATTGTCTATTTATCATGTTTTTCTTGTCGGTTCGATAACATCTACGGACTTTGAGTTGCCACTGAAAGAATGGCACGGGTCTCTAGATGAAGTTCGAATCTTAATTTAAAAAAAAATTGAGATGGAGAAAAATGTTGGTTTATTGTCATTTCGCATAAGAACCCGCTTTCAAAGAAAGAAAAGAGCCATGCTATCATGTTTTTCAAATCTCATGCTCCGATTCTATATACATTTATCTACTATCTAATGAAATCTAAGTGCTTTGTAAAATAACTCGGACTCTATTTTTGATAATCATCTGACTTATTTGTCAAAATATCTATCTCTCAATCAACAACCTATGTCATTGATTGAGGGGAGAATGATTTCAATTAAATTAAAAAGTTATTTGTCATTCAATTGTTTTCAAAAGATAATCATGCGTGTTTATTCAATGGAGTTTAAAGTCTTAAAATCTGATCATTATCGTTAAAACGCCATTATCAAGTCACAATTCTCCTTAAAAGCTTTCAAAATCAATTTAAATTCTACAGAGATCACAAATCTCAAATGATTTGATAATTGTGATCGGGGGAGAATTTGTGATTTAAATTTGATTTAAACCGATAAATCGGTAAATGGTTTTATAAGGATGTACAAGTTCTCCTTCCCACATGTGCCAAACGATTTCAATTTTTCCATGCACATGTCGAGGGGTAGCATTTATCTTAAACCACAACGATTTGAATCGTGATCATTATGCGGTGTTCCCTCTAGTATGTGCAAAACTCTTTCAAACCTTAAGGCACATATTGAGGGGAGCAAGCTTATGAAAACCTCATCCTTCCCTAAAATGCTTTATCTACTTGATTTAATTAGGGAAGTGATGTTGATATCTTTTAGAAATTGATAATCAAAGAAGTTTTTTCTCTCTCTTACCTCCGTGTGCAAAACGATTTCAAATACTTGATGCACATGTTGAGGGGGAGCTCTTGTTCTAAAAATATCAAAACAATTCAGGTACAAAATGCTTTGATAATATATCATAAGTATCCGGATTGATTTTCAAATGGTTTTCAATTGGTTCCAATGGCAGATGAACAATACCAAATAGACCAACCAATTTTACTTTTTGTACGGTGATATAAGGATGATAAGGTTAGGTATGAGTTCCCATGATCCGCTTAACGGAGGGATCTACCCAAGGACTATCCACTAGTTAGTGTAGAGTTCTTAGGTATGATGATAAAAGGAGATAAAATGAGATATGGGGAAGACTCTGATCGAGCTAGTACTAGAATAAACCCAACAAGGTTCTAGCTATGAAGTCTCGGTAAGCACTGAAGGGTTGAAGAATGAAAAAGAATTGAATGAGAAAAGGGTGAAAAGAAATAGCCCTCCAATATTTCAACCTTAGGGCGTAAACCGGTTCAATACATATGCTATTGGTGGTTACTAAGGTAACGCCGATATTGAAGACAAGACGTCATGGACCAAAGGACGACCTGCACTAAAACTTCCCAAGCTACTCAAGTTCCTATTAAAAGGGCTTGTTTCATTCTCACGAGGAACCGACATTATCTATCGACTTTCTCTTAGAGATTGTTGATATTGAAGAAGGAGACCCTCTCCCTAGTCTCCAACACAGGAAACCAAAAGAGCACTAATTGAGTCTAGAGCCACGAGATCATCATATAAATCTCATTAGGACACTTAATTCCTGAAGACTCATAGTTTCACACAATGTGGAATGTGAGAATATATTTTTGAGATTCCTACGCAATATCCTTGTGGTATTGCTAAAGACTTGTTGTGTCATCTCGACTTCATCAATGGAGCGGTTCATTAGTGAATCGTTCCTTGTCCAGGAAAATGGATTGATGGATATCTTTGAAAACCAATCTGTGCTCAAAATTTTTCTTCAAAGACGCCGACGTCATGTCGTGATTTCAAAGTCAAAAGATATTTATGATTGATAAATTGATTTTCCATAAATCCTTCGTTGTATTTCAAAACACTTTATACTAAATACACGATTGCTTTCAAATCATTTTCCATCAATCAGTGAATCTCTATTCGTTGGTTCACTCACTCCTGTTGTTGTCTTTGAGACGCCCGGTTTGAGAACGGCTAGAGCAAATGCGAAACCCTCCAAGGAGATTCTTGAATTATACATGATCACTAGTGCGATTTGTCGATCAACGGGAACCGTGGGCCGTGTACCTCAATTCAACAAAAGTGATCAAAGACACTTCCGTGCGCTTTATTTCTAATCTGTTCATGCAGAACACTGACGCTTGGCACCGATAAGAATGCAAATTGTCAATCCATAGCCGCATGCTCACACAACACATTCATTTCTAAAGAAATCATGATAAAAGCATCAAAGTCTCTGATATTATCACTCCATGCTTCACTGCGCTACGCCAATATCATGAATCAACAAAAGCTTCGCTACTGCCAATATCATGAATCAATTAAAGCTTCGCTACTCGATAAAAAGATATCATGATCCAGAATGTGAGCATGTCGGTCCTTAAGTCACAACATCACATACTATCAACACCACAATGGAAGAGTCAGAGATTTATGGTTGTTGATAATCTCAAAGTTTGTTCAAAGACTCAAACATCACGCGGATCGCTTTAAGACCTCCACCGAAATCTCAAAACATGCAAGACTGACGATTCAAAGACTACGAGCTAAAGAACAAAAGTGCTTAATCAAAGAAACCAAGAACAACGAAATGTTATATCGCTTTGTAATTATTGTAAGTTGAGGTGACCTTCCTTGGGAGATTGTTGGGATTTAGTAAATCCAGTTCTTAAAGTGTCGGTCACCTCAAGTATGTATGCTCGTTAGAAAGCTCGTAGTCGTAGTAAGTCTATGATAGTATTTATTTTACTTTGTAACACCGTGGAGGACGGACGGTGTTTTACCCATTGATGCTCGATCCACAGCCTAAAGTAGGCGTGCTATGCTTGTACCTTATAAATACCCTTTGCCCTCCAAGGCAAAGGGTTGGAGCTTTCATAATACATTTTTTGTCTCTCTAGGGTTCCCACTCTCCCACTTTCTCTCTCTAAACTCTTAACCTAAATGGCGCCAAGACCTCGTATGGTATAAACTAAGATCCTACATAGTTGCTTAGGAGAATTTACCAACTGACCCTAAGCATGTAGGTAGAGTTTGGGAGGGTAAGAATTGACCAACTGGCTACCCTTCCTCGCTTGTGCGAACTGACCAAATGATCGTCGGTCGTTTGGATGAACTTAAGAAGTTAGGGATGAGTGTGTAAGATGCTAGCGCTCGGGCACTCATTATTTCGAATCTTGCATGTAGAGGTACTTAATGACTTGGCTTAAAGGACTAAAAACAACTCGAATTTCAAGGTTAGAATCTTGATCTCGGGTGGAAGCCTTTGTTGATAGGTTAGGACGAACTGACCAAATGCTGTCCTAGTGACTTAAACCCCTAGTTGAAGCAGGAATCTAGTGACTTTTAGAACCCATGTAATGCGATAGTAAGCGCCGGCTCGTAATGACTGCTATTAGATTGCCGAATGATCCTGGGTGACCTGTTCATTTTAGTAAGGATTCTAAGAATCATACGGTAGACGAATTAACCATATGAGTGTACCGAATTTTGCCACGATCCATTTGTGGATGAACTCGATTTAAGAATTGCATCACTATCTTTCACATTAGCTTGTTTACCAGAGAACCAGCCCAATTGATCACGTGACACCTTAAATATTATCAATCCTTTCATTAAAACTTATTTATTTGACAATTTAATTAATTAGACAGCTAGGAATCAACCGTTCTTGGGATGACCTCAGTCTTACCATTCCCTCACTACTTGCGACCGGGTACACTGCCCTTTAGTGCATTAGGTAGGCCATAGGTATACGAGTAACTATAAATGTAAAACCTGGTCAAAAATCCTGCATCACCCAAAAAATGCATGCCAAATCCACTAATCGTGTGAAGCAACAACTTCAAGCATTATAGTTAGGTATTTTATATCGCCTCTACCATATTGTCCCTCCCATGACGCCAGACAATTTATCCATTCCCAATGCATACAATCGATGCTTCCAAGCATTCCTGAAAAACCATGAACATGCTCATGCCTTGCATATAGATTTTGAATGTCGTTATAGTTTGGTTTTCTTAAAAAATCCGGCATGAACAATTCAATAATGCACATATTAAAATTATCCAGACAATCACGTATGGTATGCTCACCCATTTTCCAATTGTCGTAAGGAGGAAGTACATTTCATAATGACACACATATTCATTCGACCCGTACAATCGGGTTGGACTTTAAAGAATTTAAAATGCTTTGGAAGAGGATTGACAATATAAGATTGAATACCTTTGACTATTTCTAGAAATATTTTCTGGCTCATACAATATCTTCTTCGAAAATAGGATGGCGGATACTTACAACCTTCTTTAAAATGGTCGGCTACTAAACGTATCTCGGCAGCCTCACGCTCACGGTAGATCGGGTTACAGTTGAATCGAAGAGGTTGCGCTTCTTCTGCTTGTAATTGTTAGGAATTATATAAAATTAATGTAATAGTATAGAGCGGTTCCTACTGATAAGGTTCCTGCTGTTAGTTTTATTGTTTCTGCTGATAGTGCAGTTTCTGTTGTTAGTGCAGTTCCTACTAATAGTAGTGTTTCTTCGGATAGTAGTATTCGTATTATTAGTAATTAGTTAGGATATGCATGAATTATATTAGGAAGAGATAATGCATATCTTTTACGCGTTTTGTAAACAGCTGTATTAGGGTTTCTTATAGTATAAAAGAAACCTGCGGCTATGAGTTATGTACGTGATTGAAAACATTCTTAGTGAATTAATATAGATCGATAGAGGATCAAAGTTTTAGTTGTTATTATCTTCTTTAACTCTTGTATTCATATTCCGCGTGAGCGTAAGTTTATTAGAGGTTCTCCATAGTTTACTTGTGATTACATAGGTATTCTATATGTTTCTAAAAGGCTCTAAAGATCTATCTAGGACTAATCCAACAAGTGGTATCAGAGCCTGGTGAGAATCTCTCAAAGAAGATCACTTTACTCTCTCAAAACCCTAAAACTCTCCAACAATGTCGGATGGAGAAAATGATATAGAAAAGCCTAAGAGCAGCCCTCAGACTCAAACAGTTCAGCAGGTTGTTACCACCACCATGTCAAACAACAATGTTAAGTTTCCCTATCTTAAGAAGGACGAATATGAAATTTGGGCAACGAAGATAGAAAATTGGATTACCAACAAAGGACTACCATCTCTGGAACATTGTCCTGAAAGGTAACAGTAAGGAGAAGACTGAAAGATATACTCAAGGGAACGTGATAATTCTTCCGCAAAGAAGAACTACTTATGAACATATTGCACTTCAGAGGGAAACCAAGGCAAGGGCTATCTTGCTCCAAGCACTTCCAGATGACCATATGGGTGATTTTCATCACCTTCATGATGCAAAGGAAATTTGGCGAGCAATCAAGGCAAGGTTTGGAGGTAATGAAGAATCCAAGAAGATGAGAAAGACAATGCTCAAGTAAGAGTTTCAGGAGTTTAAGATTTTTTAAAATAAAGGCATACACAAGGGGTATGACAGGTTTCAGAAGATCTTGAGCCAACTTAATCAGATGCAGTCAAAACCTGACAATTAAGACTGTAACACCAAGTTCCTAAGGGCTCTACCTTCTTCCTGGAGGCAGGTTTCCCTTACTCTCAAGCCAAAGGGTGGCCTTGAATACTTAAGCTTTGATGACTTTTACAACAAGCTCAGAACTCTTGAAATTGATATCAAGGGTCATTCAAGCTATTCTCTCACTCTAACCAATTCAAAGATTTGTTAGTACTACAAGTGCTAATACCAAGATATCATATCCTGATAGTCCCATCTCATCATCAGCAGCAACCACAACAAACACCTCTTCTGGATCAAGAAAATCAAAGTCTTGTAATGTGATAGAAGATGTGCTTTATACATTTGTTGCTGAAAGTGAACCTCAACTGCAGCTTGCCTATGAGGATTTTAATCAGGTGGATAAGTGGGATTTGGAGGAGTTGAACATAAAGTGGCAGATGGCTATGCTTTCTTTAAAATTCAACAGGTTTGAGAAGAAGTCTGGAAGGAAGATCAATTTCCAGGGAAGGGATGCAGCCAGGTTCGACAATAAGAAGGTCAGGTGTTATGAATGCAATCAATTGGGTCACTTTGCCAGGGAATGCCCTGATAAGATGTAAGATATAGGATTTCACAAACACATTAAACCACAATCAATATGGGGCGTACACAAATGTTTAGAGAGAGAAAGGGAAGAGAGTTGGGAACGATGTGAAACAAAGAAAAATGGTATTGAACCTCCAACCCTCTACCTTGGGAGGTAGAGGGTATTTATAGTGTCTTATAATAAACGCCACCTACGGGCTGTGGATCAGGAATACAGTGGGTAAAGACCCATCCGTCCTCCGCGGTGTTACTAAACTAACTACTTATTAACATAACTTGACTACGACTATGGGCTTTCTAACGAATACATATACTTGAGGTGACCGACTCTTTAACGACTGGATTTTTTAAATCCTAACAATCTCCCCCTAAGGGAGGTCACCTCAAATTACACAGAATACAAACAGATATTTCATTCAGATAGTTCTTGGATTCTTGTTTAATTTCATTGCTCTATAGCTCGTAGTCTTTGATTCTTCATGTTTTGCATGCTTGGATAATTCAAGTGGAGGTCTTTAACTGATCCACGTGATGATGAGTTTTGAGCCAGCTTTAAGATCATCAGCTACCATAAATCTCTGACTCATCCGTCGTTGTGTTGCCATTATGTGAAATTGTGACTTTTGACCGACATGCTCACATTTTGGATCATGATATCTTCTCATCAGAGTTGCAGAAGCTTTTGATGATTCGAATATTTCCAAGAGCGTAGCGAAGCATGGTTTGAAAATATCGAGCCGTTGATGAAGATATTCGCTTATCATGATTTCTTTAGAGATGAATGTGATTGTGTGAGCATGCGGCTATGGATTGACTCCTCAATTCTGATCAGCTGCAATCGTCGGGGTATACCTGCATATGACAAGAACAATAAAGAGCACGAAAGTGTATTTGATTACTTTCGCTGAATTGAGGTACACGCCCACGGTTCCTCGTTGATCAAGACAAGTACGGTGATCGTATAATTCAAGAATCTCCTTGACAGGTTTCGCAGCTTTTCTAGCCGTTCTCAAACCGAGCATCTCAAAGAAGACAACACGGAGTGAGTGAACCGAATTGAGATTAACGATTGATGAAAAATGATTGGAAAAACAATCGAGTACTGCTCAAAATAAAGTGGTTTTGCAATACAACGAACGTTTTAAGGAAAATCAATTATCAATCATAAACACCTTTTATTTTGAAATATTAATACACAGTCGATGTGCTAGAGAAAAGAATTTTAAGCACAACGACTGGTTTTTCAAAGGTATCCGTCAATCCATATCCTGAACCAGGATTGATTCAAAAATTTTAATCGCCCCATAATTTCTGTTTAGTTGTCACATGGTTGATCTATTGGATAGATCTCACATGCCACCTACCAAGAGCTTGTTTGATGTTGGCTCTAGAAGGCTTTCCATCTTCATTGTGAATATGTTTGCATATCACTCAGATGTTCCGGCAATACCACAAGGATAATGCGTAGGACTCTTAAAATATATTCTCTCTTTCCACATTGAGTGAAACAGAGAGTCTTCATTGATTGTGTCCTTAATGAGATTTATTGATGATCTCGTGGCTCTAGACTCATATGTGCACATTTGGTTCCTATGCCGGAGACTAGGGAGAGGGTCTCCTTCTTCAATATCAACCATCTCTAAGCGAAAGTTGATAGATAATGTAGGTTCCCCGTGAGAATGAAACAAGTCCTTTTAAGAGGAACTTAAGTAGCTTGGGAAGATGTAGTGCAGTGAGTCACTCGGTCCATGACGTCTTGTCTTCAATACCGGTGTTACCTAGGTAACAGCCAGTAGCATATGAATTGAACCCGGTTTCTGCCCTAAGGTTGAAATAATGGAGGGCTATTTCTTTTCACCCTTTTCGCATTTATTTCTTTTTCATTCTTCAACCCCTTCACTGCTTACCGAGACTTCATTACTAGAACCTTGTTGGGTTTATTCCAGTTCTAGCTCAATTTCAGTCCGTACTCTTCCCATATCTCACTTTACTCCTTTTTTCATCATGCCTAAGGACTCTACACTATCTAGTGGATTGTCCTTGGGTAGATCCCTCCGCACTAGGGATCGTGGGAACGAATACCTAACCTAACCATCCTTATCACCATACATAAAGTAAATTTGGTCGGTCTTTTTGGTATTGTTCATCCACCATTGGAACCAATTGAAAACCATTTGAAAATCAATCCATGTACTTGTGATATATTATCAAAGCATTTTGTACCAATCATTTTGATATTTTAGAAAACGGCTCCCCTCAACATGTGCAACATATGTTTCAAATCATTTTGGCACATGGAGGCAAGAGGAAGAATTCACTTCTTTGATAATATTTTCTAAAAATATCGACACGACTTTCCCGATCAAAATCAGTGTTTCACATATAGTTAAAGATATTTCCGGGAAAGAATGTATGCATCTGATTTTGAAATTGTTTAGCACATATTAGGGAATTATCAGTTTAAATCCAATTTAAATCACAAATTCTCCCCCGATCACAATTTTCAAATCCTTTGAGATTTGTGATCTCTATTGATTTAAATTAATTTTGAAAACTTTTTAGGAGAATTTTGACTTGATTTTGAAAAACATTTCAGCTGATAAGGATTAGATTTTGAGACTTTAAACTCCATTGATCAATCATGCATAAATATCTTTTGAAAACATAACATTAGCCAAGGTCTTGAATCAATTGTAAAAAACATTGTTCTTTTTGATTTTCCAAAAGTAGACCTTGCTCTTTTACGTGCCAATTGTTTGAAAAATAACTTTTTTGATTGAATTGAATTGAAATCATTCTCCCCCTCAATCAATGACATGAGTTGTTGATTGAGAGTTAGAGATTTTGACAAAGATAAGCCCGGATGATTCTCAAAAATAGAGTCCGAGGTATTTTCAAAACAATTTTGTTTTCATTAGATGACAAATATTTTTCAGAAGAATCATTAGACGGAAAAATATTTGGAAAGAAACATTTGTCTTTTTGGTGACAAACATTTGTTTTAAGAATTAGAGCATGAGATTTGAAAAAGAAAAAAAAATTAAGCATGACTCTGTTCTTTCTTTTTAAAACGGGTTACTGCCTGAAATGACAATAATCCGCCATTTTTCTCCGTCTCTTTTTTTTTTAAATAATTTATGTACATTCAAAGAACATCTAAAAACCCGTGACATTCTTTGAATGTCAACACAAAGTCCGTAGATGATATCGAATTAAGAAAAGCATGACAAAATAACAATATTTTTGGAATTTTTAAAGTTTTATATTTTTCTATTTTCTTTTGTGGGTTTTATAATTTTGTATTTTGCTTTTTAAAAAAATATATACAAGAGATAGATGAAGCAAGACCTTTACTCCTCGTCTTCCTCTTGAAGACGTTTGAGTGTTTCCGGTTGTAGACTCTTTAGACCAAGTCGTGGAAGGATAAACTCAAAACGTTCTCTAGGAAGAGCTTTGGTGAAGATGTCGCTAACCGGTATTCGAGACCTCACAAAATAGAGTTCTACCACACCTTTTCCACTTGTTCCCAAATGAAATGATGTCGAATGTCGATGTGCTTTGCTCTTGAATGTTGAACGTTGTTGCAAGAGAGAGCAATGGCACTTTTGTTATCACAATACAGAGGGATTTTGTTGAATTCAAAGCCATAGTCAGATAAATGGAATCTCATCCATAGGATTTGAGCACAACAAGATGACATGGCTATGTATTCAGCCTCTGTAGAGGATATAGAAGTACTAATTTGTTTCTTTGAAGACCAGCTCACAAGCATACCGGTGTCCTTCGGGTACCATAGTCCCATGTTGATGGTTCCTTGGAGATACCGAAAGACCCGCTAATCGCTTCAAGGTGCTTTTTGGTAGGCTTAGCCCGGTATCTAGCACACATGCAAAGAAACGTAATATCGGCTTCTACTAGGCGTGAGGTACATCGTGATCCAATCATACTTCGATATTTCGTTTGATCTACCATGATCCCTGAGTGGTCCTCATCCAGTTTGGTACGCTTCACCATGGGAGTGTCAACGGTGTCACAAGTGTCAAATCCAAATTTCTTTAAAATTTCATTTGCATATTTAGATTGATTAATAAAAATGCCTCCTGGACTTTGTGAAATTTGTAATCCCAAGAAAAATGACATTTGTCCCATCATTGACATTCGAAATTTGGAGCCCATGTCCTTAGAAAAATTGTCACATTCATTGGGGTCAGTCGAGGCAAAAATAATATCATCAACATAGATTTTAACGTGAATTAAGTGTTTGCCTGACTTTTCGGTGAACAATGTCGATCAATCGCCCTTTGTTGAATCCAAGTAGATAGAAGAAACTTTGAAAGCGTATCATACCATGCCCTTGGAGCTTGCTTTAAACCATAAAGAGCCTTCTTCAAGCGATAGACATGAGTAGGATGCTCGATTCACAAAACCTTCAAGGTTGGTGACGATACTAACTTCTTTAAGATCTCCGTTAAGAAAAGCCGTCTTTACATCCATCTGATAGACTACCATGTTCTTACTTCCAGCATTAGCCAAGAAGATTCTGATTGCCTCGATACCTGCAACTAGAGCAAATGATTCTTGAAATTCAATACCCTCCTCTTGAAGGTATCCTTTTGCAACCAATCGAGCCTTGTTCTTTAATATATCACCATGCTCATCAAGTTTTACTTTGAAGATCCACTTTAGAGCAATGATCATAGCACAGTCAGGAGCAGGTGCTAATTCGCATACATCTAGTCGATCAAACTCATGAATTTCTTCTTGCATGGCATTGAACCAACTGTCTTCATTCATTGCAGTTTTAACATCTTTTGGTTCGACCTTGGACAGTACAGAGTTGAAGAAGCACCATAAGGCATTAGTTGCAAGTTGTTTACGTGTGGATACTGGACGAGAGGGGTTTCCAATGATGTTGTCCAATGGATGATCATGTGTCCATTTTCTAAGGTGTTCGTGTGGTTGTTGTTGAGGAACTGAAGTAGTAGAGTCGTTTTCTCCTGATGATGGTCCAGGAGCAAATAGGTTCTCAAAGGAGCATCTTCAGAGTAGTAAAGGGTTATCTCCATCATAGGTGCGTAAACAATTCCATGATGTACACTTGGTGATTGATGAATTGAAGATGATACAGAGTGATCATCGCAGGAGCTTGACTCAATGACATAGAAAGAAGGGTTATCTATGTTGACAGGATAGGAGCAGCCTCGTTGATGGATTTGTGATCATTAGCAATTGGCTCATAGTGTTCATGAAACATAGGATCAAATAATTTCTTCAAATCATCTTCTGAAGGTGGTACATATGGAGTTCGTGAGGAATTGTGTACAAGAGTAGAACTGATGGGACTACTTAATGAAGGTTGTGATGTGGGTCCGAACCGGGTTATCCCTGGAGCCATTTGACCGTCACTCATCGAACGTAACGGAATTGTTTCCATGATATTTCGGGTTCTTTTGTTGTAGATTCGTATCCTTTTCTCGCTTGGTGCATATCCTAAAAATACTCCAATTTCTGCTTTAGCTTTAAGTTTTCCTAAGTCTTGACCCTCATTAGTTGGATAACACAATGCACCAAACACACGAATGAATGAAAGATTAGGTTTTCGATTGTGGACAAGTTCATATGGAGTTTTTCCATGAGATGTGTGAATTAGGGATCGATTTTGAGTGCAGCATGCAAGGGCAATGGCTTCACCCAGAGAAACATTGGAACCTTTGAGTAAATCAGTATTGTTCTTGCGGCTTCCACAAGAGTTCAATTTCGTCTTTCAACTACATCGCTCGTTGAGGAGTTCGTGGAACACTTCTTTGATGACTTATTCCAACACTTTCATAGAACTCACTAAGTTTTTTATTAACAAACTCAGTTCCATTGTCTGTTCGGATGATTATGACAATTTTGTTAAGACAAACCTGCAGCTGTTTGATAAGTTTAATGATGATATCTGGAGTTTCATCCTTTGTCCTTAAGAACTTAACCCAAGTAAATTGAGAGTAATCATCAACCACAACTAACACATATTTCTTCCCAAAATATTCTCACTCTCATGGGTCCACATAAATCCATGTGAATGGTATGAAGAACTTCCATAACTGAGTTTTAGGTTTGCGTTTGTGGGCATACTTCTTGCTTTTTCCCAATTGGCATGCTGAACAAAGATGATCCTTTTCATACTTTAGTCTAGGTAAGCCTATTACTAAGTCCTTTCTGGAAAGATCATTTATGGTGCCGAAGTTCAAGTGATTGAGACGATGATGCCATAACTATGACTTTGTTTTTAAAGCCTTTGATAACAAGCAAATTGGAGAAGACTTCATCATATCTTCAATAGAGATGGTGTATAGGTTTGAACCCCGTGTTCCTCTTAAAAGTTCGACACCATCAAGGTCTCTAATGAAACAAGTATGTTTTCTAAAAGCCACCTCTAGATCGAATCACGAATTGACCAACATAAAACAGATTATGACCAAGACCTTCTACATAATATACCCTGGAGATTACACTATAACCAACAACATAGTCTCCATAACCCATAATTGCACCGAAATGATCGTTCCCAAATCTAACAGTTCCGATGAATTTACTCACGAAGTTCATGAGCGACCGGTCTCCAAATATATGCTTGGAAACTCGAGTCCAGGTACCACAGAACGATTTGAACGATCTGCAGTTGAACACAGACAAGAGTGGATAACTGGCTAATTGGGATTCCCATGCAAGAATGGGTTCCATTTGGTTAGTAACAATGATTGGAACATCCACATCATAAGTAAAAACAATGAAATCATTAGGGGTGGATGCTGAGCTAGTGTGTGCATTAGACCTATTCAAAGTATGTTCACTTCTTAAAGGAATAGTTCTACCAGTAGGCATCCATTTCCTAACGGGCATTGTTCTAGATAATTTAGGGCATAACTCTTTAAGATTTAATTTACGGCCAGTAGGTATCCATTGATAATCTACATTACTAAATTTTCTTCTCCTGGGTTTCCAATGTTTTCTAACCTTCTTCCACCATTGCTTTCTAGCCTTCTTAACCTGTTTGATAGCATTAACATTCTTAACTGGGTATTTAACCCCATTACTCACATCATTCACAACACATTCATGATTAACACCAGAGATCAAACATTCATTACATGTTTTGCAAGTAGTAGTAGAATTCGAATTAATTATAGTACGCTTAATGCTAATACTAGAATCAACACGATTCGTTTTATTCAATTCCAACTTAAAGTTCCTAGGGTGGTCTTCTACTTTCTTCCATTGATTACCCTTAGCTTGTGAGGTCCTATCTTTCTCTGTATTGCCTTGAGGCTTTGACCTCCTCGCTTTGGTGTCATTTTTTACTGCTGTAGAGGGAATGGGAACATTAGTTGGTTTTGCTACCTTTTGCATTTTAGGTTTAGAAGTGCTGGGATCTGAACTACTTGAAGGCACATTGAAGCTTGCATGCTTAACTTTAGGCGCTTAGTGAGGCATGTTAAGATTGGCATTCTTAAAATTAGGCATAGAACAAGGCACAACTATTTTATCCTTATTACCATCGGGTTTAGGGCATGTTGCTCTTAAGCATTCTAACAGCTCTTGAGATCGTTTGGCTTGAATGCAAGCAAACCTAATTTCACTATCAAGGGGCTTATTTATGAAATCCTCCTCTACAATTTCACGGAGACATTCTAGACTATCCTTAAGATTAACGAAATAGTTATGAAATGCCAGTTCGTTATTTCTAAGATGAGGAGGAATGTATTTAATAAATCACAAGATATTTAGAATCGCAGATATGACATTGACAACATTCTCATTAAAGACAAGTGGCATTTTCCTTTTACCCGACTCCTCGATTCTCAATTTCCTTTTGTAAAGACGTTATTTTTCGTTGTTCTTGTCACGAGTGACTTTCATTGAATCATATAACTCTTTAAAGTGTAGTTTAACTTTTTCATTTTCTTCTAGAAAACTCTCATTTTCCTTTTGTAAAGCATTAACCAGGTTTTGAAGATGAAAAGTTTGAGAACACTGAGAATCTAAAGGAGGAGGTATTTGGGAGCCAATCACATTGTTCTTTTCACCCTTTAATTGTGAAATTTGGGCTTTCAACTTTCTGATCGTGTTACGGTGAGCTTGAATCACTTTCGTCCACGTTTGTTTATTTAAAAAGTGCATCAAACTCTGGAACATTTGAGGATGTCTTGATGTTTGAGGTTTTGACATTTTCTTTGAGATGTTGATATTTTAGTTGCAAATCAAAATGTTCAACTTCTAGCTTAGAAAGATGTTTTACCAGATTATCGTGATCATCCTGATCAATTTTCTCATTTAGTTATGAGTTTTTGTTTTCAAGCTCAATGACACGATCATGGGAAACTTTCAAAGCAACAGTTAATTCATGAAATTGAGAAGCAGTAATAGAATACTTAGTAACAAGATAAAACACATCTTGAGCCACACAACTCAATACTAAGTTCTCATTTAAGATTTGCAGATTCTTCCTTTCAATTTCATTATATTTGAGTTCCCGTTCATAATCATTGACCTCAACTATCATTTCATCAAATTCCTTTTCCATTTCTTTAATATCTGAGTCTATCCCCCTTTGAAGACTCTCAAATTGACCTTTTAATTGTTTAAAGAAAGGCATGACCTCTGTTAAATAACATTCTTTAGTTTGCTCAAAACCCCTCTCCCCTTCAGTTATCCCAGTGGGTGTGATCATTTTCTTACATGTCTTCTCAAACTCAACAAATAGTTGATAAACAATGTACAGGCTAATTAATGTCTTGCTCTTAGTGGGAATAGATTTAGGAACTAAATGCATTGGTGTATTCGGAGGATACACTGTTGCTGGAGGCATTTTCCTAAGGGGAGTGTTTGTTTTAACAAGTGCATTAGCTTTTTGCATATCTATGTCCTTTTTCCAAAAAACTTGTTCTGGGTTAATAGAGTTTGAGACTTAAACTTGTTCAGGGAAATCCAATTTTCTTTAGTGTAATCATGGGGTTTGAACGTTATGTTTTGCTTTTTACACTCAGGATCATTTAGCTTCTTATTCATTTTCTCCCTAGTGACTTCATCTAATTGCCTATCTTCCTCGGTGCACTCAACCAAACTAGGTTTCTGCCTAGGCTTAAGGATTTCATTTCCATCATATATTACCTTCTGAGCTTCTCTTGCCACTTTACCATATTCAGGATTGGGTTCCTTTACGAGGGGAATGCTATGCTTATCGCCGAGAACTCTATGCTTAGTGATCATGTGAGCAGTCTGAATGGTATTCCCTTTGTACGCATAACTTATTTTCAAGCTTGTTTTTCAAAGTTTTTAGATTGGAAAAGTTATTCAAATGTTTTGATTCCTTAGCTTTAAATTCTTGTTTAAGCACTTTAATATTATTTTGGAGTTCATGTTTTTGCTTAACAGTTTTAGAAAGCTTTTCTTGTAAGGAGTTTAACTCTTGTTTTAACACTTCTCTAAAATTACTTTTTCTAATAATTGTACGCATTTGGTCATCCATTTCCTGCTCACGGGTAGTTAACTCAAACTTAACTCGTTGTTCATAAATAGCAACTTGTTCTTTATAGGCATTCATTCAGAGATAATGAATCATCGAGGGCACATGGAGTGTATTCATCAAAAACAGAGTCATCATTGACTGCAGAAGATGCATCACTTGGTACAATCTCACTTTCACTTTTATCACATATTGATCATATGGGACAATCTTACTATTACCCGCATTATCCATATCTGATTCATTAGTAACATGTGATTGTACTTTGTTATGCATCTCTTGCTTATCGACTTCATCGTATAATTTTAATACCTCATAGATGATAGATTCTTTGGAAGGACCAGCCTGCTGTGGTGATAAAACCTTTGGAGAGACCATTGGTGAAATGCTAGCCATGAAGATTGTTTGGGCAGTTGGTTCATCATCAACATCTGAGTCATATGCATTTCAATCAGCTACCTGAAATGCATTAGGATAATTCGACCCATTTCCCTGACCGGTTGCTCATCCACATCGACATCATAAGTCTTGGCATTTCCCTCAAGAAGAAACAACAATTCCTCTTCATCCAAACAGCTCCATTATCCCGAGCTTGTACCAAAGAACATCTTTTCCCCTGAAGTACTTCGGCATTTTGTGGCTTTTGGAGACGCGGCCGCAATATGTCCTTCACCACCACAGTTGTAGCACTTGATTGGCTTTCCCAGTCCTTTATTTGCATTCCTTCCACGGTCTCGATTAGTCGCTACCCTTCACCAACTCCACCTCTTCCCTGTTCATACTGCCTTCTTCCTAGAACATTTTGTACTACTTTCTTACCATCTCTCGACAAGTAGCTTGATTGTGTGGATTGGATCTTTGTTCGAGGTTGTTGTTGGTGTGTGGAGTGGAATTCATATTTTGACTAACCATGAGAGACAGTTGATTGATGAAGTTTTCCATGAGTGTGTTAGAATCTGGAGGCTTATATGCTGGATCAGGAATGATCTTGTAATTACCATTACCCATGGGAATGACTTGAGTAGCTTTGGTGGTAATTCCTACATTGGTGTAGAATGTTGTAGAGTCATTGGATGAACTTGTCTCTCCCTGATTAGATTTGAATTGTTCAAGTATCATTCGTTCAAACATAGCATGTCTCTCATTCTGAAGCAGGAATGCATGCAATTGCTCATAGTTAGTGTTCCTCAAACCCTTAGTTAACTTGACTCAAGTGACAAATTTGTGCCATTCGGGATTCATGTTGTTCACAAACTTTGAGTTTAGTTGAATATTTGGCATAGTCATCTTAATATTCCTCATGTCATTCACAAGCTTGTGGAACCTCACGTAATATTTTGTGACACTCTCCCCTGGTTTCATCTTAAAGTGCTCAAAGTCATCATACGTTGTGATTCTTGTCTTCTTTAGTTAATTCGAACCTGAGAGAAGCATCTTGACATTATCCCAAACTGCCTTGGCTTCAGTGTTGTGATTGATTAGCATGTAGATGTCTTTTGGAAGACCCTGAAGTATGATGTTTGATGCCCTAATATCGCATCATATCTCTTCTTCTCCTTATCACTTTGAGCTCATCATACGCTTTTGGTCCTGTCTCAATCCTAAGGTCACTGTACCATCTGCAGCAGTTTCAAGTGTGTCTCTTGTAGTCTTAATCTGATATGGTCCTTCATCAATTGATTTGAGAATGTTAACCCCATTTTCCTTTCCTAAACAATACAACCTAATTTGTTGAGCCCACGAGTCATAATCGTTCTGTCAAGCATAGGTGGACGTAGTATCGATCCAAATGCTTGAACGTCCTACGATAGAAACGATAGTAGGTACGTTGTTAGACATGATTACAAAGTTCTATGGGATTTTATTATTCTTTGATTATACCGGGAAATTGATTCTTTCACGGGATTTTACTAAACCAAAAGAACAACCGTAAAAATGTAACACGAAGAAGTGACAAGTCTCAATAGACAAGTAGCTAAGCAGTCAACTCGCTTTGGTATCAACTCGCTAAACTGTCAAAGACAAGTCGCTTAAAGAAACAACTCGCTTAAAACCCAAGTCGCATAAAGAGTCAACTCGCTAAATAGCCAAGTCGCATACAGAGACAACTCGCTTAACAACCAAGTCGCATAAACCAACTCGCTGCTAGTACAACTCGCTTAATAGCCAAGTCGCTTTAGAACTCAAGTCGCTTAAAGTATCAACTCACTTAATAGCCAAGTCGCATAAACCAACTCGCTTCCTATAACAAAGCAACTCGCTTACTAGAAATACAACAGAGACTCAACTCCATTACACTTTTCAAAAACACCCACTTAATCAATCAAAAACAGCCAAACTACAATGATTCAAGCCTTCCAATTCAAACCCTAAACACATATGATGATCCTAAACACAAAAGTACAATCAAAATTCAAACTTTAACACTAGAAATTGACCAAATGATTCAAACTCTTCTAAACACTTATAACCCCAAAAACCTTATGAAATCCACCAAAACAAAGAACTTGAAAGATGAGTGATCAAACCTGGCTCTGATACCAATTGTAAGATATAGGATTTCACAAACACATTAAACCACAATCAATATGGGGCGTACACAAATGTTTAGAGAGAGAAAGTTAGAGAGAGAAAGGGAAGAGAGTTGGGAACTATGTGAAACAAAGAAAAATGGTATTGAAGCTCCAACCCTCTACCTTGGGTGGTAGAGGGTATTTATAATGTCTTACAATAAACGCCACCTACGGGCTGTCGATCAGGCATACAGTGGGTAAAGACCCGTCCGTCCTCCTCGGTGTTACTAAACTAACTACTTATTAACATATCTTGACTACGACTACGAGCTTTCTAACGAATACATATACTTGAGGTGACCGACTCTTTAACGATTGGATTTTTTAAATCCTAACATAAGAAGGGAAGTGACATGAAAAGATACTCTACATTCAAGCTCAAGGAACATGAGGAACCTAAAGCCCTGGTGTATGTGGATTCAATGCTTGATTGGACTGCTCATGAGACTGAAGATAAGGAGGGTAGTTCTTCTCAATTTGGAATGCTTGCTGAGACTGGAGATGCTGCTGAGGAATTTGCCCTAATGGGTATTTCATCTCAGGTAAATACTTGTATATTTGGTTGTAATGATAAGTATGATGCCCTTAAAAGTGAATTTGATGACATTGATGGCCAATATAAAGAATACTTTATTCAGGTTCAAGCTTATAAAAATACTGTTAAAACTTTGGAAAAACAAAAGGTTTGGTACCAACAAAATCAATTGGCCAGTGAAGAGAAAGTTAGGGTGCTAGAAAGAGATTTAGAAAACACCACTAACATATTAACATTTACCGAGAATGAAAATGTTAAAGTAAACTTAGAAAAAGATGATCTAAAGGCTAAGTTAGAAAGTGAGGTGGCTAGAAAAAAAGAGTGGAAAGAACAATCTAAGCATCTTTATAAGTTATGGAACAGTTCTATGTCTATAAAAACTAAGCTTGGGTTAGGTTTCAAGGACTATATAGGTCCAGATGATGTATATGACCCTAATGACTATAGTGTTTTTGACCCTGTCACTGATGCTGAGGAAGAAAGGTATCGAAAACCTGTTAAGTTTTTAAAAGCAGGGGAAACGCATTCAGTTTCTTCATCAATTAATGGAATTGTTAGGCCATCCTCCCTAGAAACAGACTTGTATGAATCACATATGACCTATGGCCAAAAGTCTAATGACTTATCCAAAACTGGCAGTGAAACTAATGACTTTGTCTCTTGTTCTTTTAGTGATAAGACCTTAGAGACCCATTATAATGACTATGCCAGTTGTGATTCAAGTGACAAGTCTGAATTACCCAAGCCAGTTGACCCTGCCCCAAGAGTTGCTGCTGATGAATCTACTTCAAAGACAGCTTCTTTTAAAAACATTTCTTGTTCTTTTAATTTTGTTAAAAACAATTCAGTTTTTGGTTGTGCTTTGAATAATTTTGTTTGTAATAAGACATCTCATGTTATGAACAAGCCTTTTAAGAAGAAATCTTGTTTTGTTTGTGGTAGTACATTTCAGCTTATTAAAGATTGTGAGTTTTATGAGAATCAAATGGGTATGTTTACTGACCAACAGAAGCCCAAACCAATATGGAATGATGTGAATAATATTCCTCCATTTGTTCCTACTGGAAAAGATGTGAGGACTGGCAGACCCAATCCTACTGGTAGACCAGTTCCCTGGCGGTAAGCCGTTCCCCTACCGGTAACCCAGTTCTGCTTGGTAAGCCTCGCTTTCAGCCGCCGATAGACTCTTTCCACCATATTGGAGAAGAAATGTTCATAGGCCATTAATCAGACCTACAGGGGGGCAGATGTGATACTGTTGTTAAGCCCTCAGCAGGTTGCTCTTGGAGACAATGCAAACCACACTTAGGGAAGGAATCTAAGCATAATGGTGGATCTCATCAATCTATAGGTTTTTAATCTATGATCCACAAGGCAGGCCCAAGTCAGTCATGACTAGGGTCTCCATGAATACTATTGTTGTTGTATATTTTTCTAACTTGTAGGATGATCCTCATAAGAATAAAGATTAAGGTATTGTTGATAGTTGGTGTTCTAGGAGTATGACAGGGAACAAAGAAAGACTGCATGATTTTGTTTCTCTACATGGAGGCACTGTTACTTTTGGAGGAAGAGATGGCAAGATAACTAGGAAAGGAACCATTAGGACCTCCAAGCTGGACTTTGAAAATGTGTATTATGTGAAAGAACTAAGAAACTTCAATCTATTTTCTGTGTCACAAATCTGTGACAAGAAGAACAGTGTTCTATTTACTAATAATGAATGTTTTGTGCTTTCTAAAGACTTTCAGATACCGGATGACAGTCAAGTAGTGCTGAAGCTTCAAGTAGTGCTGAAGCTTCCAAAGAGACACAATCCGTATACATTCAATCTTAAAGTCGAAGCTTCCAAGGAGACACAATCACCAAGCTGGAAAACATGGTTTGGTATACATTCAATCTAATTGTGCAACAAGGAAAGCAACACAAGGACAACTCGCACAAATCATAATCTCTACTTCTTCATGGTCATTTCTCAAGTTTCACAATTTCATCAGTTTTGTTGGGTATTGGGACAAAAGATATCGTAAACTAGGTTTACGTGTGCCAAATTCACGGGGATAAAAGGTAACCTTAATGAAAAACATAACCCTTGTTTAGCGCGCTAACTCTAATTCATGATCATATCATCACTGTTATGGACAGGTTTTGATAATTTCATATAGACTAAGTTTAGTCTACCTTGGTTGTCATTTCATTAGCATCATTTGCATCATGTTAGTTCATTCATGACATTGCATTTCACATTAAATCTGCCAAATTTTATATTAAATAAACGTTATCAAGCCGGTGAGTTATTATTTTGAACATTTAAACTACTTCCAAAAATGATCCCCGACATATTTTTATATTTACATTTTGTTTATAAAACTATATTTTGAGTTTACCTAGTGTTCTAAATTTATTTTGTATATAAATCGTTAAATTTATATTATTACGACGCTTTTCTTAAAAACTACTCGATAATTATTTTATCACCTAAATGTTACAAGGAATGTATTTTTACAATTTTTATGGTCTAAGGAAGGCAACATTATACTCTAATTTGATCTATTAAAAATTACTTTTACCAAAAATTTCCTTAAATACACTAATGTGTATACAACTTTCAAGTTACCTATACTTAGTCTTTTACTTACACATTTTTACAAAGTATATACATAACATATATAAAAAAAATATATATATATATTTGGTTGACAACATCCCTCAAAACCGCCCTAAGGGGGTAAGTCATAGTTGGTAGATTTTTTCTTATTTGTATAGATTTATACACAAGTTATTTACCCACTCTTTCATTCACAATTATTCTAAGCAAATCAAAGATATTTCTCTTTCTTTTTCTTTCTCCTAACCGGCCACTACAAGTAGATTGAAGGGATCATCACAAATTTTTACAAGATCAAGTTAACACAATCTAGATTACACTCTTATTAAGGTTTTGAAATAAAAACCTAGGGTGTTTAGGTTAAACCTTGGTTCTTTGCACCTCATCATAGTTTACTTGTAAGCATATCATTTACATTTTTCATTTTTCCTTATCATTTCATATTTATCTCTTCATATTTGGAACAAGCATGCAAGACTTGTGTTTATTTATACCATTTTTACATTTATTTTAGAGTTTATATATAAAAGTCATCCTATAATTATTCCCTTGGTATATTTTGGTCTTGATGATGTCTAGGAACCCATGACACCCTAAGAAGGTGTATGGTAGGATTAGATTAGCTTTGGAGTTGATTTGAAGGGATTGGAATAGGTTTAGTACGAGTAAAACTATTTTCGACTAGTATAAAAAGTGTTCTGTCCTTATTTTGTTTTTCTGGAAAATCCGACAGTGGGCACAAATTTTTGGCCTTGATATTTAGAAAATATACTTTAAAACGAATCCGTGGCTGCTTGAACGGAATAAAACGGAGTTATAACGAAGAAGTTATGAATTTTACAAGTTTGACTAATTTAAATATATAATTTGAAAATTTCAGAATCACACTATTATTGTTTTATTCGAGTCAAAACGAGCCTTAAGCTTCACAAATTATTTCTAACTTATCAAAAATATATTAGTATACTTTGATATGGCTAAGGACATATAATAATGAAAACGGATTTGAAACGACTAAGATATACACCATAGAATTGCCGTAACTATTATTTTTAGAAACTATATTATTTTTACTTAGATAAGTGTTACGTAACTAAAACACCATGTTGATCGCTATCAACGATGTGGAACTTTTTGTAACGAGATGTCTTCTAAGGAAATTAAGATCACCAAGCATATTTTTTAAAACGATCAACCGCTTGTATAGCAGTTTTAATAAATTAATTACGGTTACTCAAACTTTGCCGAAACTCACTTTTTACACAACATTTAGACAAAATCACCATCTTTAACCTTTATTATCTTTATGTTCGAGTCCTTTATGTCGAAAACAAGCTGAGCTGAAACTTCTAGATTTTGGTACAAGCTTTCCAAAACCGTCGAAGTTCGCTTCCTAACGATCGACGTACACCATTTTACGACTAGTTTTTCAAAGCCATTTTGTCACTTTCATGAAATTTCCGACGACTTTATTTACTTACGAAGTTAAAATTTCACAATAAATCATTACAAAACTATTGTAGGATGACATTTTGACGTAAATACTTGTAAAGTAATTTAAGATTGGTCAAGACGTCAAAAGAGTATTTTTCGACGATAGTATTATTTTCAAAACTCGAAAATGGTATAAATAACATACGAAATGCATGCATATCATAACATCATAACTCATTACGTATCATATCATTCACAATAGGTCAAGGGTAAGCATTACACTACACTCTGTACTCACTTTTGTCATCGCCGCTACCAAGTGAGTTTTCATAGCCCCACTTTCAATTGTTTTGTACTATTTTTGGGGGAGATACATGCTCAAACTGTTTTCATTTAATTTCACAAGTACTTTAACTTATATGAATAACCGTGAGTCATAGCTCCTACTCTTTTAATTGTTTTGAATAACTCTTTGGGGGAGATGCATGCTCAATAATTGTTATTACATTCATGACTATTTTCAAATTATATGTTTATCCGAATCAATGTTTAGTCATGCAAAAACAAGATACCATAATGTAGTATTTCCATAGTATATTCATTGGACTGATGGTCTTGGTATATTCATTTGACTGATGGTCTTGGTATATTCATTTGATTGATGGTCTTGGTATATTCATTTGACTGATGGTCTTGGTATATTCATTTGACTGATGGTCTTGGTATATTCATTTGTACGATGGTCTTGGTATATTCATTGGACTGATGGTCTTGGTACATTCATTGAACTGATGGTCTTGGTATAATCATTGCACTAATGGTCATGGAACAATTTGAAACCGTACGAATTATGTGTTATATTAAGTAACTATTGATACATTAAGTCATGCACTATAATGTGAATTCATTTGACATCATGCACTTGATCATAAACTATACACATTTCGGCAGTGGGTTGTGAATACACAAAGTGTTGCAAGTTTTGTATGGGCGAACTTGGGAACTCGAGGGATTTACAATGCCTTTGCCGCATAAACGATTTTGAAAGGCTTTACATTTCAACACAAACTCTATGAACTCACTCAACCTTTGTGTTGACACTTTTAGCATGTTTTATCTCAGGTATCTAAGGCATTCACTTCATGGCATGCATGTGGACACATCATAGAGTCGCGATGACGACACGCCTCACTTGTTTTACGCACTTTAAAACATCGTTTGAATTGTAACAAACTTATTTCCGGACAAGTTGATTTTCATTTGGGACCTACTTTGTAAACTCTGATTGTTTTATTAAATCAAACGATGTTCTTTTCAAACGACACTTTAGGTCGCTCAATATAATCCGTGATTGTGATGCTATGACAATACAATCCTCGTGAATTCCATTCACGCAAAAACAGTAATTTGGGGGTGTGACAGATTGGCATCGAGCTCTGTTATAGAGAACTAGGTTGCATCATTGACCCTAGACTATAACTACATTATCATAGCATCTCATCATTTCATCATAAGTGCATATTCACTTTACATGCGTTTATACGCATATTTTTTTTAGTTATTTACTTTCATTTCAAAAATCGATTGTCACATAGATGCCTTCAAATACCCATCCCATTTTACTTACATCAGGGTGACATGAAGAACCTGCCCCAATCATTCCCTATCACAATTTTAACATTAGTTGACTCAACACCAAACATCATATGAGTCGATTAGTCCAAGCATTGTATAGTTACTCCTAAATTATACATAGCCTGATCACCTATGTCTAATTCAGGAAGAATCATGCAATGAAGGGAGTAGTAGGCTTATATGTGTAAGTAATCCGTATGACCGAGCAAAATTTTCAAAAGACCAGATTAATCAAACCGATTTAGCCTAATCTCATGAGCTCTTGTTTGATGAGTTGTGAGATTAAGTAAAATCGGTTACCTAATTGGTAGTCTTTTGAGGGTTTTGCTCGAGAATGGGAAAGTTTGCCACATCAAACCCTAAACATGAGAGACCAACACTAAGCTGAATTCGTGGACTAATTTTTGATGGGCGAATGTGACAACTCGCAATTTGTGTCATTTCTCAAGTTTCACAATTTCATCATTTATTAACTAGGTTTACGGTGCCAAATTCGTAACCTTAATGGTTTAGCGGCTAATTCATGATCATATCATCACGGACATTTCATATAGACTAAGTTTAGTCTACATTTCATTAGCATCATTTGCATCATGTTAGTTCATTCATGACATTTCATTTCACATTAAACGCGTAAATTTTATATTAAATAAACGCTATCGTGAGTTATTATTTTGAACATTTAATCCGCATACTTCCAAAATGATCCCTACATATTTTTATATTTACATTTTGTTTATAAAAACTATATTTTGAGTTTACCTAGTGTTCTAAATTTATTTTGTATATAAATCGTAAAATTTATATTATTACGACGTTTTTCTTAAAAACTACTCGATAATTATTTTATCACTCAAATGTTACAAGGAATGTATTTTTACAATTTTTATGGTCTCATTATACTCTAATTTGATCTATTAAAAATTACTTTTACCAAAAATTTCCTTAAATACACTAATGTGTATACAACTTTCAAGTTACCTATACTTAGTCTTTTACTTACACATTTTTACAAAGTATATACATAACATATATAAAAAAAATATATATATATATTTGGTTGACAACATCCCTCAAAAACCGGCCCTAAGGGGGAAGTCATAGTTGGTAGATTTTTTCTTATTTGTATAGATTTATACACAAGTTATTTACCCACTCTTTCATTCACAATTATTCTAAGCAAATCAAAGATATTTCTCTTTCTTTTTCTTTCTCCTAACCGGCCACTACAAGTAGATTGAAGGGATCATCACAAATTTTTACAAGATCAAGTTAACACAATCTAGATTACACTCTTATTAAGGTTTTGAAATAAAAACCTAGGGTGTTTAGGTTAAACCTTGGTTCTTTGCACCTCATCATAGTTTACTTGTAAGCATATCATTTACATTTTTCATTTTTCCTTATCATTTCATATTTATCTCTTCATATTTGGAACAAGCATGCAAGACTTGTGTTTATTTATACCATTTTTACATTTATTTTAGAGTTTATATATAAAAGTCATCCTATAATTATTCCCTTGGTATATTTTGGTCTTGATGATGTCTAGGAACCCATGACACCCTAAGAAGGTGTATGGTAGGATTAGATTAGCTTTGGAGTTGATTTGAAGGGATTGGAATAGGTTTAGTACGAGAAAAACTATTTTCGACTAGTATAAAAGTGTTCTGTCCTTATTTTGTTTTTCTGGAAAATCCGACAGTGGGCACAAATTTTTGGCCTTGATATTTATAAAATATACTTTAAAACTAACTGCGGGCTGCTTGAACGGAATAAAACGGAGTTATAACGAAGAAGTTATGAATTTTACAAGTTTGACTAATTAAATATATAATTTCAAAAATTTCAGCACACTATTATTGTTTTATTCGAGTCAAAAAACGAGCCTTAAGCTTCACAAATTATTTCGACTTATCAAAAATATATTAGTATACTTTGATACTAAGCTAAGGACATATAATACGTAGAAAACGGATTTGAAACTAAGAGACTAAGATATACTTTTTTCATAGAATTGCCGAACTATTATTTTAGAAAAACTATATTATTTTTAAGGAGATAAGTGTTACGACTAAAACGACCATGTTGACGGCCTTTTATCAACGATGTGGAACTTTTTGTAACGAGATGTCTTCTAATGAAATTAAGATCACCAAGCATATTTTCTAAAACGATCAACCGTTTGTATAGCGAAGTTTTAATAAATTAATTACGGTTACTCAAACTTTGCGAAACTCACTTTTACACAACATTTAGACAAAATCACCATCTTTAACCTTTATTATCTTTATGTTCGAGACCTTTATGTCGAAAACAACTGAACTGAAACTTCTAGATTTTGGTACAAGCTCTCCAAAACCGCCGAAGTTTCGTTTCCTAACGATCGCGTACACCATTTTACGACTAGTTTTCAAAGCCATTTTTGTCACTTTCATGAAATTTCCGTCAAAACGACTTTATTTTACTTAATGTAAAGTTAAAATTTCACAATAAATCATTACAAAACTATTGTAGGATGACATTTTGACGTAAATACTTGTAAAGTAATTTTAGAATGGTCAAGACGCCAAAAGAGTTTTTCGACAATAAATATTATTTTCAAAACTCGAAATGGTATAAATAACATACGAAGGTGATGCATATCATAACATCATAACTCATTACATATCATTCACAATAGGTCAAGGGTAAAGCATTACACTACACCTCGGTGTACTCACTTTTGTCATCGCTCGGTTACCAAGTGAGTTTTCATAGCCCCACTTTCAATTGTTTTGTACTATTTTTGGGAGAGATACATGCTCAACCTTTCTAGAGAAGATTTACTTTCACAAGTACTTTAACTTATATGAATAACCGTGAGTCATAGCCCCTACTCTTTTAATTGTTTTGAATAACTCTTTGGGGGAGATGCATGCTCAATAATTTTTATTACATTCATGACTATTTGCAAATTATATGTTTATCCGAATCAATGTTTAGTCATGCAAAGTAACAGATACCATACGTAGTATTTCCATAGTATATTCATTGACCGATGATCATCGTCTTCCAAAGGTATATTCATTTGACTGAGGGGAAGGGTCTTGGTATAATTTGACTGATGGTCTTGGTATATCATTTGACCGGAGGGGATGGTCTTGGTATATTCATTTGACCTGATGGTCTTGGTATATTCATTTGACCGATGGTCTTGGTATATTCATTTGACCGATGGTCTTGGTATATTCATTGACTGATGGTCTTGGTATATTCATGGTCTTGGTATATTCATTTGGCCGATGGTCTTGGTATATTCTTGGTACATTCATGGTCTTGATTCACCGATGGTCTTGGTATAATCATTGCACTAATGGTCATGGAACAATTTGAAACCGCTTCAAATTTAATTATGTGTTATATTAAGTAACTATTGATACATTAAGTCATGCACTATAATGTGAATTCATTTGACATCATGCACTTGATCATAACCTATACACATTTCGGCAAGTAAATGGGTTGTGAATACACTGAGTTGCAAGTTTTGTGGGCGGAACTTGAACTCGGTGGATTTACAATGCCTTTGCCGCATAAACCATTTTGAAAGGCTTTACATTTCAACACAAACTCTATGAACTCACTCAACCTTTGTGTTGACACTTTTAGCATGTTTTATCTCAGGTATCTAAGGCATTCACTTCATGGCATGCATGTGGACACATCATAGAGTCGCGATGACGACATCGCCTCACTTGGGTTTTACGACTTTAAAACATCGCTTGAATTGTAACAAACTTATTTCCAATTAAAGACAATAAGTTGATTTTCATTTGGGACCTACTTTGTAAACTCTGATTGTTTTATTAAATCAAACGATGTTCTTTTCAAACGACACTTTAGGTCGTTCAATATAACTGTGATTGTGATGCTATGAGAATCCCTCCCTGAATTCCATTCCACAAAGGAAGGTAATTTGGGGGTGTGACACTAATGATGTCCAGCCTGAAGGAGATTTGCCTTGTTTGGTGGCAAAAGCATCCTTGGATGAATCTAACAAATGGCATAGAAGGATGGCTCATGTAAACTTCAAACATATCACCAAGCTGGAAAAACATGGTTTAGTCCATGGACTTCCTTCCAAAGTCTTCACTAATGAGCATAATTGTGTGGCCTGCAACAAGGGAAAGCAACACAAGGCTTCTTACAAGTCAATTCTTTAGCGGTCGCAAGACAATATCATAATCTCTACCCCTTCTTCACATGGACCTCTTTTTGTCCTACATCTATCGTAAGCATTGATCAAGTATTATTGTCGGTGGTTACATGACTACAACAGGAAGTTTTTTGGGTATTCTTTTTGGGGACAAAAGATGAAAAATTTCAGGTTCTTCAAACCTTTATTGCCCTGATTGAAAACCAACTAAATAAATATGTTAAAGCCATAAGGTGTGACAATCGGACAGAGTTCAAAAATGCCAAATTGATAGAACTTTGTAGATCCAAGGGGTTAAAAGGGACTACAGCAATGCCAGGACTCCTCAACAAAATGGGGTTGTTGAAAGGAAAAACATAAGCCTTGTTGAAGTAGCAAGATCCATGCTTGCTGACTCTAAGTTACCTACCATGTTCTGGACTGAAGTAGTCAGCACTGCCTGTTATGTTTTGAACAGGGTTTTGATAACTAGTCCTCATAATAAGACACCTTATGAACTTACGGAATATTCCTACCATTAGTTACTTTAAACCTTTTGGTTGTCATTTGACTATCTTGAACACCATTGATCATTTGGGCAAATTTGAAGGGAAAGCTGATGAGGGTTATATAGTGGGTTATTCTGCTCATAGTAAGGCTTATCGGGTGTATAATATATCTGCCAAGAGGATAGAAGAAACACTAATCTGAGATTTGGAAGATAAACCTAATGTTAGGGGCGTGTGGAGTCGTGGTCGAATGGTACTTTGATCTTGACTACTTAACTGATCATTTAGTTTATACTCGCTTCAAATCTAATCACTTAGGTCCACAAGTTTCAAAAACTAACATTGCGTGTTCCTCGATGATGATTTAGACTCAGATTATGATGAACAACTTATTGTTGTTCCTTCTTTTCCTACTAACCACTTTTCAGGTATTGAAGATAAGGATTCTTTCTAATTTATTTGTAACTCAAAGTGATTTAGGGTATGCTAGAAGAACTTGTGAAGCTTCAACGCCAAGAGCATGCATTAAGGATGTTCCAGAATATTTGAAAAGTTTGGTTATGAATTCTCCAAAGACACGAAAAAGGAACTCTAAGGAAGGCAACTATTAAAGCCCAGAACCTTGAAGTCAGCACTGATAATGCTTATGTTTCTTCCGGTAATGCTACGTTCATGCCGGAACTTAAAGATTGAAATGTCAATTTCTGCCGGTAGTGGTTCCGCTTGTTGCCGATATCAATTATGCCGGTAGTGTTCCTTCCTGGTAGTGATATCACTCTTAGCCTCAACTACTCCCTTATTGATTCTCTGGGTTTCATTGATTCTCTCAAGGGCTCGATTTTCAAGTTCATCCGATCTAGCCACCAATATTCAAGCTGAAGTTGAAGGTATACCTCATCATCTGTCAAGAATGCATTTTTGACTTTTCTTCATATGATGATGATTTTAACCAAAACTATTAATAAAACCTCGGTTGTGACGTTAGTCCTAATACTACTAAAAGGATTAACACTGTTCATACAATCTCGATTATGGGTGATCCTATCATTTGTTCAAACCGTAAGTAAGGTGAAGAAGACAAGATTTGATAAACTGCATTTCTCAGAACTTATAGTTCGGGATCAACATAGGAACAATCACATAGACTATCATCATTGTCTATTTGCTTGTGTCCTCTCTCAAAGTTAAACCTACCAAAGGTAGCACGGCCCTTGAGACTTAGATTGGGTTGTACTATGCAGAAGAAATGCGCAGCTCTAAATAAAAATGCTGGAAGCTTGTTCCACTACCGATGGGAAGTATGGAATTAGGACCAGTAGATTTTGAAATGTAAAGAGATGCGTAAGGGATGTGGTAAGAAATAAGGCTAATTGGTAGCTCAATATTCATCAGGCAAGAAGAGGGAATTGATTATGATGAAGTCTTTGCTCCTGGCAGAAGAGTTGAGGCTATTAGAATCTTCTTAGCTTTTGCTTCCTATATGGGCTTCATGGTTTATCAGATGGATGTTAAAAGTGCCTTCCTATATGGTGAAATTGAAGCGGAGGTGTATGTGACTCAACCCAAAGGCTTAAAATCAAAGTGGACCACACATGGTAGTCTAGTTTACAAGGTGGTTAAAGCACTCTATGGGGTTCATCAAGCACCAAGAGCATGGTATGCTAGGCTGTCCTCATTCCTGCTGAAGCATGGTTACAGAAGACGTGCTATTGATAAGACACTTTTTATCAAAAAGAACTCCAGGGATATCACCTTAGTCCAGGTGTATGTGGATGACTTTATCTTTGGCTCTACTAAAGAGGCCTGGTGTAGAGAGTTTGAGGAGTTGATGAAAAGTAAGTTTGAAATGTGTGCAATGGGGGAGCTTACATTCTTCTTGGTCCTACAAGTTAAGCAGCAGCCAGATGGTATATTCATCAGTCAAGAGAAGTATGTGCATGACATCCTTAGAAAGTTTGATTTGGAAAATGTGAGGTACTGCAACTACTTTATGAAGCTCCAAAGCTAAGTCAAATAGTGAACGGATGATGTCAGCAATGAGGTTCATCTTTACATGTCAATGATAGGTCACTCATGTATTTGACAACTTCAAGGCCCTGATATTATGTTTGGTCAAGGCTTTTTCTAGGCATTAGGTTACTCATTGACTTCCCACTTGAATTGCAAGAAAATCTTCAAATATCTCAAAGGCCAACCTAAATTGGGTCTTTGGTATCCTAGATATTCTCTATTTGTGTTGGAATCTTATAGTGATAGTGACTATGCTGGTGCCAATTTTGATAGAAAATCTACTACTAGGGGTTGTCAGTGATAAGGATTTAAAAGTTACACTTTTGAGGGGTCATTTAAGCCCTTAATCGACGACTTTTATATCCGCTACGACTTAATTTCGTTCCTTTTCACTTTTTAGGTCTCTTGAAGGCAAATTGTTGGAAGGACACTTATTCGGACAAAAAGACTCGAATATATGAAGAAAATGGCCAAAGTCAAGAATCAAGGCACTCAAGCTGCTAGAGTGTGATTTGTGAAGGTGATGACAAAGCCTGTAGCGGCGCGCATCACACTTTTTTAATGAGACTCAAGATAGCCAAATTCATGCGATATTGCACTTGACGGCATCAGTTTTAAAAGAGTAGGGTGTCACAACTCTCAAACCTAGATTTAGATCCCGCACGACGGGGAAGACTTTTGAAAGCCGACGTCACAAATCCATAAGCGTGATCCGCCACAAAATCTTGCGTGCCTTTCAAGATGAAAACCTAATGTAGCGATCCATTCGTCAGGCCAAAATAAAGAGTGATGCCGTCGCATGTTGTAACTTTATATATAGAATACGAATTTTCAGACTTTTAGAGAGGTAGTTTTGTGGAGTAAAACCTAAACCGAACATTGGTTGTCTTGGCCAGTATCTTATGGTTCCATACCCTATTTTACAACAAGATAAGTGATTTACTTCATTAATTCAATTATGTCTTCAATTGTTTGTGTGTATGCTTGCATGTTTTCCATGTCCGGCTAATTTACTTGTGTGTTTGCTTAGATCTGTAAAACCTATGTATTGAATATTGATTGGTTGTCTCTTATCTTAATTGTGATTGACCTAGTATTGCGATAGGTCATTCATTATGTTTTTAATGCTTGATTAATCTTTGTGAACATTAGTTCATAATCACCTAGAGTTATTGTAGGCTAAACATCCAAAGGTAACCTTAGAGTTAGTTTATGAATCCTAGAGATTTCGTAGGCAATAACCTTAAGGTATTCTCAACGAGTTAGGGAAAAATGCATGCCCCACGACCTTAGAAGACACAACACGTTAAGAATAAGGATGTGACAATTCAACCATCAATAGGAGATAACTAGGGAGTAGTAGCATCTAGGTAAACAAATTTTTAATCATCATACGAGCACACAACAATAGACATAGACTACACTCAACTTAGCTTAGTTAATTAGATAATTAGATAACTAGAGTAATCAGTAGAAATACCACCCCCCATATCCAATACCCCGAGATTCGTACCTTTCAATTTCCTAAAAAATATAAAAAAGAATAAAAAAATAATCTTTCTCAACCCCAACCTTAGCGTAGTAATTTCTCACTAGCATTCCTATTCCCCTAGAGAATGATATCAATTCCCAAGGCTTACCATAATACTACACTACAACGATTAGGTTCACTGCCTAGGGTGTTGAAAAACTTGCTCGAATAAAAGGAAGTTCCTTTGACCCCGAACGCGCGTTGTACGCGTATCAAGTTTTTGGTGCCGCTGCCGGGGAATAGAATAGCTAGTTAGATTCCACTTCGTTTAGGTTCCCTTGCTTGATTCCTATCAAGTAAGTTTTTTTCTCATTTTTTAGCTTCCTCGTAGTCTATCCCCCTTCTTCGTGACCTTTGTTAGTAATTCTATCACTTTTCATCATGGAAGGTGATAAACCACCAAACAACAACCTACCACTTGATCCAACTTTTGCCAACCAACTCCGAGCTCGTATTGTTAGTGAAATTGGAGAGCTTAAGAAACTGAATAGGATAATTGAGAGTACACTTGAGGAAGCCCTTAAGGAATCCACTAGCACTTTAGATAGTAATTCAACCTCAAGTGATTCAGATGATGAGTTAGAGGAAAGAGATTATAAGGTATTAGAAGTTATGGAAGGATGTAAGGAGGAGAAATAACTTAGGGAGTATTTCGATTCATACCCTAATGGGAAGGAAACCGCCTATCACTATAACGTAGTTAACTTCCCACATCCACCTTTCGAGCCTTGCATTAGAAGTGGTGACCCTAAAAATATTAAGATACCGTTCATGATTGGATACTTATATAGGGATCACACTTACATTGACTATAAGGCACCCATGAACATAATGTCTAGGCTCCACTACAATTGGATCATGAGCGAAAAGTTAGGACCTATGGGGACCCTTTCACCTAGGAAAGTGAGTAACTATGTTGGGAGGGCCAAAGGATTGCATGTCTTAAGTAGGTAACTTCACATATAGGTGTGATTTCATGATCTTGGAGAATGTTAAGGGCATCATTGATGGTTTTTTAGGAGAGGTGATACTTGGGAGACCATTTATTGAGGAATCTAAGATGGTTTATGATCAAGAGGAAGGAATAGCCAAGTTCTCAAACGGTACCGAATGTGTTAAGTATATAATGCCCTACAAAAATAGGAGGTTTGAGGGTATTGACGATCTAGATGTAGACAACATTCCGGCCTTTGAAGTAGATCGGGAGAACAAGGTTTACTACACTGCTTGCCTAGAAC
>OU343225.1:187473828-187522125 GCA_910596185.1 Chrysanthemum makinoi
TCAGTTCACGTATTGCTAATTTGTAGCTGTTAAGTGGTTATCCTTTGTTGATAAGTCGGTGTTAATGTTTGTATGAAATTATGTAACAGCTTGTTTGGTGGATGTAATCTCTAATGGGTTAAAATTTTGCGGTCCTGCGGTATGTCGCATCCACCGCCATAAGGAATATGATGTAACTAATATTTTGTTAATGGAAACTTAGCTAATTTAGTTCATGTTAATTTAATATGTTGCAATTTTTGTTAGCTGCTTCCGATTTAGATGTTGTTTATGTTTAGTTTTGGAACTGCTTGGTCCTCAGATGAGAGGGAACATGTTCTCGTTGCATTTTGCATGCCTCGTTTTCATCTATCCGTTTTTTTTGCTAAAAGCGCTGGTAGTGCTATATTTGTCTCCTCTGTGCCTTTTGTGTAGTGCAATGGTTCTGTTAACATGGTTTCGCGACGCTTCCGCCATTAAAGAAAGTGCTTATGGTGGTTCGTAATCAAGTGGTGGTAGTGGAGCATGTTATGTTACTTTTTGTTTATAAATTTGCCTTCAGTATTTGTCTATGTGTGTTTGTTTTATTTTGTCATAAATCTTTTGGTGTATACATGCCGCTTTGGGCTGCCTAGCCCAACTTGGTTTCGCGATGCAAGTTACGATGATCCGCAGGATCGATGTGTCTGCTTTTTGAAAGGGAGGTAATTGTAGTGCGTGAGTGGGAAAGCATGGTAATGCTATGCGTGGTATTTTGAGATTGGAGCATGTATCACGTATTTGGATGACCTTATCCAAGAGGTTCTTCAGAAGCGGCATGCCTGCCGTTGCTACCAATTTTGTTACATTTTGAGATGCGAGTTCAAGCCGCTGCGTGAAACGCCTAAGCGTGCTACATTTCGTGCAAGGCAATGTTGTGAGGCACATGTCGCTCTTCGTGATGTCTTTGCAGGATACATTAACACTATTCGGGCTCTATGATGATCCTTTCTATGTTTGTATTAGTTGTTTTTCTGATTGCCTTGTTTGTCAGTTGCTTTTTCATATGCGTGACGCATGATCTCAGTATTCGAACCATGTGTGCGACATTTGTCTTTAACAAAAGTGGTTTTGTTAAACTTGTTTTAATTTGCTGGTGTGTGCTTGTTTATAATGGTGATGGTGTCATGTGCCCTGTTTTGCCAATGTCATGGTTTCTGTGTTTTTGGTCCGGTTCCAAGATGTTTTTCGATTGAATGGAAAGATTACGTTGTTTAAATGAAGTTTTGCTTTTCATTAGGAATGGTTAATAAGATTGAATTTGTCTTGTGTGAATGATGGTGTTCAGACTGTTTTTAGCACGTGTAGCTACATCAGTGCATAGTCCGTAGCATTAGTTGTAATGGAAATGGTTTGTAGCAAAACGTGGATTTTACAAACAACAATTGTTATGGTTATATTATATCCCTTCCTATTAAAATTTAGTGAACACAAAATGTACAGGATACCATGTCGATGTCATAATGATCGCCTACTTAATACTACCGTTAGACTACGGTTTCATATAGTAGGTTCATTTCTATAGTTACTTTATATATTAAGGGAGCGCTAGTGTTCAACATTTTGTCGGTAGAGACTTCATAGAGGGAAAATTTTCTCCTGCAATGGTGGTTGCCTATTCGGCTTAAGTTTCTTGGCCTCACACGATTTCTTTTGGTTCATCGCCAGGAACAACTCTTTACATAGTGTTGTTAATGGCTTTTCTCGTTATCTCTGCGCCTTCTACTGGTTCGTCTGCTATGGGAGGGGTGGTATTCTTCCACCTGTGGCGTTTGTTCGCTTCTGGGTTGCGTGTATGGTCGTTGAGGAAGATGTGGCATGTTGTTCGTAGTTGGGATTGCTGGAAGTAGTGAGGAAATGCATCTGCGGTGGTCAGGAAAATTTTAGGTACCCTAGTCGGCTTCTGTCCCTAAATGTAGCTGGAACACATGCCGGTGTTAAGTAGGTCGGTGATGATGGGTGGCAAGAGATAAGGGTCCGGATCGATCGAGCTTATGACCTCGTCGCAAGGGGCAAGCAAGGATTCAAAGGGCGGCGGTAATGGCAGTCATTGTTATATTGGTATCATCTCTAACGACAACCTTAAAGTAGTAGTCAGACGTTGAAATTGTGACGGGTTACTTTTTAGGAATCTGTTTGATTCGGATAAGTGTTAATGGTTACACTTACCGTAGTTACGTTGCTTTTGTGCCAATTTGTTGACAAAGCCAATGTGGAGGCCGTCCTCTATCTTGGTATGGCATGTCGACAACGGTTAATGTACCACCCTTTTCATCGTCGATATGGATTATTGTTATACGTTAGTAAATACTCTATTTATAGCGGCACAAAATGTTAATTGTGTCATGTGTAATAAGTATAGGAAGGAGACCGGTGTTGAGCGCATTCATATGCTTTTCCGGTTCATGGCCATGAGTGTTGCTAGCCAAACATGACCCTCATACATTTCTTCGACTTGGCTTTCTGTGTTACTCGGTGGGATAGTTAGCGGGATTGGTGGGCCCATGAGTTCATTTGTACCTATTGGAGTAGGTAATTTTTGTGTCTCATATATGTGATATTTTTTTAGTAAGAGCGATTTCTAGATTCAGATAGTAACTTGTTGCGGTGTGGCCGATAGTTGGATGCCTCCCGTGTTGATCGGGTCCGTTAGTGTATGTTAGTTGAAAATGTGGTCCGGCTATCATTAAGGAAGTGTTTACGTACCTAAAAATGTTTTGCCCCAGCATGAACTCACCGCAATCACTACTGGTTGTTCTAGTTGCGTGCATAGGGCAACTTCAAATCCTCTAGCAATCTCATTCCACATGGTGAATGTCACTATGTTGCCACTATTATTGGTTACGATAATGTTAGTGAATTCCCATTTGTTTAAAGTTACTTATAAAGCCATGATTGGACATTCTTAGGTTCTCAGATCTCTACATTTCTCCTTGCAATGCGGTTGGTGCGGCCCCTAAACTCTCTTATTTCTCCTATGTTGCGTATAATACCTATATAATCTGATATGAAAACTTGTATTAGATGTGTTTCGCGTTTCTTTATCACATTTTCATTGTTATGTGTACCTATCAGGATAGAGTCCCTGTTATCGGCTATGCGTCCCACCTCATTGTACACTGCAAAGTTGAATTAGTGCTCCGGGAAGCCAGTGTCCTCTATAGGTGTAGCCTACGTGTACTTTCCAAAGAACGGTGTCATTTTGTTCTCAGACTGTTCTCTGCCATTTGTCCGTCTTCTTACACCCGTATCCTTGGATCCAATAACATGTACCTACTTGTAGTTTAGGGTCCAGGAGCCGCATGTCCCACAATGGAATGTTAGCCGGATAGCGCCACCCTGTAATGTTAGGCGTAAGTTAGGTATGCTGTCGTAATACATGTTCAACTTAGGTGGATGTTAAATTTAGAGAATTGTAGCTATACGCCACCTTTCTATCCAAAAGGGTGAGGCAAAGGCCTGTTGGATTAGGGTCGTGGACATTCCTTGACATCCATTCTCTATAAACTTTCAGTTGCAAGGGTTTGTTGAGGTCCTGGGGCTGGAGGCCCATCAAATCAATGACGTCTTCTTCTGTGGCGATCGCTCTCCCAATGTCCCTACGAATGTCTATCGTGGTACTCTCGTGACTCCCGGTGATTCAATACTTGCAGTATGAAGTTGCGCCTTTTGTAGGTTATCAATTGTTCAGAACACGGAATTTTTTTCGAAAGCGCAGTTTCCCTTGTTTCTATTTCGTATCGGAGCTATGAATTATATGGGGTTATTAACATTGTTATTACAGCATAAGCATGGTAACAGGTATGTGTAGAACAATTCAGTTATTGTTTACTATGTCATGAATTGATGCACGTGTATTATGGCTGTAAACAATATTCATAGCATTTTAGAGCCTGTGTTCATTTAAGGTCCAGGGTTTGATATAGATATTTAAGTGACAGTGAAAGGTTGTGAGGGGTGTGGATAACGTCCATGTAAAATTATGAACACAAATACGCAAGTCATTAGATAGGAAAGGTGTAATCATCCTGTACAGTATAAATCAGATAATCGAAAAACAGCATTTCAAGGAAAATAAAAGTGGATGAAACCTGTCGGCTTTTAATTTTTGCTAAAAAAATCAATGTACACTATATTTTTAGTGGTGTTATGCGGCCTTCCCACAGTGTCTGCAATGACCGTCTTTAAGCCCTGAGGACCCGTTGCTCTTGAAAAAGCCATGTACAACTGGTCGTGACCAAATATTGGCTCACAATAGACGCCAATTTTTTTCAACGATTACCCTTGCCTTTTGTTGATTGTCATGGCATAACATATCTTAATGGGAAACTGTTTACGTTTAAATACAAATGGCATCTTTTCGTCTTTCATTGTGAGTACGATTAAGGGGATGAATACCTTTTGGGATACCCTTGTGCCAGTTATTATCTTTGCCTCTATGACACATGTTAATAATTGAGAGACAATCATCCTTGTCTCGTTACAAAGGCCACCGACAAGATTGAGGTTCCTCAGTAGCATGACCAAAGTGCCGACTTTAAGCTCTAGCAGATGGGGGGAAACCCGCTCTGATTAATGGGGTCAAGATATTGACAGGGTACAATAAGTCTGAAGCGCCTCCATCGTTCCTTATAGGGACAACATGGTCATTTCTTGTGTAGTACTTGCTTGTTCCCGATACCCTTTTTAAAACCTCAAGGTTGATCGTGTCAGCAGTCTCATTTTTTGGATACACTATAGCCTTGCCCTGAAAGGATTCTACCGAAGGGGAATGTAATGTTCGATTATTGTATATAAACAGTATGAGTTGCCATTTGCCTTCCTCTGTTAGCAGATAACAATATCTGTCTGGGATGTGGATGCGCGATGTGTTTTGTGGATCCTATTCGTCTTTTATGCCCATGTTACCATCACCAATGTCAAGTAGCTAATTTGAAAATGCCTGTACGTCAGCCTTTTCTGCAGCGTCCATGTTATCTTTTTGGAGACGCATGTTTTGTTCCAAAAAGAAAACTTTCAGGTGTTGCCACATATACGATTCAGAAATAGATGAACCAATAACCTCATTCCTTGTTGCTTTTTTTGTTGACAGGCATTGTTTGTCGAAAGTCCCCGCCAAACATTGCTGTTTTCCCGCGGAACAGTTTTGTCGGTGTCTCGCAAATTTCACGTAATGTGCGATCCAGAGCCTCAAAACACCGTATGTCGTTCATTGGTGCCTCGTCCTAGATGATAAGGTCCGTTTGTTGCAACAGTTCAGCTAATTAGGTCTTTCTCTTTTAGCTACATAAGGACTCGCCGTTAGGCTTAAAGGAAACTTGAACCTGGAATGCGCAGTTCTTCCTGCCGGTAACAATAGGGATGCAATCCCTGATGACGCTACTGCTAGAACAATCTTTGCCTCTGACCTTAAAGTTGTAATTATAGTTTTCCATAGAAAGGCTTTGCCCGTCCCACCATGCCCATATACGAAGAGGAGCTCTTGCACCCCATGATTGATCGAATGCATTATCATTTCAAATATTTTTCGATGCTCACTGTTTAATTTGGGCACCAAAGAGTCTCGTTCCCTTGCTAGCTTGTCTCTGTTATAGCATTTTTTCTCCATTATCATCTTGTTGGTCAATGTGTTCAATAAACCTTCTAGCGGTGGTTGTATTCCAAAGTCTTCCAATGATTTGCCATAAAAATTTAGGGACGATTCCAGCTCATACAGGACGCCTCCTTTTAGTTCTGGTTCATTTAGGTGCGTGAGTCGCACTCCAAATAGCTGAGCTAATGTGCGAGGTATGTCATGCGCCATGTGTTCCCAAAAAGAGTTGAATAATGTCACTGGATCTGAAACGTCACAAAAGATCATTATTTGCACAAAGAGTGCACGTAACTCTGCCGTAGTCACTATTGCAGCAGCCTCTTCTAGGGCAACTGACCATTCACCGTCGTTTTCCAAAAGGCCCATCCCCTTTGCAGCTGCTCTCTTTGTAGGGTAGGTGTGGTTGTTAACGGTCTGAATACCGGGAAAGGATGTGCGTCCCTTTTGGTGAGAAAGCAAGAGCCTTTGGAAGAAAAGGTCTCCTGCAGTCGGGTAGATGTATGTGAGTCTTCCGATTAACGGTTTGTTTATGTTTTTCATTGGGTACCATTCCTTATCTTTTAACGACCACACAAATTCTGAGGGAAAATTTACATATGTAAGGTGCCTGCCGTTAGTGGAAGTGCGGTTCAAACTCAGCCACTGAGTCAATGTTGTTTTATGTGTTCCCGGATTGTCAATGACTGATTGTAATGAGTGTATACCCCTGAAAATGACCTGTTGCATATTTTCCAAATGGACTACAAGGATTTGAACGGCTGGTTCTTACTGTGGATATCAAAGTTGAGGATACGCCAACATGCCTCGTGTGGACCTATATATCTCGCATCAACAAAGTTTTTAATTTCTTCAACCATTGTAACATGACCCCTACTTCCAGAGGCTGATGTTGATTCCTGTGAATGGCCACTGCTGAACGGTCCTGTTGTCCTGGTAATACGTGTAACAATTCTGTCGGTTCCTTTGGATATGTACTTGAATAAGTACTTTATAACCATTGTCCAACCGCAACATTCTACGTTTATGTGAGCGTAGAACCTCATCGACAGTGAAAGGTTATAGGGAACAACATAGCCATTGTCTAGGTGCATATTATTTATGGTAGCTCTAATGGTTTCGGCCCATCTTCGATAGTGCACATACCCTAATGTGTCAATATAAGTGATGTTGTAGTAATCTTTCGGGAAGAATTTTTTGCATGTCGAACAGTCACACATACATGGAGCGTTGGGCGCTGCCACACCACATGACCCATGTATCATAAACTCTGATAACAACCTCTTATGATACATTTTACACATAGTGAGCAAAATTCATTAGAATAATGGCTTGGACTATAAAAAGAGCCATTTTACACAATGGCATGGAAATAGATAGTTAAATTGAGGAAACAAAAACTTAAGAGGTTGTTAAACCGGAAAAAACTAATATGGGGAACGTGTGTTCACTCACCTGCACATATTGTTCCGAAGGGCCTCTGGTCACGCACATACTTTATAAGTAGGTGTATTTTGTGTTCGAAAATCCTATCAACTACATCCGGTCGGTCTGCAGTAGTAAGGGTGAGGGACGGCCGCATAAATTCTTGTATCTTCGGCCAATGAACATTACATGTGAATGTAACAAAAAATGAGGGATTCCCATGAACACGACATATTGCGAGGGCATCTAAATAGTGGCTGTACATGTATCTTGGTCCTCCAGTGAATGAAGCGGGCAAAATGATTCTGGATCCAACATCAGAACCGTCATTGTCCCCTCTTGACATAGCATCGTAAACACCTCTAAAAAAATCTCCCCTGATGTCGGACTGCTTCTTCCTGATAAAGTCAATCCTGATTTGCTCAATGCCACAATATGCAGTGACAACGTACTCCTGGAAAAGCCTCCCACCCCTCATCAGTAGACCATACTTGTTGACGCAGTTATGCAACATGTATGCATAGTATGCATTCATTGTCAAGCGCTTCTCGTATCTCACGTATGCCGTCTAATGGTCAATCAATTTGAGGTCTTTGTGATATCCCTGTTCACCATACGCAAATAACAAAAGGAATTGCAGGGACATGTAACAGGGATGCAACTTGTTGATTCTTTCCGGTTCAACTGAATTACAACATCAATTTCTGTAGCCGATTCTGGACCATTTCATATACAATTGCCCCAATTGAGTCCTCTGTTGGTAATTCATGGCGTGGTGAACCAACTGCAGAAAACAACCGTACCTTGAACTCCGAAACATCACCGTCATTCATTTTATCTCTGGCTGTTCTGAATAGTTGTACCAATGCATTGTTATGATCAAGGAAGTGGACGAGGCCCTCGACTATGTCTGCTCTAAGCACCTCTATCGTATTTTAACCAAAGTGACTGAGTCTGTTTGCGACCTCGTTGTCTGTGTCATAAATATAGAGTTGCAGGAACCTTGGTGTTTCCCCTGGTTCTGGAAAAAGCTTACCAATGCGGTGGTATATGTGACTCGAAACCTTGAAGACATACGAACCCCTGCCAACATTCACCGAGTCATCTATGTTTGTGCCAAGAGATGTCATCGCAAACATTTAATTATATGCCCTGATGTTGTCAACAAAATGCTAGTCTGTGAAAAGTTGTTGCACATATGCAGGATACTCTGCCGGTACAAAGAGGCGTACTCTGCCTCCCATGCAACACCGATGGTAAAGAGGACCGGAATACCTTGTTGAATCACTCAACCTCTCTTCGTACCAGAACCTCGCTTGGCAATGTGAACATACACATTTACAGGGCCCAAAAGCATTGTACTCTATCGGACATACACATGCAAAATGACATAAGAAACCTTAATATCATGTTCGCACTACATAGGAAAGCAAACAAAATGTTCGAATAACAATAGACCTAGCAGTGACTGAAACATAATAGGTAATGAAACGTTGCAAACCTGCTCGACGATTTTGTGACCCATGGTGCTAACTTAGTCCTAGTGTATCAGACTCACCACTGGTCCTCCTAAAATGATTGGGCCTCTTCATTCTAATGGGACGTGCATTAGCCTTCGGACCATCTGCAAGTCCAATTTTACAACATGTAGGAATGTACGGTAAATGCATTACCCGCATGGCACAAAGCTTGTCGGATCATTAAAGAGGGGGGCAAAACATGCAGAAAAGCAAAGTTTACTTGCTATTTCCCGGAAACATGGTTCCTGTGCAGGTTGGACGGTATGTGAAAATGTTTGATGTTCAGGAGTATTAGATGGGAATTGACCGTCAGCTATTCGTTGGGATGTTGTTTCCGGCGGTGCTGCTGAGACAACAAATGGTTAAAAATATTCTCACGTGTATAAGTATACCCAGCACACGAAAATGCATGATGGTGTATAACTGAACCTGAATGAAACTCGGTAAAGGTCCTTTTTGCACCCGTTCACATTTTGTTAGATATAAGATTTCACAAACGCACTAAACCAAAACCATATGGGGCGTTAACTAAGTTTAGAGAGAGAAAGTTCTAGTGAGAGAAAGGAAGAGAGTTGGGAACTATGTGAAACAAAGAAAAATGGTATTGAAGCTCCAACCCTCTACCTTGGGAGGTAGAGGGTATTCATAGTTTCTTACAAACAAACGCCACCTACGGGCTGTGGATCAGGCATACAGTGGGTAAAGACCCATCCGTCCTCCACGGTGTTACTAAATTAAATACTTCATAACATAAAATAACTACGACTACGAGCTATCTAACGATTACATATACTTGAGGTGACCGACTCTTTAATACCTGTAATTTCTAATTCCTAACAGTCTCCCCCTAAGGGAGGTCACCTCAAACACATATTAAAATTACATTGAATACAACACGATATTACATAGAGATTGTTCTTGGATTCTTGTCCATGTTCTTTTCTCAGAAGCTCGTAGTCTTTGATTCTTCATTATTGCATGTTTGAATAATCTGAGTGGAGGTCTTAGACTGATCCACGTGATACGGAGTTATTGAGCCAGCTTTGAGATCATCGGCCACTTTAAATCTCTGACTCAACCTTTGAGGTGTTGGTAATTAGTGATGTTGTGACTTTTGGACCGACATGCTCACCTTCCGATCATGATTTATTCTTATCGAGTAGCGAAGCTTCGTTGAGTCATGATATTGGCAGAAGCCAGCGAAGCATGGAGTGAAATATCAGAGTCATTGATGCACCAATCATGATTTCTTTAGATATGAATGTGTTGTGTGAGCATGCGGCTATGGATTGACCGCTCCATTCTGATCAGCTGCAAGCGTCGGGGTGTACCTGCATAAGACAGTTAGCAATAAAGCGCACGGAAAGTGTCTTTGATCACTTTCGATGAATTGAGGTACACGGCCCACGGTTCCCCGTTGATCAATACAAGTACTGCCTGTGATCAGGTATAATTTTGTGATACGCAGCGGAATTCAAACTTGGTGTTACTTCATGGCACAACAGTCATAACAATAGAAAACGATCTCTAAAGGAGTCGTTTAAAAAGGATTTATCATTCGATTTATATAAATATCAGAGTTTACAAAAATGAGGTCCCAGTTGGTTCCATTGTTTACAAAATATAGTAAATAGGTTTTCGAATGATAATAAAATTTATAGCCTTCTTCGATCCTTGCTCTTCCGTGCCAGCTTCCGACATTATGGACCTGAAATACATGCTTAAACTGTCAACACAAAGGTTGAGTGAAATTCATAGAGTTTTGGAAATCAGTTGAACACATAATGTTTGTAGTGTGAGTTATAAATTCACACCAATGGTTTGAAAACCAAAAGAGATATTATTGCACTAAGCTCATGATACCAAAAACGTTAACAACTTTCATAAAATAGTAACCGATGCCCTAATAGGTAATTTGCCAATAAACCTATAGATGTTCAAATAGAGTGCGTTTGTTTGCCTACCCGTTCAACACAAACGGGATTTGTCATTCCCGATAGATCTATCCACATTATTCGCGTTCACTCGCAAGTGATTAATGGCTCATGATAATAGGGACTTAAGATTGGCAATAGTGGTACTTAGTGCAACTAATATATTCAAGTATAATTTGAAAGCAATGTGTTCGATTTAAAATAAAGCATGTATCTCCCCCAAGGGTTTGTAAAACAATTAAGTAATAGAAAGTGGGGCTATGAACTCACCTCAGAGTAAATGATATCAAATGTATAATGAGCATGATGGATATGCCGTGAGAACTTCTACGAGCAACCTAAAATAGGATGTTGCGACTTACGTTTGGAACAATGTTTAGGAAAACATAAACCATCCTATATACGTCTCTATGTTGATCATGATGTATTACATGGTATTTGTGTATGTCAATTATAGAAATGGTCTAGTTGTGAAAACGTATTTAGTTTATAGATATCGTACTACTGTTCGGGCCATCATAATTCAGAGGTCATGCAATAAACGTTCGAGGAGCTAGGACACTTTAAATCGTAAATCCAGAACTCGTCGTTTTACTCAAATGAAACCCGTCACATGAAGCTCCCTACTATTGTAGCACTTAGTAGATATAATATATGTTTTGAGTGAAGATTGTTATATAAATAAGTTTATCATGTTCTTACAAGTTCTCGTCGTTTCATAAATATGATTACCTTAGTTAACGGTCTTGGGCAAACAAGCCTTGAGGCTTTAGCCATGGCCTCGCCGTGACTTTGGTCTTGACTACCATGGTCTTAAGACTCAACCTTGACCTTAGCCATAGCCGTGGTCTTGGCTTATGGCCATTAGGCCTCTTGGTTTGCTTTTAGTTGTGACAAAAGTATAGTTGTGAGACTATATTTACGGCAATTTATGTTTTTGAAAGATTTATAGCCTGTTTAAGCGTTTTCAAGGTTCGAGCTTCTAAAATATTGAAAGAAAACGTCGTTCCGGACAACTTTCGTGTTTTAACTTTTTAATGATTCGGACCAGAAGGGCCTCTAAAAACTTCAGATTTTAGGCAGTAAGTTATTTTGGCAGATTCATGTTTTAGTTTCGCTAATTTCTTTTTGTCATAACTTTTGACTCGTGTGTCCGTTTAGGGTGATTCAAATTGCTACGTTTTTGTTTTAATATTATCTACAAGAATATGAAAAGTATCAGATCTATATGTGGTCGAGTTTCTGGAAAATTTTTACAAAAGTTTATCATTCATACACTTACTAACCCAAGTTTAACATATAGGTTCTTATAACTTGTTTTAAAGATTTTTGTACATTATGATCCAACATAGTAACTATATATATAGCATGAAATAGTTAAGATTATGAATAATAAAGATGAGATGATGGTGGTGATAAGTTGCTTACAACTTTTGGCTTTCAATAAGAAATGAGTAACTTAGTAAGGATAGGACTTTGATTGATCGTGAAAGACTTCGGATTGAGCTAGCTTTCCACACCTTGGCACCCTTGCAAACTTGAAGAGTTGGTGATGAAGTACTAAGTGACTTGAGTGGATCTAAACTCAAGAAGATCACTTAAACTTGCTAGAGATTTGATGTAGTAGCTTGATCTTTGGAACTTCCTTGCATAAACTTGGAGTTTATGGATCAAATGATGGAAGATGTGAAGGATTTATGATATGAACGGCCAAGAACAGATTGTGGAGGTCTTTAGGATGCATTTTACTTCCTATTTATAGGATGGTAAGTTTGGTTAACCATATATTGGGTTAAATATTAACCATGGTTAAGTTAGGACACTTGTAAAGATCTAAATGTACCATTGTTAGGATGATGCCACCAAAATGATGACTCCCCCCCATTAGGTCGGCCTAAACAAGATAAGATGACTTAGGTGGTTAGTTTTGGTATTATCTTGGTTACGGAGTGAGTTTTGGTTTCGTTAATCGCTAATCGTAAGCCGTTAAGCCATAAAACGTAAAACCGGGTATCGTAAAAATACGAAACTTGTAGGAATGATGAAACTCATCATTATACTCCATAAAAAAATATTAAATGGGTGATAAGTCTCACTGGGTGCAAAAACGCTGCTTAAAGCTGGAAACACGGGTCAAAAACGCGTAATTCGCAGTTTAGCAGAAAAGAACGAAATTTTAGGGAAACGACCGTGAATTTATTTAGAGTAGACTAAAATTAGTCTAAAAGTGATATGAGATGTTAAAATGTGGTTTTCGTCATATGCAGGATAACTTTACAGTTATTCGTGAAGTTTAAAAGTTACGCGATTTAAGCCAAAATGTAGAACGTACAAGGTTAATTCCTTTATGGTCAAAGGAGGAGGGAATTATGTTTGACTTTTCCAAAAAATGTAAAAGTGTCAAAAACATATTAGAAACACAAAGGCAGGAATCGTTAAGACTGGATGTAAGTAGAATTGTTTAAAACGTAAGTTTAGTTTTGTTCTGCGCTGGGCTTATTTGGTAATATTAAAGATAATAAATCTTAAAAATTCTCAAATTAATCATGAGTGATCTAAAAATTCATCTGATGCGAGGAAAATTATCAGAGTTGATTTTCGTTATGCGCGTGATGTTTAAACGGTGGACCGTCTAAAACGAAACTTTAAAACGATGTTTACTTAATAACTTTTGTGAAAATGATCTAACGATGGTCGAACTCTTAGGTCATTACTAAAATAATTTATCTTACGAGAATGTGAATTAAAAATTTTACGAGATGAATAGTGAAAGTGAATAGTAAATGTGAATAGTAAAAGTGAATAGTAAATTCTCGAAAATGAAAAGTAACCTAAAAATGCGGGTGGTTACAGTCTCACCCCCTTAAGGGGAATTCCGTCCTGGAATTCAGGGTGTGTTACCCGATGTTGAATTGTCTAGGAAAATGTGGATGTATACGCCAAATTCTAATCTTTGTGTTCTCAAGTTTCTAGTCATAGAATGTATTATATACCATGTGGCTTAAGTTGATAATCTAAAGGGTTTTATTAAAATCTTATAGAGTTCAATATACCTAAAGTTTGATTTTTCTCGATTCTCAAAACGAATCATATCTTATTATATCGAGGCTATCAATAAAATCTTAATTTCTATCATGGAGTTTTTGGTGATAGTGTGCGGCATGGAGCCTAATTTATATTTGTATAGTTTCCTTAGTTGTTTCGTGGGTGATCTCTGAACACCTTAGTGCATCAAATGGTTAACTAATACTTTCGTCTATATAGTGCCTCAAAATGGAATAGTTTTGTTGTTGTTAGGGTAACTGTTGTTAGGGTAACTGTTGTTAATCAAAGGTGTAAGATATTGTTGATGTGAAATGGTTTGTAAAGATGTGATAACTGTCGTTGTAGGGAAAGTCTTGTTAGTGGCAAGTGGTTATCCAAACCATTTCCAAACTTGATCATGTCTTAGGTGGTTTCGGGATGAAGGCTATATCGTATAGTGTTTATACCTACTAGTGTTTGAAAGAAACGCGGTACTGTGAAGTTTTACATACTGACTTATAATGGAGTTTAGATAATGATGTGATATGTTGATGATTAGAAGAGTGTAGCGTACGCTTACCATTATTGTTAGGTAGAGATGTCAAGTTTGTTTTGAAATCAAAAGTGAATTTTAAAGGAATATGGCGGAATGAGATCCTTGAAACCTAAACAGGCTAGTACTCCTAAGAAATTACGAGAAGATTTGATGACTATCCCAAGATAGTAGTTCGGATTATCTCATGTATGAAAATTTCAAGAATGAAATTAGGTAGTATAAATAAGATGTTAAGATTTTGCTGAGTGGTAAGACACTATCGTGTCTCTAGATCTTTTTAATGAAATATGGTGGTTTATCGAGTTTAAGTAGGAAATTAACTTGAATATAACCCTTGTATAACTGTTCTCAGTGTTTGAAAAATTTAAGTCGAACATAGTTAATCAGACTATGTTCCAATACCCCTAGGTTAAATATAGGTGATTAGGCTATATTTAGCCGAGGTTCGATAAAATTTTCAAATACCTAAATTAGGTATACTTGTGATATGTCAATAGCTTTTGAGAAATTGTCCACTAAGCAAAGGCGATATCAAACCATCCAGTTGCAAGTCCCGCCATAAAAAGACTTGTAACCTATGTTTTCACATTCCATTGCTTAGAAGATAGTATGGGTAGATACGTGTGGAAAGGAAATCTTGAGTAATCCTAAAATAGTCCATACTTGGCTAGCATTACAGACCTTTAACAATGAAGGTTTCAGAAGAGAATTTTGATGAATGTAGAGAAAGTTGCTGAACTTCAGCTTTTGTAGATGATGAGTCACTTTGTCCTTTAGAAATCCTATTTCTTGTATTTCCATTAGGGAAATTGATAGACTGTGATGGGTTTCATGCAAAACGATATCATATAATGTTTAGAAGATAATTTTTAGAGACTATTGTATAACTTACAATATCTGAGGAGTAGTTGAGACCATTGTGCAACTCACAATGTCTGAGAAATAGTTGAGACCATTGTGTAACTCACAATATCTAGGAAATAATAGAGACCATTGTGTAACTCATAATGTCTAAGAAATGATGGAGAGATCATTGTGTAACCCACAATGTCTTGAGAAGTGATGAAGAGACCATTGTGTAAACCACAATGTCTTGAGAAATGATAGAGAGATCATTGTGTAACCCACAATGTCTTGAGAAATGATGAAGAGACCATTGTGTAACCCACAATGTCTGGGAAGTAGGAAAGACCATTGTAGTCAGTTACAATGTCTTGGATAAAGTTTCGTAATCCTAAAAAGCACGAGTAGATGCATGATTGGGAGATTAGGAAAATATGATTGTTCTGTAATGCCTTAGAATAGGCATACGTAGATATGTTGAGTACTTTGTTTATGATTGAAATTATGTCAAGTGTATATATCAATATACTAGTATGTTTGTATAGCTTAAAATGCCTAAAAGTCACATAATCGTCTGGAGGATGGAAGGCACGGAGAATGGAAGGCTATAAAATGTTTTTGTTTGAAAAAGTAGTTATAGTTTAAGTCTCGATTAGACCCGTTTCTCTATAATTAAGGCTCTGATACCAATCTGTAACACCCCCAATTTCGTGATACGCAGCGGAATTCAAACTGGGTGTTACTTCATGGCACAACAATCATAACAATAGAAAACGATCTCTAAAGGAGTCGTTTAAAAAGGATTTATCATTCGATTTATATAAATATCAGAGTTTACAAAAATGAGGTCCCAGTTGGTTCCATTGTTTACAAAATATAGTAAATAGGTTTTCGAATGATAATAAAATTTATAGCCTTCTTCAGTATCCTTGCTCTTCCGTGCCAGCTTCCGACATTATGGACCTGAAATACATGCTTAAAACTGTCAACACAAAAGTTGAGTGAAATTCATAGAGTTTTGGAAATCAGTTGAACACATAATGTTTGTAGTGTGAGTTATAAATTCACACCAATGGTTTGAAAACTAAAAGAGATATTATTGAACTAAGCTCATGATACCGAAAATGTTAACAACTGTCATAAAATAGTAACCGATGCCCTAATAGGTAATTTGCCAATAAACCTATAGATGTTCAAATAGAGTGCATTTGTTTGCCTACCCGGTCAACACAAACGGGATTTGTCATTCCCGATAGATCTATCCACATTATTCGCGTTCACTCGCAAGTGATTAATGGCTCATGATAATAGGGACTTAAGATTGGCAATAGTGGTACTTAGTGCAACTAATATATTCAAGTATAATTTGAAAGCAATGTGTTCGATTTAAAATAAAGCATGTATCTCCCCAAGGGTTTGTAAAACAATTAAGTAATAGAAAGTGGGGCTATGACTCTCCTCGAGTAAATGATATCAAATGCATAATGAGCATGATGGATATGCCGTGAGAACTTCTACGAGCAACCTAAAATAGGATGTTGCGACTTACGTTTGGAACAATGTTTAGGAAAACATAAACCATCCTATATACGTCTCTATGTTGATCATGATGTATTACATGGTATTTGTGTATGTCAATTATAGAAATGGTCTAGTTGTGAAAACGTATTTAGTTTATAGATATCGTACTACTGTTCGGGCCATCATAATTCAGAGGTCATGCAGTAAACGTTCGAGGAGCTAGGACACTTTAAATCGTAAATCCAGCAACTCGTCGATACGTTTTACTCAAATGAAACCCGTCACATGAAGCTCCCTACTATTGTAGCACTTAGTAGATATAATATATGTTTTGAGTGAAGATTGTTATATAAATAAGTTTATCATGTTCTTACAAGTTCTCGTCGTTTCATAAATATGATTACCTTAGTTAACGGTCTTGGGCAAACAAGCCTTGAGGCTTTAGCCATGGCCTCGCCGTGACTTTGGTCTTGACTACCATGGTATTGAGACTCAACCTTGCCTTAGCCGTAGCTGTGGTCTTGGCTTATGGCCATTAGACCTCTTGGTTTGCTTTTAGTTGTGACAAAAGTATAGTTGTGAGACTATATTTACGGCAGTTTCTGTTTTTGAAAGATTTATAGCCTGTTTAAGCGTTTTAAAGGTTCGAGCTTCTCTCCTATTGAAGGAAAACGTCATTCCTGACAACTTTCGTGTTTTAACTTTTTGATGATTCGGACCAGAAGGGCCTCTAAAAACTTCAGATTTTAGGCAGTAAGTTATTTTGGCAGATTCATGTTTTACTTTCGCTAATTTCTTTTTGTCATAACTTTTGACTCGTGTGTCCGTTTATGGTGATTCAAATTGCTACGTTTTTGTTTTAATATTATCTACAAGAATATGAAAAGTATCAGATCTATATGTGGTCGAGTTTGTGGAAACTTTGTACAAAAGTTTATCATTCATACACTTACTAACCCAAGTTTAACATATAGGTTCTTATAACTTGTTTTAACGATTTTTGTACATCATGATCCAACATAGTAACTATATATATAGCATGAAATAGTTAAGATTATGAATAATAAAGATGAGATGATGGTGGTGATAAGTTGCTTACAACTTTTGGCTTTCAATAAGAAAGGAGTAACTTAGTAAGGATAGGACTTTGATTGATCGCGAAAGACTTCGGATTGAGCTAGCTTTCCACACCTTGGCACCCTTGCAAACTTGAAGAGTTGGTGATGAAGTACTAAGTGACTTGAGTGGATCTAAACTCAAGAAGATCACTTAAACTTGCTAGAGATTTGATGTAGTAGCTTGATCTTTGGAACTTCCTTGCATAAACTTGGAGTTTATGGATCAAATGATGGAAGATGTGAAGTATTTATGATATGAACGACCAAGAACAGATTGTGGAGGTCTTTAGGATGCATTTTACTTCCTATTTATAGGAGGGTAAGTTTGGTTAACCATATATTGGGTTAAATATTAACCATGGTTAAGTTAGGACACTTGTAAAGATCTAAATGTACCATGGTTAGGATGATGCCACCAAAATGATAACTCCCTCCCCCTTAGGTCGGCCTAAACAAGATAATATGACTTAGGTGGTTAGTTTTGGTATTATCTTGGTTACGGAGTGAGTTTTGGTTTCGTAATCGCTAATCGTAGTCGCTTAAGCCATAAAACGTAAAACCGGGTATCGTAAAAATACTAAACTTGTAGGAATGATGAAACTCATCATTATACTCCATAAAAAATATAAAATGGGTGATAAGTCTCATTGGGTGCAAAAACGCTGCTTAAAATTGGAAATACGGGTCAAAAACGCGTAATTCGCAGTTTATCGGAAAAGAACGAAATTTTAGGGAAACGACCGTGAATTTATTTAGAGTAGACTAAAATTAGTCTAAAAGTGATATGAGATGTTAAAATGTGGTTTTCGTCATACGCGGGATAACTTTACAGTCATTCGTGAAGTTTAAAAGTTACGCGATTTAAGCCAAAATGTAGAACGTACAAGGTTAATTCCTTTATGGTCAAAGGAGGAGGGAAATATGTTTGACTTTTCCAAAAATGTAAAAGTGTCAAAAACATATTAGAAACACAGCAGTGAATCGTTAAGTCGGATGTAAGTAGAATTGTTTAAAACGTAAGTTTAGTTTTGTTCTGCACTGGGCTTATTTGGTAATATTAAAAATAATAAATCTTAAAAATTCTCAAATTAATCATGAGTGATCTAAAAATTCATCTGATGCGAGGAAAATTATCAGAGTTGATTTTCGTTATGCGCGTGATGTTTAAACGGTGGACCGTCTAAAACGAAACTTTAAAACGATGTTTACTTAATAACTTTTGCGAAAATGATCTAACGATGGCCGAACTCTTAGGTCATTACTAAAATAATTTATCTTACGAGAATGTGAATTAAAAATTTTACGAGATGAATAGTGAAAGTGAATAGTAAATGTGAATAGTAAAAGTGAATAGTAAATTCTCGAAAATGAAAAGTAACCTAAAAATGCGGGTGGTTACATCGCAGCTGCTCTAGCTGTTCTCAAACCGGAGTGTCTCAAAGAAAACAACACGAAGTGAGTGAACCAGCGAATAGAGATTCACTGATTGATGAAAAGAGATTTGAAAAACAATCGTGTATCGCTCAATTGAAATTGTTTTGCAATACAACGAAGGTTTTAAAGAAAATCAATTATCAATCATAAACACCTTTTAATTTGAAATGATCGTACACGGTCGATGTGCTAGAGAAAAGTGTTTTTGAGCATAACGACCGGTTTTTCAAAGGTATCCGTCAATCCATAACCTGAACCAGGATTGATTCAAAAGATTGAATCGCCCCATTGTTTATGTTCTGTTGTCACATGGTTGATCTATAGAATAGACCTCACATGACACCCACCAGGAGCTTATTTGATGTTGGCTCCAGAAGGCTTTCCATCTTCATTGTGAATATGATAGCATATTACTCAGATGTTCTGGCAATATCACAAAGATAATGTGTAGGACTCAAGATATAATCTCTCTTTCCACATTGTGTGAAATAGTGAGTCTTCAAGAAATAAGTGTCCTAAAGAGATTAATTGATGATCTCGTGGCTCTAGACTCAATTAGTGCATATTTGGTTCTAATATCGGAGACTAGGGAGAGGGTCTCTTTCTTCAATATCAACAATCTCTAAGATAAAATCGATAGATTATGTAGGTTCCCCGTGAGAATGAAACAAGCCCTTTTAAGAGGAACTTGAGTGGCTTGGGAAGTTAGTGCAGTGCGTCACTGGGTCCATGACGTCTTGTCTTCAATACCAGTGTTACCTTAGTAACCACCAGTAGCATATGAATTGAACCCGGTTTCTGCCCTAAGGTTGAATTATTGGAGGGCTATTTTCTTTTCACCCTTTTCACATTCCAATTCTTTTTCATTCTTCAACCCCTTCAGTGCTTACTGAGACTTCATAACTAGAACCTTGTTGGGTTTATTCCAAAGACTAGCTCGTCTCGGCCGCACTCTTCCCATATTTTCATTTTTCTCCTTTTTTCAATATTCCTAAGGACTCTACACTATCTAGTGAATTGTCCCTGGGAAGATCCCTCCGGTTCTGGCGGATCGTGGGAACAAATACCTAACCTTATCATCCTTATATCACCATACATAAAGTAAAGTTGGTCGGTCTTTTTGGTATCATTCATCAGCCATTGGAACCAATTGAAAACTATTTGAAAATCAATCAAGATACTTGTGATATAGAATTAAAGCATTTTGTATCTTAATTGTTTTGATGTTTTAGAAATGCTCCCCCTCAACATATGCATAAAAATTTAGAACTTGTTAGGCACATGGAGTCAAGAGATCTTTGAAATCGTTAGATTGAGAATGAAAGGTCCAATCTTTTGATTAACATTTTCTAAAATGGTCATCATCACTCCTTATCAATTTGAGTAGATAAAACATTTTAAGGAAGGATGAGGTTTTCACAAGTTTGCTCCCCCTCAATATGTGCATAGATGTTTTGCACATATTAGGAAAAGACTGCACATTGAGATAAATTGATCACGTTTCAAATATTTGTGGTTTAAGATAGATGCTCCCCCTCAACGTGTGCATGGAAAATTTGAAATCGTTTGTCACTTGGGGGGAGGCAAACATACTAATGACTTATGAAACCATTTATCGAATTATTAGTTTAAATCCAATTTAAATCACAAATTCTCCCCCGATCACAATTATCAAATCATTTGAGAATCGTGATCTCAGTAGATTTAAATTGTTTTTGAAAGCTTTTTAAGGAGAATTGTGACTTGATTTTGAAAGCGTTTTAACTGATAAGGATCGAATTTTGAGACTTTAGACTCCAAAGATTTAAAGATGCTTGAATATCTTTTGAAAACAAACCATTGTTTGGAAAAAAATACACTTTTTAATTAAAAATCATTCTCCCCCTCAATCAATGACGTAAGTTGTTGATTGAGAGATAGATAGTTTTAGCAACCGTTTAGTACAAATGATTTTTTTCAGAAATTGAGCCCGAGTAATTTTTCAAAGCAATTCGTTTTCATTGGATAGTGAGATTTTTTTTTATAGAATCAGAGCATGAGATTCAAAAAACAAGATAAAGTATGGCTCTGTTCTTTCTTTTCAACACGGGTTACTGCCTGAAATGACAATAAACCACCATTTTTCTTCGCCTCATTTTTTTTTAAAGAAAAACTATGTACATTCGATGAACATATAAAGACCCGTGACATTCTTTGAATGTCAACACAAAGTCCGTAGATGATATCGAATCGAGAAAAACATGACAAAATGACATTTTTTTTTGAGGATTTTTCGAATATTTCACATTTTTATGGATTTTGAAAGTTTTATAATTTTCTATTTGATTTTTGAAGGTTTTGTAATTTTGTATTTTTCTTTTTGAAAAATATATACAATGAGATAGATGAAGAAAGACCTTCACTCCTCGTCTTCCTCCTGAAGACGTTTGAGTGTTTCTGGTTGAAGGCTTTTCAAGCCAAGTCGTGGAAGAATAAACTCAAAACGCTCTCTTGGAAGAGCTTTGGTGAAGATGTCTCGCTAACGGTATTCACCTCACAAAATAGAGTTCCACCACACCTCTTTCCACTTGTTCCCTGATGAAATAATGTCGAATGTCGATATGCTTTGCTCTTGAGTGTTGAACGTTGTTGCATGAGAGAGCAATAGCACTTTTATTGTCACAGTACAGAGGGATTTTGTTGAATACAAAGCCATAGTCAGTTAATTGAGATGTCATTCATAGAATTTGAGCGCAACAAGATGACATGGCTATGTATTCAGCCTTTGTAGAGGAAATAGAAGTACTCATTTGCTTCTTTGATGACCAGCTCACAAGCTTATCACCCAAAAACTGAGCACCTCCAGACGTACTTCGACGAGTATCTTGACACCCTGCATGTTCTCGCATCTGCAGATGTTGTTAGTGACATACCGTGTCCTTCGGTACCAAATTCCCATGTTGATGGTTCCTTGGAGGTACCGAAGACCCGCTTAACCACTTCAAGGTGCTTTTTGGTAGGATTAGCCTGGTATCTAGCACACATGTATACAACGAATAGAATATCAGTCTACTGGCCGTGAGGTACATCAGGGATCCGATCATACTACAATATTTCGTTTGGTCTACCATGATCCTTGAGTGGTCCTCATCCAGTTTAGTACGCTCAATCATGGGAGTGTCAACAGGGTCACTAGAATCAAATCCAAATTTCTTTAAAATCTCATTAGCATATTTAGATTGATTTATGAAAACGCCTTCGGGACTTTGTGAAATTTGTAATCCCAAGAAAAATGACATTTGTCCCATCATTGACATTTGAAATTTAGAACCCATTTCTTTTGAAAAACGGTCACACTCATTGGGGTCAGTCGAGGCAAAGATGATATCATCAACATAAATTTGAACGTGAATTAAGTGTTTGCTTGAATTCCTGGTGAACAGAGTAGGATCAACTGCTCCTTTGCTGAAGTCGGTAGACAGAAGAAACTTTTATAGAGTATCATACCATGCCCTTGGAGCTTGCTTTAAACCATAAAGAGCCTTCTTCAAACGATAAACGTGAGTAGGATGCTCTGGATTCACAAAGCCTTCAGGTTGGTGACGTATACGACTTCTTTAAGATCTCCGTTCAGAAACGCCGTCTTTACATCCATCTGATAGACTACCATGTTCTTACTTGCAGCATTCGCCAAGAATATTCTAATTGCTTCGATTCGAGCAACTGGAGCAAAAGATTCTTCAAAGTCAATGCCCTCCTCTTGACGGTATCCTTTAGCAACCAATCGAGCCTTGTTCTTTAACACATCACCATGCTCATCAAGTTTCACCTTGAAGATCCATTTTAGAGCAATGATCATAGCACAATCTGGAGCAGGTACTAATTCCCATACATCAAGTCAATCAAACTAATGAATTTCTTCTTGCATGGCATTGAACCAGCTGTCTTCATTCATGGCGGATTTAACATCTTTTGGTTTGATCTTAGAGAGTACGGAGTTGAAGAAGCACCATAAGGCATCTGTTGCAAGTTGTTTCCGTGTGGATACTGGACGAGAGGGATTTACAATGATGTTGTCTAGTGGATGATCGTGAGTCCATTTTATGAGGTATTCATGTGGCTGTTGATGAGGGACTGAAGTAGCAGAATTGATGTCTCCCGAAGTAGATGGTTCGATGATGATTCAGAGCAAATATGTTTTCAAATGGATCATCTTCGGTAGTAGCAAAGGGATTGACTTCATTCTGTGAATCATAAGCATTTCCATGATGTACATTTGATGATTGAAGATTTGTTGATGAAACAGATTGGTCAGCAGCAGGCGCTTCTTGGCTTAATGATATAGAAGTTGAGGGGTTACTTCATTGACAGGATAGAAGCTCTGTTGATTGAATTTTCATATCATTGTTGCTTGGCTCAAATTGTTCATCAAACATTGGATCAAACAGTTTCTTTAAATCATCTTCTAAGGGAGGTACATATGGAGTTGCTGATGAGGAGTTTGGTACAAGAGATGAACCAATATGATCGCTTTGAAGTGCGGTTCTGAACTGGATTGTCCAGAGCCATTTGACCGTCACTCATCAAACGTGACGTGGATTGTTTCCATGATATTTCGGGTTCTCTTGTTGTAGATTCGGTAACCTTTGCTATTAGGTGCATAGCCTACAAAAACTCCAATGTCCGCTTTAGCTCTTAGTTTTCCTAAATCTTGACCATCATTAGTTGGATAACATAAAGCACCAACACACGAAGGAATGAAAGATCGTGTTTTCTATTGTGGACAAGTTCATATGGAGTTTTTCCATGAGCAAGGTGAATCGTGGATCGATTTTGTGTGTAGCATGCAGTGGCTTATAGCTTCACCCCAGAGAACCATTGGAACTTTTGAGTAAATTAGCATAGTCCTTGCGGCTTCCACAAGAGTTCGATTTCGTCTTTCAACTACACCGTTCTGTTGAGGAGTTCGAGGAATACTTCTTTGATGACTGATTCCCATAATTTCATAAAACTCACCAAGTTGTTTGTTAACAAACTCAGTTCAATTGTCAATTCTGATGATTCTGACCGTTTTGTTAAGACGAACCTGCAGCTATTTGATGAGTTTGATGATGATATCTGGAGTTTCATCCTTAGTCTTTAAGAATTTTACCCAAGTGAATCTAGAGAAATCATCAACCACAACTAACACATATTTCTTCCCAAAGATATTCTGCACCCTCATGGGTCCACATAAGTCTATGTGAATAGTATGGAGAACTTCTGTGATTGAGTTTGTAGGTTTGGGTTTATGGGCATACTTCTTGCTTTTTCCCAACTGGCATGCCGAACAAAGATGATCCTTTTCATATTTAAGTCTAGGGAGACCTATAACTAAGTCCTTTCTAGAGAGATCATTGATGGTGCCGAAGTTCAAGTGATTGAGACGACGATGCCATAACCATGACTTTGTTTTAGAAGCCTTTGACAACAAGCAAATTGGAGAAGACTTCATCATATCTTCGATAGAGATGGTGTATAGATTTGAGCCACGTGAACCTCTTAAAAGTTCCTTACCATCAAGTTCTCTAACGAAACAAGTATGTTTTCTCAAGGCTACTTCTAGATCGAATCGAATTGACCAACAGAAAACAAGTTATGACCAAGACCTTCCACATAATATACCCTGGAGATAACACTTTTTCCAACAACATAATCTCCATAACCCTTAATTGCACCGAAATGATCATTCCCGAATCTAACTGTCCTGATGAATTTGCTTACGAAGTTCATGAGCCGCGACCGGTCTCCAGTCATATGCTTGGAACACCTGAGTCCGTACCACGTAACGATTTGAACGATCTTCAGTTGAACACGACAAGAATGGATAACGGATAATTGGGATCCCCATACAAGAATGGGTTCCACATGGTTAGTAACAGTAATTGGAACACCCACATCAAAAATAGAAACATTCATATCAGTAGTAGAAGCAATGGAATCATTGGGAATAGATGCAAGGGTTGGTCTCAGATTTGACCTATTCAAAGAGTGTTCACTTCTTAAGGGAATAGTTCTACCAGTAGGCATCCATTTTCTAGTGGGCATATTCTTAGCAGTTTGAGAACAAAACTGATTATTCTTATGGCCAAAAGGTATCCAATAGTAACCTATCTTTATAAATGTTCTTCCTGTGGGTTTCCACTGTTTTCTAACAATCTTACGTCTTTGCCTTTTAGCCTTCTTTGCACTAATATTAGCATTAACAATTATAACTGGGCATTTGACATCATTAGACAAAGCATTCACACCACTGTCATGATTAACAACAGAATTCAAGCATACATCATTACAAGGTTTGCAAATAGTATCAGAATTCGAATTAATTACAGTACGCCTATGACTAATAATAGAATCAACACGATTCGTTTTATTCGACTCAAACTTAAAGTTCCTAGATTGGTCTTCTACTCTCTTCCAATGCACATTCTTAGCTTGCAAGGTCCCATCATTCCTTGTATTGTCTTGAGACTTTGACCTGCTCGCTTTAATGTCACTGATTACTCCTGTAGAGGGAATGGGAACATTAGTTGGTTGATCTAATTTTTGCATTCCTGAACTTGATGTGCAAGGATCTGAAGTACTATAAGTCACATTAGTGTTTACTTTCTTAAAACTATGATTTGAGCTATTTGCAGGCACACTAAAGTTCACTTTCTTAGCACTAACATATCTAGAATCTGAACTACTTGAAGGCACCCTAAGGTTGACATTCATTACATTGGGCATAGACCGGATTAATGCTTGGCACTAGGCATAGAACAAGGCATCACGACTTTGCCTTTTGCACCTAAGGATTTTGGACATGTTGCAATTACACATTCAAGCAGCTCTTGAGATCGTTTGGCCTGGAGGCAAGCAAACCTAATTTCTCTATCAAGAGGTTTATTAATGAAATCCTCTTCAACAATTTCACGGAGACATTCTAGACTATCCTTAAGGTGAGCACAATAGTCATGAAATGCAGATTCATTATTCCTAAGATGAGGAGGAATATATTTAACCGTCATAGTGTATTTGCAGTCTAAGGGTGACTTTGAAACAACATTCTTATTAAAAACAAGTGGCAGTTTCCCATTTTCCTGACTTCTCAGATTCTCAATTTCCTTTTGTAAAGACGTTATTTTTTCGTTGTTTTGGTCACGAGTGACTTTCATTTAATCATATAACTCTTTAAAGTGTCGTTTAACCTTTTCATTTTCTTCTAGAAAACTCTCGTTTTCCTTTTGTAAGGCATTAACCAAGTTTTGAAAATGAAAAGTTTGAGAGTACTGAGAATCTAAAGGAGGAGGCATTTGGGATCCAGTCACATTGTTCTTTTCACCCTTCAATTGAGAGATTTGGACTTTCAATTTTTTGATCGTGTTACAATGAGCTCGAATCTGTTCATCACGTTTGCTAATTTCAAAAACTGCATCAAATTCAGGAGCATCCAAGGAAGTCTTGATATTTGAGGTTTTAACATTTTCTTTTAGATGTTGATATTTTAGTTGTAAATCAAAATGTTCAACTTCTAGTTTAGAAAGATGCTTTACCAAATTATCGTGATCATCCTGATCAATTTTCTCATTAAGTTTCGAATTAATCTTTTCAAGCTCAATGACACGATCATGGAAGACTTTCAGAGCAACAGATAATTCATGAAATTGAGAAGCATTAATGGAGCAATTGTAGTGTGTAAAACACATCTTGAACAATACATTCAGAAATAAGATTCTCATTCAAGGTATGCAAGTTCTTTCTCTCAATCTCATTATATTTTAATGCTCGCTCATAGTCACTAACCTCAACAACCATTGCATCAAATTCCTTTTCCATTCCTTTAATATCTGAACTTATCTCCTTTTTAAGACTCTCAAAATGATCTTTTAGTAGTTTGAAGAAAGGCATGACCTCAGTTAGATAGCATTCTTTTGTTTGTTCAAAACCCCTTTCCCCTTCAGTTATTCCAGTGGGTGTGATCCTTTTCTTACAAGTTTTCTCAAAATCGACAAATTGTTGAAGAATAACATATTGGCTGATTAAGATCTTGCTCTTATTGGCAATAGTTCTAGGAACTAAATGCATCGGTGTATTTGGAGGATACACAGTCGCAGCAGGCATTTTCCTAAGGGAAGGGTTTGTTTCAACAAGATTTTCAGCTTTTAGCATATCTAAATCCTTTTTCCAGAAAACTTGTTCAGGTGTTAATAACGTTTGAGGCTTAAATTTGTTTAAGGAGATCCAATTTTCCTTCTTGTAATTATGGGGTTTGATCGTGATGTTATGGTTTTTGCATTCAGGATCTTCTAGCTTCTTATTCATTTTCACCCTAGATGCATCATCTAATATTCTATCTTCCTCAGAGCACTCAACGCAGCTAGGTTTCTGTCTAGGTTTAAGAATTTCATTTCCATCATAAATTACATTTTGAGCCGCCTTAGCTAACTTACTGTACTCAGGGTTGGGTTTATCTATAATGGGAACACTATGCTTATCGCTTAAAACTCTATGCTTAGTGACCATGTGAGCAGTCTGAATGGTATTCCCTTGTACGTACAATTTATTTTCAATCTTGTTCTTCAAAGGTTTTAGATTAGAAAAATCATTCAAAAGTTTTGATTCCTTGGCATGAAATTCCTGCTTAAGCACTTTAACATTTTCTTGAAGTTCTTGTTTTTGCTTAGCAGTTTTTGAAAGCTTTTCTTGTAAGGAATTTAACTCTTGTTTTAACACTTCTTCTCTAAAATTACTTTTTCTAATAATTGTACGCATTTGGTTATCCAACTCCTGCTCACGAGTATTTAGCTCAAACTTAGCACGTTGTTCATAAATGGTAACTCGTTCTTTATAGGCATTTAGTTCAGAGATAACGGAATCATCAGGGGCACATGCAATGTATTCATCACAGACATAATCATCATTGACTGCAAGAGATACATCACTTGACACAATCACTCTTTCACTTTGTTTCACATATTGATCATATGGGACAACATTGATATTACCCATATTTTCAATATCTGACTCAATGATTTCAGTTGATTATATTTCATTATGTATCTTTTGCACATCAACTTCATCATATAATTTTAATACATCTGAGATGATTTTGTCTTTGGATGGTCCAGCTTGTGGTGAAGTAGAGACCTTAGGAGAGACCATTGGAGAAATGCTAGCCATGAAAATTGTTTGTGCAGTAGGTCCATCATCAACATCAGAGTCGTATGCATCACAATCAGTGACTTGAAAGGCATTATGATGATTGTGACCAATCTCCTGAATAGGCTGCTCATCCACATCTGCATCATATGTCTTAGCATTCCCTTGAGCAAGAAACAACAGCTCTTCTTCATCCAAGGTTGCTCCATTGTCCTGAGCTTGCACTAGCAACATCTTATCCCTGAAGTATTCAGCATTCTGAGGACGTTTTGGAGATGTGCAATTCCTTGCAATGTGTCCCTCACCGCCACAGTTGTAAAACTTAACTGTCTTGACTTGTCCCTAATTTCCTCCATAGCCTCCGCCTGCTCCACCCCTTCTTTGATCGTACTGCCTTTCTTGGACTGGCTGCACCATAACCTTCCCATCTCTGACAGTAGCTTGATTGTGTGGATTGGATGCTGTTCTGAGGTTGTTGTTGGTGTATGGGAGAGTGTTCATGTTTTGACTGATCATGAGAGCTAGTTGACTAATGAAGTTTCCTACAGATGCATCAGCATCAGCTTGTTTGAACTTTGGATCGGGAATGAGTTTGTGAGTTCCATCACCCATGGGGATAAATTGTGAAGCTTTAGTGGTAATCCTAATGTTTGATTAGAAGGCAGTTGAATCATTTGATGAGCTTGTCTCTCCTGGACTTGTTTTGAATTGTTCAAGAATCCTCTTTTCAAACATGGCATGTCTCTCATTCTGAAGAAAAAAGGCATACAGTTGCTCATAATTCGTATTCTTCAATCCTTTAGTGAGCTTCACAGAAGTGACAAACTTGTGCCATTCGGGTTTCATGTTGTTTACAAACTTTGAGTTCAGCTGAATGTTAGGCATGGTCATTCGGATGTTCCTCATGTCATTAACAAGCTTGTGGAATCTCACGTAATACTCATAGACACTCTCATCGGGTTTCATCTTGAAGTGCTCAAATTCATCATAGAGTTGTGATTCTCTGTCTTCCATGGTTAATTCAACTGAAAGAAGCATCTTGCCATTATCCCATACAGCCTTTGCTTCAGTGTTGTGATTGATAAGCTTGTAGATGTCTTTTGGAAGACCTTGTAGTATGATGTTAGAAGCCCTGATATCTGCATCGAATATCTTCTTCTCCTTATCATTGAGCTCATCATAGGTCTTTGGTCTATCTATTCCATAGATCATCGTTCCATTTTCAGCTGTATCAATTATGTCCCTAGTAGTCTCAACTAGATACGGTCCTTCATCAATCAATTTGAGAATGTTGACCCCATTTTCCTTTCCAAGACAGGACAATCTGATTCTTTGAGCCCAAGAGTCGTAGTCAGTTCTGTCAAGCATAGGTGGACGAGTATCTGACCCTGCTGCTTGAACGTCCTCGGCAACAGTGGAGATGATAGTAGGAATGTTGGTAGACATGTTTCAAGCTCTACGGGATTTTACTATTCTTTGATTAAACCGGGAAATTGATTCTTTCACGGGATTTTACTAAACCGAAAGAACAACCGTAAGAATGTATCACGAAGAAGTAACAAGCCTAAATGAACAAGTCTGTAACCACACAACTCGCTTAATTACCAACTCGCTTAATCAATCAACTCGCTAAATAGCCAAGTCGCATTAGCATCAACTCGCAACACTGTCAACACGCTTAATGAATCAAGTCGCTGAATAGCCAACTCGCTTTAGTATCAACTCGCAACACAATCAACTCGCTTAAGCACCAAGTCGCTTAATTTAACTCGCTAGCTTTATAACTCGCTTAATAGCTAAGTCACTTTGATATCAAGTCGCTTAAAGAAACAACTCGCTTAGAACCCAAGTCGCATAAAAATCAACTCGCTAAACAGCCAAGTCGCATGTACCAACTCACATCCAATAACAAAGCAACTCGCTTTGAAGAAAAAGCTATCCGAGACACAACTCGCTTCGTACAAACTTGAAAAATAACCACTTTATCAATAAAAAACAACCAAACCACAATGATTTAAGCCTTCCAATTCATAACATAAACACATATGATGTTCCAAAACACAAAAGTACAAGCAAAATTCAAACTTTAACACTAGAATTTGTCCAAATGAATCAAACTCTCCTAAACCTTTAATACCCCAAAAACCTTATGAAATCCACCAAAACAAAAAGCATGAAAGATGAGTGATCAAACCATGACTCTTGATACCAATTGTTAGATATAAGATTTCACAAACACACTAAACCAAAACCATATGGGGCGTTAACTAAGTTTTGAGAGAGAAAGTTCTAGTGAGAGAAAGGAAGAGAGTTGGGAACTATGTGAAACAAAGTAAAATGGTATTGAAGCTCCAACCCTCTACCTTGGGAGGTAGAGGGTATTTATAGTTTCTTACAAACAAACGCCACCTACGGGCTGTGGATCAGGCATACAGTGGGTAAAGACCCGTCCGTCCTCCATGGTGTTACTAAATTAAATACTTCATAACATAAAATAACTACGACTACGAGCTATCTAACGATTACATATACTTGAGGTGACCGACTCTTTAATACCTGGAATTTCTAATTCCTAACAGATTTCCCTTTAGTAACCTACGTACCATTGAACAAAGGTGAGGGATTGTAAAACCTTAATGTTAGATAAATCAACTAAATATGAATGATACAAAAAGGTACATACCTAGTGTTGGATTTTCCATGTCACGCACGTACGCGGTGCCTATATTTGCTTAAAATCCAAAAGCACGACGTGTAATAAGACAACATGAGTTCGTGGAACAATGAAACGAATCTACACAAATTATCATATAAGCAACAAAGGGACTACACCTGAGGTTGAACGCATGAATCTGCACAAATTATCATGTCACGCACGTCGTAGGTGGCTGATGACATACCGGCCAATAGACAGTGTCAACAGTGTGTTGAGAATTGGATAAAGGATGGTGCCGTTCTAATACATTACATGTAACATCTGTCGAATAAATCCATCGATGATGAACCAAACCACTTGCAAAATCTCACACGACCTCTCTTATTCCACCATCCAACGTGTATGTATCTATATACCCATACTCGTTTAAGAGACCTTGTAATTGAAGCACCGAGGGTTGTCCAACCCGCTGCAAAGCATCCTGCAACAGATAGTAAGCAATCAATAACTATTGATGCAAAATTGACACAAACGTAAATCTGAAAAGAATGTTACATACGCCTCGAGTTTCATTATGATGCGGCTGCACCCCAGCGCCTTCAAGGAATTCTGAAAGGTCACCTATATTAGACGTGAAAATGAACAAATACAACCAAAGAGAAGAACAAAAAGCATTGCATCAAAAAAAAATTGACACACACATGTAAAAACGTCACTCACCTTGTGCATGTACACTGAAACACTCTGCATTAGTAAACGTCCTCCTGCTAACAAGCCTATAATGTTTACCCTCACCCGAATAGGGACACTTGCATACAGGATCACGTCTTTCAAGTTGCAACGGTACAAAGGCCGGTACAGTCGAAACGACAATGGTTAATGGCTGGTCCACACAAACATGGCCAACAGACCCCCCCACCCTCTCACCCATCTCACACAGTTTGTCGTGGCTATAACCACGTCTAGGGACAACCTTTTTTTTTAATTTATATATATGTATATATATCTCATTCTAGGATACAATATTAGACACAAAACACTGGGCATAAATAACAGGCATACAATCTAGGACCCATAAACTTGGGATAAAACTTTTAGGAAGATAGCAGGGAAAGCCAAAAACCAACGTTAGGCAACATGTTTAATCCCGAAACGAAAACTAATAAGAAAAAGGCAGCATGCAAAACGAAAAAAAAGCAATAAAGACATGCAACATATAAAACATACAATCGTTACCAAAACCTTTGCAGATAACACACAAACGAAGAACAAAAATGGGAAAGAAGCCATAAGCATGCACGTTATAAAAAAACCTTTAGGGATCTGGAAAACCTACCTAACTTGAATTGCGAGTGGAAAGTTGAGCTTGCTTCTGGAAGAAGCACTCAGAATACGCAAACAGAGGCCAAGGAACCCCATAAAACAGAGGCCCCAAGAAAGGCCCACCCACAAACGCAAACGGTTTGGCTTATGTTTTTTTTGAGTATATTGGCACGTTTCCATAGGTCCCTCACCAAATGTATTTATATACAATGGGATTTTACATGCTGAAAGTTCCAAAAAGATGTGCAATATCATATTATGTATTGAGTAAATTACAAGCTTCCACATTTTGGTTTACACACAATCGAATCTTCTATTCTTTCTCCAAAAAAAGTATTGTAGATTATTTGTTCCTGAATTTGTTAGATCTTGCATGTATCGTCTATTTAGCTGACGGCCATGACTCAAAGCCGTTAAGTATGTCCCTGCGTTTCACGAAGAGTATTTTAAACTCCTTCATCTTCAACTTCAAATTTTTTCCTTAATTTCCTTTTGAAAAATAAATCATAAACATCAAACCCAGATCTCAACTAATAAATCATTTTACAAATGCTTCTTAACACGAAAATCAAATCCAAATTCATAACTCAAATCATACACAATTTTATAACTATTTAAACGATAAACTAAAAATAGTCAAATACGCTTCTTCATTGTCTTGCACTTTTCACATCTCTCCTTAGAGTGTTAGGTATGGTAACGCTAGAGCTGGCATTACGCTGAGGTGGCACGACGTTATCGTGCGTTGCCATACTAGGGTGTTGGTGTTGATGATGGTGTTATGCTCTAAGTTACTACAATAACTCACCACAAAAAGCATAACAAACAAAAAAAAGTTACACTTCCCCCCTTAATGACTAATTTTGTTTGAAAAAAAAAAAAAACAAACTCTCAAACGGCATTAATTTTTCAAAGTTTATTATTATTTTTTCAAATAACCACCTATATATATATATATATATATATATATATATATATATATATATATATATATATATATATATATATATATATATATATATATATATATATATATATATATATATAGAATCCGGATCGGTTGAGAAGGTTTTTATTTTGAGAAGATTGAGAAGGTTTTCAAAAACGATAGATTTGTAACTTTGATTCATGTTTTTCAAGCGTAAAACTCATTTTAATGTGATTAAAATTCAAAATGTGTAAAAAATTTTTGAATCAATGTTAAAATCTATCAATTTTGAGATATATGTAGAATACTGAATCATCTGTACAAATTTAATGAATCATCATCATAACTCGATTTTAACAATGATTTGTGAATCAAATTTGTGATTTATAGATTCGATTCACCATAAAATGATGTTTACTTGTGAATCAAATAAAAAACATGAATCAATTAGCTCAAACGAAGATTTCTCAATCTTCTCAAAATAAAAACCTTCAATGGAACCGAGCCTATATATATATATATATATATATATATATACACTATATCACTATCTAACCATTTTTCACACAAATAATTCAAACTTTTTCTAAAAAAAAACTTGTTCTTTCACAATGGGTCCGAATCAAAGTGAAGAGGAATATAACAACGTTTTCAATGTCGATGATGAAAGACGTTTACTTTATGATGGTCGCGTACGAGTATCACCAATGATTACTGTTGGATCAGTGCTAGATAGATCTTTAGAGCCTTTTAGAAACAGATAGAATACCTGTGTAATCACAAGTAAACTATGGAGAACCCCTAATAAACTGATGCTCACGCGGAATATGAACACAAGAGTTAAAGAAGATAATAACAACTAAAACTTTGATCCTCTATGGATCTATATTAATTCACTAAGAATATTTTCAATCACGTACATAACTCATAGCCGCAGGTTTCTTTTGTGCTATAAGAAACCTTAATACAAGTGTTTACAAAACGCGTTAAAGATATGCATTATCTCTTCCTAATATAACTCATGCATATCCTAACTAATTACTAATAATACGAATACTACTATCCGCAGAAACACTACTATCAGCAGGAACTGCACTAACAGCAGAAACTGCACTATCAGTAGAAACAATAAAACTAACAGCAGGAACCTTATCAGTAGGAACCACTCTATACTATTACATTAATTTTAAATAATTCCTAAAAATCCTCCCCTAAACTTGAATTTGATATGGTTAACTTCAAGTTTCTAGATAGATCTTTCACAACACGAGGTTTGAACACTTGAGCATCCGTAGCAATGAGAATGACCAGCAGCAACAGAAACTGCAACCACCAGTAGCAATGAAGACCATAGATCCAGTAGCAACTCCTATAACAGCAGCATCTGAATCCAACAGCAACAACATCCTGAGTAGATTTGATAAGCCTTTACCAAGTAGCTACTCACTCTTGGGCTAGCTAGTTCTTTAGTGGAATCATGACATCACCCTGGTGAACTAATAACCAGTCTAACACTTAGAACGTGAATCAATGGTGTGTTGGAGAACCCTAATGATTTTTGGCAAACCATCACAGCCATCAACGGATTTGATGTGTCTTTACCTGAAGCTGTTAACTGAGGACTTGCCATGGTATTCCACTGCCTTTACCACAAGCCATGAACTTGTGGGCTAGCCAACTATTCATCTATTTGGACATGGTGAGTTGGGCACCATATAATTTATTGGCAAATTGTCAACCATTCAACGGATTTGATATCTCTTTACCAAAGCCGTTTGCTCATGGAGTAGCCAATGTTTGGTGTGTGAGACTAGGGTACATTGAGAACCCTTTGATTTTTAGTAAACCAGCAACTATCAATGGATTGGATGACTCCCACCAGAGACGTACCCACATGGTTAGTTAACTCTTTGTCATCTAAGACATGGTGAGTTAAGTACCATAAGTGGGATAATACCAAACTGCAGAACATGATCCTCAAACATAAAAGTTAGTACATAAGCAATATAAACAAAAGTTATTTTTTTATTTTTTTATTTTTTTTAACAACGAGAAAGAAAAGAAATAAATAATATATAATAACAAGTTACCATACTCAAGAGGTTGCAGCAGCATTGGCAGCTATAAGTCTGTCCTTAATTAGTTTCACCAATTGCTCTGCAGCTCCCATGTCATTTCCAACTGGATCAGTAGGAATCTCCAACTTACGTTTCAGCATCTGACCCATCACTTTCACAGTGAGAGGATATTGGAGATATGAGAACCTGTAGACATAGAGGCCAGACATAGTTTGCAAAACATGAACATTAGATAAAGGATAAAAGCCCCAATGCCAAATTTTCCACTCATCCTGGCCATCCCATATGCTGAACCCTTCCCCATCCTGATGAAGGAAATGAAACAAAACATGTAGGTCACCCAATAGCATCAAACCAGCACCAGTAGCAGGATGAGACTGAAAATACTCAGTCACCGGTCCATAAAATTTGAATAAATCCTATCTATCTACCATATGGAGGATCTGATTTAGGAAAGTGAAATGATTGATTGACCCATATTTTCTATACATAGTATTGATCACTCCCAAACCACCCAAAAGAACTGGTCCTAATTCCCATCTATCAAATGCTGACCACAGAACTGGCTCCTCATCAGAATCATCAGCTTTAGCAACCTTGATAAAGGAACTCTTAGCAGCCTGTAGATCAAGTGTCCTAGAAACCCTTTTCTTGGCAAAACTCTTCTGTTTTCTTCCAGGAGTGGAAGAGGGAGAAGAAACAGCAGACTTAATAACATTAGGAGTTGGATCCACTGGTGTAACATCAGGAGAATTAGCACCCTCTTTATCAGTGGAAACAACCTGTGGGGTTGTTGATAGAACAACAGAATAGGAATATCATCAGAGAAGGTTCTCGAGGTTCATTAGTAGAAATGAGCTTATCACCCTCAGAGAAATATGTTGTGCACCATCGGTAGGAATAGACACTACTACAAAAAGTTCACGAAAACCGTTAAAATAGCTTATAGAAACTGGTTTTGGAACCACTCTCTATGAGGGGGTATCTCTTTGACTGAAATACATAGAAACCGGTTACGTAACCGATCTCTTTTTTAGAGCACTGAGACCAGTTTTATTGTAAGAACCAGTTTTGATTATAAAGTTAAACAGCTATCACAAATGAGAATTCCCATCAATAAGAACCACTTTCTATTATAGTTTTGAATCAATACCGATGAATTTCTAATTTTTCATATTTTGCTTTTATTGATATGTAATTCTAATACGGATCTAAATTTTAGTACCATCACATTCAAAAGTCGATATATAACATCCACTCAAATATTATAATCCAATACAATAACATCTTCTCAAATATTATAAAGCCATCCATATACACGATCAAGGTTGCAATTCAAGCATCTATGTCCATATAGGATCTACAATGTAACAAACTATCTATATACATTGTGTCACCACATTTCATCTCTTTTTAAAGACCCACAACACCAAACACCTTTATATGTGCTTGTTCCACATTTATCTCCAACTTGTCAAATGCCAAATAAATCAATGTATCAAACCTGTAAACAAAGTCAATGAAAATATCAGGAACAAGTAACGACTTAATTGTTACGATAAGAAAGCGATACTAATTTTTTTGTTAGCTAAAAAAATCCTTACCAATGGCATCTCAATTAGTTGTTTAATACCTTTTGCATAATTTTCTTTCTCCCTTGTACAATCTAAACGAGCTCCTGCAAGATCTACATCTACATACAAGTGAACAAATTTATCTTGAATATATACACAAAAATGGTTTCGTATCACCTCTTGACATTATCACATAAACGTATACCCCGTAATTCACACCAAATAACTTTAGAAATCAATAATATAAGCATTCACGACTCATGTAACAACGTTTACATGCCACTGAACCAGTTTATATGCAACTGCGCGAATTCACCATTTCCTATATAACTTCAGAGTTGAGTAGCTAAGTATCCTACTCATAACAGTTCAAAAATACCACCACAAATCAGTAAATGGGTTTTAATTGGCAAAAACCGAGTGTTTTACCCACAAACTTAAACATATTAACGGCGTTGCCAAAATAATTATACCCGCTTTGAACATGATACGACAAGAATTTTAGTTCACATGGCAACTCTTGTTGAACCTGCGTTGGATGTATTTTAGCTGCAAATTTGATGATGTAAAAGCAAAATGATTAAACCAAGAATTCTATATTTAAAATAACCCAAACTCTGTTGTTAATACCAAAACATGTTTCTTCTTTGTGTCAAACATATTGTCAATCGCATAAATCAAATTCATTAATACCATATAACCATGGTAGCAATTTTAGGTAAATCAATATTTGCTAGTAAAACTCAAGATTCATAGCTTATTATTTAGCAAATTAATCACTACAGGGAACACATTTTAACTTACCTTTTATTAGCTAGTGTTTATTAATAAAATATAGTTCTGTAGTATATAACTAAATAGAATGATTTAGCGATTACCATTTGACAAGAAATAGGTGCACTCGTAGTCGGAGAAGTCAATGGTGGAATGTTAGTCGGGAGACTTATGGAGTCACTTGATGACATTCTCCCGAGAACCTGCATTTAACAAAAAATAGAATATATTACAATACTACGATATCACACAAATTTATGCATAGTAATCGGTAAGTTGTACCATATAACCATCCGGAACCAATTCTTAAATAAAACACGTGGTGAGTAATGAAATAATACATGTGCCCATGTAAAAGAATCACGAATTCCTTAAAATCCAAACTGCAAAATTAAATATAAAAAAAATTAGACTTGTAAATTCAAAACTTCAAAACCCTTTTATGAGCAAAATCTATCATCGTAAGATCACCCGCAGGCCGAGAGTAATGACCTTTATCGACCAAACTCACAAAAGAACATATATGAACCATGATATCATTGATCTCAAAACCACTAAAATTCACAACATCTAAAACAGGACCACCACAATAACCCGCTGAACCTATCAATAGGGGTGTTCAAACGGCCGGGTTATGGTTTAACGGGTTTAATCGGGGTTTGGTCTATTCGGTTATAAAGAAAATTATAACCACCCATCACCCAAACCAAACTTGACCAAAACCAATCCAAACCACCCAAACTAACCTTTGGGTTAATCGGTTTGGGCCCGAATTAACCGAAATAATAAAATAGACAAACAACTATGACATGCGATAAAGAATTGTTAATCGTGAAACGTAAAAAATCCAACTTCATTTTTTGAATAACAAAGAGGACCGAACTTCTTTGAATGCCAAATTAATCCATTTCTTGAAAGCACATAACATTCCAACGGTGTTATAGATGTCATCGCCAAACTAAAGATACGAACTAAGTAATAACAAGTAACAATAGTAACTAGCACATCACTGATTCGTACGATAATGGAATACCTACGATAATGGAATACAATTTTTGTAATATAACAAAAATCAATTACTAGAGTAACGATTCTCAGTTCCGATAAACATGGATTGCAGTTGTTGTGATGTGTTGATATTAAAAAGCAAAGTAACAATAGCTGATAAAAAATTTATGCAAGGATTCTATATCAAGCACACTTGTGAGTACAGTAATAAACATTAGTTAAAATCACGAGTGAACTAATGAGATCGAGTCATTTCTATACTTTTATGAAGAAAACCCTATTGGTTTTCAGGTGAGACCCAAATATGATTTTCAATAACCAAAATCAATCCTACAACCAATTTAAATTATCGGTTATAACGATAGACCAATCCAAAAACCAAATAACCCAAAACCGAGTAACAAAACACAATATAAACCACATGACCCTCATGATACTACCAACTCATTTGTACCACAACAAACGAGACAACTGAAAAACAACTGGGTCAAAATTAACCACTAACACGACCTCGAACACCCTCAACAACAACAGCCCTCACGACCTCTACCTGTTAAAGATCCCGACCGAAACCACTAGCACAATGATCTATAACAACACTCATCATGCCCTTGACCCATCTATGCAACGACCCTAAAACTACGTTGTGAAAACGAGCCCCCGAAACCACCTAACCAAAATACTTGACTCGAAACTTGCCTGAACAACGACCCGACACCTTCCACAACCAACCCGATCTACTACCATAAGTCACGAGAACCATGACCATTGCCGGAAATACACCAAACTGATAAAGCAACAAAAAGAAACTACGAAAAGAATGAAAGGAAGTATTTACAAATAAAAGAGACGGGAGAGAGGCCCTTCGGACCACCGGCCAAAGACGATGACCAGAAGGATGTTGACGAGTGTTGTTGTTGAGATTGGGGGTTACAGAAAATGTGAGAGAAAAAAATGGTAACTTCTTGTGTGGGTCAAATATTGAAAAATGGTAACTACGAAAAGAATTTGTATGTCAAACTGATGGCGCATTTTGAAATTTTTGAAAATAATTATATCAATTTGCGGCGGTGGTGGTGTTTGTTTTTTCGGGTCTTTTGCCTTTTTTTGCGGGTTTTGTGGTGCTTGTATGGTTTGTGGTTGTGTTGGTGGGTGTTTTGTTATTGTGGAATTGTGGTGAATTTTGTTTAAATTGTTGTTGAAACGTAGAGACTGGTCTCTTAAACCATTGTCTTTTATTTTGTGTAGAGATTGGTTTCTTGTAACAAAACCAGTTTTAGTGTGATTTTAAGTAAAGTGATCGGTTTGTTTGAGAAAACTGGTTTGTATGCTTTCTATGCTCCTTACTTTTAACTATAAAAACTAGTTTTTTTTTTAAACCGGTCTCTATTAAGAGGTGTTTATGGCCTTTTGTGTAGTAGTGAGACTTAGTTGCATCAGTGGGAATAGGTGGTGCATCTTCAGCAGAAACAGAGTCAGGAATATAAGAAGGATTCCTTGGAGTATCTTCAGTAGGAATACTCTGAGTCTCTGCAGTAGGAATAGGTATTTTTGCTGGTGTCTCCAGAGGTGTTGAATCCTGAGTAATGGTGTCATGGGTACTTGGGATCTCCTCACTACTAACTGTGGACTCTTTAGAAATATCTTCGGATGAACAAAATACCTTCAGAGAAAGTGGAATGTCATTAGTGGCATCTGAAAACTTCAATCTCTTAGGCTCAGGTGCTTCCAAAGCAGATTGAGGTCTTTTCAACCTTGTATAAGGATTGATGCCATCTCTTTCCAATCTTTTGAGAATTTTGTTATATTCTATCTTCAACTGTTCATCTGTCAATTTCTTTACATAAGCCATAGTCCATCCAGTGTTGTAAATAGCAGAAATCTCACACTTTACAAACTCCCTTATATGTTGTCTTTGCTCAGCTTGAGTTAGAGGCTTATCCCTCTTAGCTTTAGCCCTCCTTTCAGCATCTGCTCTCTTCCTTTGATTAACTAGAGCAACCATGCTAGCAGCAAAGTTATCTAAATCAAATGCATCCCCTAAAATGGACTGAGCAAGGGATGTATTTGTAGTTACTTCACCCACAATTTGTTGCCAATTTGCAACTGTGAAATGAAGAGATTTTTCATCAAGTTCTTTCTTCCTTTGAGGAGTTATATCAGGAACTTTGTGAGTTTGTCTTTGAAGATCTGCATCAAAATCATCCTGAACCTTTTCTGCTACTTCCTTGTCATTCTGTTCAATTTCATGTAACCTAAGAAGCCTAGCCTGTTCAGCTTTGAAAGCAGCATAATCCAATTCCTCTTCTATCAAAGGTGCTTTCCCCTTATCTACTTGTGGTGTAGATACTGGTACAGTATCATCAGGAGTATCCTTAGGATCAGAGGGAACAGGAACTGGAACCTCAAGAGCATCGAAGAAACCTCGAAGTAGGAGTCTTATCAGCAAAAATGTTATCAGGAGGAATCTGAACTATGTCAGAAGGAACAGTGCTATCAACAGTAATGGGTTCACCAGGAGGAACCATGGAACTACCAGCAGCAACAGACTAAAACTTCTCAAATGCTGGTACTTCAGAATTCAGTTTGGTCCTTCTTTTGGTCCTTGTTCTTGTAAAAACCTTAACCTTTGGGATGATTGCAGGCTCATCTTCGGCTCGATAATATGAACGCGTCCTTAGTAGTAGTGTCAGCACCAGTAACTCCTTCTGGCTCAGATACATTAACCTCCTCTGTTCTAGTATCAACCAAGGAAGCAGAAGCCAAGACATGTAAAGCATCCAGATCAATATCCTCCTCCTCTTTATCCTCCACATCTTCTGAATCAGAAATCACAAATCTGCTCCTCTTCTTATTCAACCTATGTTCTAACTCAGTTACCCTTCCAAGCAATTGTACAACAGCTCCACCCAGAGTTTTCTTTGTCTCCTTAAGCTCTGCCTCAAGATCATCAACCTTCTTAACATACCTGTCAAGTAAAATAGACATTTTCATTTGAACTTCATAATCCTCAGCTCCACCAACAGGTATTCCTAAGGTGTGAGGAGCATCATTCGATCTGGGAGGATACATATAACCACCACCAATATTGGTGTCATCCTCAAAGGTGTGTCTAAGTGGACTCAAAGGTGGCTCAGGTGGTTGGTCAACATTGACCTCTGGTTCAACAAGGGTTTAACCCTGTGTTTCAGAAGCAATGACAGGCTCATAAGGAGCAATAATTCTAGGAGATGGTGGGGCAATAGGTGTAGGAGATGGGGGTTGCTGGTCATCAGTAGCAACTGATGCAGTTGCATCAGGAGCATTGGAAGCCCCAATATCAGTTGTATATGATGCCGAGGCATCAGCAGCATCAGGGATGGGTGGCATAGTGCCACCATCAGCCTCACCAATAGATGGCCTCCAGCAAAATTGGTAGCCTCACCAATAGATGGCCTCACCAATAGAGGCATCAGCAGCATTAGCTGCACTAGCACCTTCATTGCCAATGGGAAACATAGTAGGTAATAAGGGTCTATGCCCTCCAGCAAAATTGGTCCTCATGGTAGCAAATAATTTAGCAGTCAATTTTCCTACTGCTATTGGGGTTTGATCTGAGGTCTCAATGCCTAATATTATCTAAAGAAACCTAGGATACATTAAAAATTTATTTTTGGTATCCTTTATGTTTTAAGCATTTCCACAAAGATGTACCTTGAAAAGTTATAATCTCTACCTTGAGCCAAACAAATTATAGCAGTAGCAATAGAGCTGGAGATCTGATCCAACCCCCAGACTTAGGACTTAAACATTGAAGGAGGGTATGAACCAAAAATCTCCATTTAGGGCAAAACTTTTTTTTATACCATATAAACTTCCCATCAGTGGGATACCCTAAGCTGGCTAAACCAGTGATTATTTCCTCCCTATTATTCTCAAAAACCCCTCCTTCATCATTTAATTGCAACTGAGTCCTTATAAGAGACTCAGTGATGACACATTTCTGTCCATCAATAATGGCCACAATCTCCTTGGGCATACCCTCAGGAGATCGTTCATAAGCAGTGGCCCAAAATTGCCTGACCAAAGAGTCATAAACAACAGATGGACAATGAGTTAGGGCATACCTGATTTTTGAGCGCAGAAGGAAATCAACCATAGGATCATAAACATCACTTCCTTTTGCTCTTTCCAAAAATGCAACTTTATTATGATCCCCTTTAAATGTAAGTGTCACCATTGCACTGATTCGAGAAGCTTTGAAATGGGTTGGTTGAATATGAGAGGGAATTGGTTAATTAGGTAGTGGGATAACTGTAATTCGCTATTTAAATAGGTTACCCAAAATAGCCATTCAAATGGGCAAATATCTCGCAAAGAATCTTTGACCAATTTGACTTTAACTTAATCCCGTATTAAATTCCCAATTCTACGAAACCAGCAGCATCCAATAGTCAATCCGCAGGAACCAATTAGTCAAAGAGCACGAACCACCTAAAGTTTGACCGCAGTTACTAATCCAATGCTACCAGTAGGAACCTTCACCCATCAGCAGGAACACTCACATTATCAGCAGGAATGAAGAAAAGTCAACTCTTTTATTATTAACTGCGCATTAATTCTTCTGCTGATTTAGCCCTCATTAACTCATACACCAACCGAACTATTACTTCCATTAATTCTATAGGGCTTAGATTACAAGAAGACTTTGACTATAAAATAAACCCTCAACCATACAACACATACAACACAAACAACCAAAACCCTTCAAACGATTATCAAAGAAACATCCATCAAAATCACCATCATGAGCAACTCACCCAACTCACCGATTGAGATATCTGCAGATTCCTCAATGAGTCTACCATCTAATGATGGATGGTTAAACTCTTTCCCTCCTAATTACACCAACATTACCTTCACGTCCACAAACCCTCCTCCTTCACCAGCACCAGTTAGTACTTCTTTAGAGGACTTGCCTACTCCACCTTCACATTTGGGGTATGAAGATTCCAGCTCTGAGCTTAGCTCCCTGCCAAGCTTTGTGTCTGCTTATTCAGAAACTGATGATGAGAATGGTGGATCCTCCAGACCCTTGAATGTTACTCCTATTGCTCAAGTGCCAGCTTCTTCTGTACCAGTTCCAGGTCCTTCTGATCCAAGGCCAGGACCCTCCAACTAAAACCCTCAGAAGAGACAACAAGTGATTGGTCTTGCCTGTCCCAGAGTGTGGGATATGATCAATAGGAGGGGGAAACAGAATCAGAGGATGCCTGAGTGGGGAAAGAGGAATAATCCCATGGAGTAGATGTCTTGTGGTTGGTGGCTGGTGTTAGGAGTTGTCTTATGTTATGTTGATGTCTTGTCTTATGTTGATCAGTGATTGTAGGAAGTCTTGTAATATCATACTGCATCTTGAATGCAGTTATTTATATAAATAAAAAGATTTCCATGTTTCTTGTTTAATCGTTTTGCTACTGATTAAGTGTTTGACTTTAATCTGCAGAACTGTTAGTAGAACACATAATATACAAAGAATATACACAAATATACAACTTAGACAACAATAAATCCTCCCCTTAGGCATAATCCTCCCCTCAAACACAACAATCAGGGGTTGATCCTGCCAAAATGGACAACTAAAAATTGAAATCTAGGGCCATCAAATGCTTTAGTTAACAAATCAGTCACATTATCATCAATATGGATTTTAAGCACCTGAATAAGATGTTTTTCATTTGCATCTCTGATAAAATGGTGCCTAATATCAATGTGCTTTGTTCTCTGATGAAAAACTGGATTTTTAACAATGCAAATTGTACTTTGGTTACCAATAAAGATTTTTGTGTTCATAAAATTGAACCCATAGTCTAATAACTGATTTTGTATCCAGAGTACCTGACAATAACAGCTAGCAGCAGCAACATACTCTGATTCAGTAGAGGATATGGCCACAATGGTCTGCTTCTTGCATGCTAGGAGATTAAACTCCTACCTAGAAACTGACTGATACGCGTACAACGCGCGTTCAGGGTCCAAGGAACTTCCTTTTCGTCGAGCAAGTTTTTCAACACCCTAGGCAGTGAACCTAATCGTTGTAGTGTAGTATTAGGGTAAGCCTCGGGAATTGATATCGTTCTCTAGGGGAATAAGAATGCTAGTGAGAAATTACTACGCTAAGGTTAGGGTTGAGGAAGATTATTTTTTATTCTTTTTTATATTTTTTAGGAAATTGAAAGGTACGAATATCGGGGTATTAGATTTGGGGGTGGTATTTCTACCGATTACTCTACTTATCAAGTTATCTAATTAACTAAGCTAAGGTGAGAGTAGTCTATGTCTATTGTTGTGTGCTCGTATGATGATTAAAAATGTGTTTACCTATATGCTACTACTCCCTAGTTATCTCCTATTGATGGTTGAATTGTCACGTCCTTATTCTTAATGCGTTGTGTCTTCTAAGGTCGTAGGGTATGCGTTTTTCCTTAACTCTTTGAGACTACCTTAAGGTTATTGCCTACGAAATCTCTAGGATTCATAAACTAACTCTAAGGTTACCTTTGGATGTTTAGCCTACAATAACTCTGGGTGATTATAAACTAATGTTCACAAAGATTACTCAAGCATTAAAAACACAACGAATGACCTATCGCAATACTAGGTCAATCACAATTAAGATAAGAGACAACCAATCAATATTCAATACATAGGTTTCATAGATCTAAGCAAACACATAAGTAAATTAGCCGGACATGGAAAACATGCAAGCATACACACAAACAATTGAAGACATAATTGAATTTATGAAGTAAATCACTTATCTTGTTGTAAAATAGGGATGGAACCCTAAGATACTTCCCAAGACAGCCAAAGTTCGGTTTAGGTTTTACCGTACAAAACTACCTCTCTAAAAGTCTGAAAATTGGAATTCTATATATAGAGTTACAACATGCGACGGCGTCACTCTTTATTTGTGATGCCGTCGGATCACCGCCATTAGGTTTTCTTCTTGGCCACGTCAATCTTTGTGACGGCGTCACCTTATGGTTGTGACTCTGTCGGGATCCAAATCTAGGTTGTCTGAGTTGTGACGCCCTACTCATTAAAACATGATGCCGTCAAGTGCAACATAGCAATTTGGCTACTGAGTCGTCACAAAGTGTGTTGCGACGGCGTCGCCATTCGGTTGTGACATCGTCACCTTCAATTCCAGCAGCTTGAGAGCATTGATTCTTGACTTTGGCCATTTTCTTCATATATTCAAGCCTTTTCGTCCGAATAAGTGTCATTCCAGCAATTTGCCTTCAAGAGACCTAAAAAGTGAAAATGAACGAAATTAAGTAGTAACGGATATAAAAGTGGTCGATTAAGGGCTTGAATGACCCCTCAAAAGTGTACCTTTTAAATCCTTATCAAATATCCCAACACTTGGTATTTGCTTGTCCTCAAGCAAACGTGCTTTTAGCTAATTAATTTATAAGTTAGTGGTTATGAAGCATCAGTTTAGAACAATTTACAACACGTATAAGCCCCAAAAAAGTCATAACAAGCACGGAAATTACATACTAGCACCTCACAAGTGGTGTTTGGATACTCTCATCTCGGGTGTATATGAAATATATCAAGTTGGAAATGGAAGATAAACACTCATTAACCAGTCCTAGTACATAGATTACCATAGGCTTGAGACTAGATCAAACCTCCATCGCTTTGGCATAAGCACCTAGGAAAAACTATCCAAGAGGTCTTTTAAAGGGTTGTAACATTAGGCTTACGGTAGGGAAACAAAGGGTTTGGTGGGATAGGCAATTTAGTGGTGGCAAGTTAAAAATCTTTATGTTACAAGCATCAGAAGAATGGCGTTGCTAAGCCAAGACTCAAGACTCTAAACTCTAGATAAATTGAAACAAACAAACATAAATTTAAAGATAGATGTAGGATGGTAGCCCGTATGTTTTTTCATCTTTTTTTTATACACTTTAACTTTACCATCCTCTACGATAACATCAAAATAATAGGGATTTATAGGCACATCCCTACACTTGAGTTTTTATTACTCTAACACTAATTTGACCCGAATTGAAAAGATCAAAACACTTGGAGTACATTATTACGTAAATAAAGGGAATTTGAATTTAACTTTCCTTCCCGTCACTCCATAAAATTTAACTTTTCCCATAAGTCCCAATCGTCCCAAAACTGTGTACAAAGGATATGACTCGACTTAGCAACTTATGCAAGTAACTAGATAATTGAACTAAGGGTTTAGTATGATAACAATAATGCACTAAAAGTGAGTGCATACAAGGTAGGCTAAGGCAATTTGGGTGTACATTTGGGGGTGGATTGTAAACAATGCTCTTCATTGATATTCCAGAAAACTGAAACATCACAAGAACTGCGAAAATGATAGGCTCTGAGGGGTTAACTAGGGGTATCGTGTACTAAAGATGAGTACAATGCAAGGGTGTAGGGGAATTACTCAACCGATGTAGAAGAAGTAATTATAATACGAGTATCAAACAAGGGTTATCCTAATGCCTCTTATCATTTAGTTATTCCTAACTACACAAGTGTAGTCTCACTAGCGATATCGGAATGCATCACAAAACAAGTTCTAGAATCTATTATACTACCGGTACACTATCAAAGCATTAAAGTGGAATGCTTTAATTCCTAAAAATCTAAGGGCGATCCTCACATTTTGGGTGGAATTTAAGTGGTAAAGGGTTTTGTGCTAGTCATATAACTTCCTATCAATTAGACGATTTATTAACACTAATGGCTCACTCCTACATGTCATGAAAATTTTTAAATTTTGTGCCAAAATTACCCTAACCGATATTTCTCAATGGTTTATTACAAAAATGAAATTGGACAAGGCAAATAGTAAAGGATAAGCATAGTTTCAAAGTTCCCGTTTTATTTTCCATCCCTACACTTAAACTGAACATTGTCCCCAATGTTCCCCGAAAGTATCAAAGTTATGATAATGGAAGGTAATTAAAAATGAAAGAAACTAATACTCCCCTCGATTAGCTCAGAGGATCCGTGTGAAGTAATGGTTAAATTCTTCTCCAAGAAGAACGATAATGAAAAGGCTCTATCCAATATTATGTATCTTCTTCTTGATAAATAAAACCTGCACACTTGAAGAAAACAAATGAAACCTTCAGCGTAAAATCGGGTAACACTATATATGACTCTACTAAACTAGGATATAATGCTTGTGGAATGGATGTTTCTGATTTTCGGAAAATTAAGACTTGAAAATTCCAAAAATTTATAAGTAGAACAAAAACGAGAAAAAGTTAGAAGTTGTTTCTACTCCTCCCGCGTCAGTTATCCTCGACAGATCCTCGACAGAAACCGGTTCATGATTTTCGGAAAAAATTCTGGAAAATTTATATCTTTAGAATCTGGAAAAATTTCCTGCAAAACATCCATTATGACTCGATACAAGCATTTGACTCTAACAAACACACATGTATATCTTATTAATAATCGTATTCTCATGTTCACGTTCTTTTTGAAAATGTGTGTAATCCTCCCTACACTTATCCCTTTTGTAAAATACCTTTATATGTAATTAAGACAAGGTTAAAGACAAAATAAAGCATTTTTACAAATTCAAACATGAGACAAAACAATCAATAAAAGATATATGACACACAAACAAGCAAACAATTAAGCATGGGTTGCCTCCTACGAAGCGCTTTTGTTTATTTATGAGTCTTGTAGCTAGACTCGAAGTCGTGCCCCTACATTCCCCTAATCTTATAGGTCCATTCGATTTCCTTCACTCTTCTTTCATCACGAATATATTCAGGGCCTA
>OU343225.1:187522225-187846692 GCA_910596185.1 Chrysanthemum makinoi
GGTTGCTCATGATGGTGATTTTGATGATGTTTCTTTGATAATCAAGCCAAGGGTTTTGGTTGTTTGTATGTGTTGTATGGTTGAGGGTATTATAGTCAAAGTCTTCTTGTAATCTAACCCTATAGAATTAATGGAAGTAATAGTTCGTTGGTGTATGAGTTAATGAGGGTTAAATGAGCGAATATTCATGCGAAGCTAATAAAAAGAGTTGACTTTTCTTCATTCCTGACATAATGAGGTGTTCCTGGCTGGATGGTGATTGCCTTACCGTAGCATTGATTAGTAATCTGCGGTCAAACTTTAGGTGGTTCGTGCTCTTTGACTAATTGGTTCTGCGCGATTGACTATTGGATGTCGCTAGTTTTGTAGAATTGGGAATTTAATACGGGATTAAGTTAAAGTCAAATTGGTCAAAGATTCTTTGCGAGATATTTGCCCATTTGAATGGCTATTTTGGGTAACCTATTTAAATAGCGAATTACAGTTATCCCACTACCTAATTAACCAATTCCCTCTCATATTCAACCAACCCATTTCAAAGCTTCTCGAATCAGTGCAATGGCGACACTTACATTTAAAGGGGATCATAATAAAGTTGCATTTTTGGAAAGAGCTAAAGGAAGTGATGTTTATGATCCTATGATTGATTTTCATGCGCTCAAAATCGGTATTCTAACTCATTGTCCATCTGTTGTTTATGACTCTTTGGTCAGGCAATTTTGGGCCACTGCTTATGAACGATCTCCTGAGGGTATGCCCAAGGAGATTGTGGCCATTATTGATGGACAGGAATGTGTCATCACTGAGTCTCTTATAAGGACTCAGTTGCAATTAAATGATGAAGGAGGTGTTTTTTAGAATAATAGGGAGGAAATAATCACTGGTTTAGCCAGCTTAGGGTATCCCACTGATGGGAAGTTTATATGGTATAAAAAAAAGTTTTGCCCTAAATGGAGATTTTTGGTTCATACCCTCCTTCAATGTTTAAGTCCTAAGTCTGGGGGTTGGATCAGATCTCCAGCTCTATTGCTACTGCTATAATTTGTTTGGCTCAAGGTAGAGATTATAACTTTTCAATTGTGGAAATTAAAAACATAAAGGATACCAAAAATAAATTTTTAATGTATCCTAGGTTTCTTCAGATAATATTAGGCATTGAGACCTCAGATCAAACCCCAATAGCATTAGGAAAATTGACTGCTAAATTATTTGCTACCATGAGGACCAATTTTGCTGGAGGGCATAGACCCTTATTACCTACTATGTTTCCCATTGGCAATAAAGGTGCTAGTGCAGCTAATGCTACTGATGCCTCTATTGGTGAGGCTATCTATTGGTGAGGCTACCAATTTTGCTAGAGGCCATCTATTGGTGAGGCTGCTGGTGGCACTATGCCACCCATCCCTGATGCTGTTGATGCCTCGGCATCAGATACAGCTGATATTGGGGCTTCCAATTCTCCTGATGCAACTGCATCAGTTGCTACTGATGACCTAAACCCCATCTCCTACACCTATTTCCCCACCATCTCCTAGAATTATTGCTCTATGAGCCTATCATTGCTTCTGAAACACAGGGTTAAACCCTTGTTGAACCGTGAGGTCAATGTTGACCAACCACCTGAGCCACCTTTGAGTCCACTTAGACACACCTTTGAGGATGACACCAATATTGGTGGTGGTTTTATGTATCCTCCCAGATCGAATGATGCTCCTCACACCTTAGGAATACCTGTTGGTGGAGCTGAGGATTATGAAGTTCTAATGAAAATGTCTATTTTACTTGACATGTATGTTAAGAAGGTTGATGATCTTGAGGCAGAGCTTAAGGAGACAAAGAAAACTCTGGGTGGAGCTGTTGTACAATTGCTTGGAAGGGTAACTGAGTTAGAACATAGGTTGAATAAGAAGAGGAGCAGATTTGTGATTTCTAATTCAAAAGATGTGGAGGATAAAGAGGAGGAGGATATTGATCTGGATGCTTTACATGTCTTGGCTTCTGCTTCCTTGGTTGATACTAGAACAGAGGAGGTTAATGTATCTGAGCCAGAAGGAGTTACTGGTGCTGACACTACTACTAAGGACGTTCATATTACTGAGCCTGAAGATGAGCCTGCAATCATCCCAAAGGTTAAGGTTTTTACAAGAACAAGGACCAAAAGAAGGACCAAACTGAATTCTGAAGTACCAGCATTTGAGAAGTTTCAGTCTGTTGCTGCTGGTAGTTCCATGGTTCCTCCTGGTGAACCCATTACTGTTGATAGCATTGTTCCTTCACGCAGATTCCTCCCGATAACATTTTTTGCGATAAGACTCCTACTTCTGAGGTTTCTTCTGATGCTACTGAGGTTCCAGTTCCTGTTCCCTCTGATCCCAAGGATACTCCTGATGATATTGTACCAGTATCTACACCACAAGTAGATAAGGGGAAAGCACCTTTGATAGAAGAGGAATTGGATTATGCTGCTTTCAAAGCTGAACAGGCTAGGCTTCTTAGGTTACATGAAATTGAACAGAATGACAAGGAAGTAGGTAAAAGGTTCGGCTGATTTGATGCGATCTTCAAAGACAAACTCACAAAGTTCCTGATATAACTCCTCAAAGGAAGAAAGAACTTGATGAAAAATCTCTTCATTTCACTGTTGCAAATTGGCAACAAATTGTGGGTGAAGTAACTACAAATACATCCCTTGCTCAGTCCATTTTAGGGGATGCATTTGATTTAGATAACTTTGCTGCTAGCATGGTTGCTCTAGTTAATCAAAAGAAGAGAGCAGATGCTGAAAGGAGGGCTAAAGCTAAGAGGGATAAGCCTCTAACTCAAGCTGAGCAAAGACAACATATGAGGGAGTTTGTGAAGTGTGAGAGTTCTGCTATTTACAACACTGGATGGACTATGGATTATGTGAAGAAATTGACAGATGAACAGTTGAAGATAGAATATAACAAAATTCTCAAAAGATTGGAAAGAGATGGCATCAATCCTTATACAAGGTTGAAAAGACCTCAATCTGCTTTGGAAGCACCTGAGCCTAAGAGATTGAAGTTTTCAGATGCCACTAATGACATTCCACTTTCTCCTGAAGGTATTTTTGTTCATCCTGAAGATATTTCTAAAGAGTCCACAGTTAGTAGTGAGGAGATCCCAAGTACCCATGACACCATTACTCAGGATTCAACACCTCTGGAGACACCAGCAAAAACACCTATTCCTACTGCAGAGACTCAGAGTATTCCTACTGAAGATACTCCAAGGAATCCTTCTTATATTCCTGACTCTGTTTACGAAGATGCACCACCTATTCCCACTGATGCAACTAAGTCTCACTACTACACAAAAGGCCATAAACACCTCTTAATAGAGACCGGTTTTAAAAAAAACTAGTTTTTATAGTTAAAAGTAAGGAGCATAGAAAGCATACAAACCAGTTTTCTAAAACAAACCGATCACTTTACTTAAAATCACACTAAAACTGGTTTTGTTACAAGAAACCAATCTCTACACAAAATAAAAGACAATGGTTTAAGAGACCACTCACGTTTCAACAACAATTTAAACAAAATTCACCACAATTCCACAATAACAAAACACCCACCAACACAACCACAAACCATACAAGCACCACAAAACCAAAAAAAGGCAAAGACCCGAAAAACAAACACCACCACCGGCCAGAATAATTATTTTCAAAAATTTCAAAATGCCATCATTGACATACAAATTCTTTTCGTAGTTACCATTTTTCAATATTTGACCCACACAAGAAGTTACCATTTTTTTCTCTCACATTTTCTAACCCCAATCTCAACAACAACACTCGTCAACATCCTTCGTCATGGCGGCGGGTGGTCCGAAGGGCCTCTCTCCCGTCTCTTTTATTTGTAAATACTTCCTTTCATTCTTTTCGTAGTTTCTTTTTGTTGTTTAATCAGTTTGGTGTATTTCCGGCAATGGTCTTGGTTCTCGTGACTTATGGTAGTAGATCGGGTTGGTTGTGGAAGGTGTCGGGTCGTTGTTCGCAAGTTCGAGTCAAGTATTTTGGTTAGGTGGTTTCGGGCTCGTTCACGCAGTAGTTTTAGGGTCGTTGCATAGATGGGTCAAGGGCATGATGAGTGTTGTTATAGATCATTGTGCTAGTGGTTTCGGTCGGGATCTTTAATGGTAGAGGTCGTGAGGGTTTGTTGTTGAGGGTGTCGAGGTCGTGTTGGTGGTTAATTTCGCATTGTTTTTCATTGTCTCGTTTGTTGTGGTACAAATGATTTGGTAGTATCATGAGGGTCATGTGGTTTATATTGTGTTTTGTTACTCGGTTTTGGGTTATTTGGTTTTTGGATTGGTCTATCGTTATAACCGATAATTTAAATTGGTTGTAGGATTGATTTTGGTTATTGAAAATCATATTTGGGTCTCACCTGAAAACCAATAGGGTTTTCTTCATAAAAGTATAGAAATGACTCGATCTCATTAGTTCACTCGTGATTTTAACTAATGTTTATTACTGTACTCACAAGTGTGCTTGATATAGAATCCTTGCATAAATTTTTTATCAGCTATTGTTACTTTGCTTTTTAATATCAACACATCACAACAACTGCAATCCATGTTTATCGGAACTGAGAATCGTTACTCTAGTAATTGATTTTTGTTATATTACAAAAATTGTATTCCATTATCGTAGGTATTCCATTATCGTACGAATCAGTGATGTGCTAGTTACTATTGTTACTTGTTATTACTTAGTTCTTTAGTTTGGCGATGACATCTATAACACCGTTGGAATGTTATGTGCTTTCAAGAAATGGATTAATTTGGCATTCAAAGAAGTTCGGTCCTCTTTGTTATTCAAAAAATGAAGTTGATTTTTAGGTTTCACGATTAACAATTCTTTATCGCATGTCATAGTTGTTTGTCTATTTTATTATTTCGGTTAATTCGGGCCCATACCGATTAACCCAAAGGTTAGTTTGGGTGGTTTGGATTGGTTTTGGTCAAGTTTGGTTTGGGTGATGGGTGGTTATAATTTTCTTTATAACCGAATAGACCAAACCCCGATTAAACCCGTTAAACCATAACCCGGCCGTTTGAACACCCCTATTGATAGGTTCAGCGGGTTATTGTGGTGGTCCTGTTTTAGATGTTGTGAATTTTAGTGGTTTTGAGATCAATGATATCATGGTTCATATATGTTCTTTTGTGAGTTTGGTCGATAAAGGTCATTACTCTCGGCCTGCGGGTGATCTTACGATGATAGATTTTGCTCATAAAAGGGTTTTGAAGTTTTGAATTTACAAGTCTAATTTTTTTTATATTTAATTTTGCAGTTTGGATTTTAAGGAATTCGTGATTCTTTTACATGGGAACATGTATTATTTCATTACTCACCACGTGTTTTATTTAAGAATTGGTTCCGGATGGTTATATGGTACAAATTACCGATTACTATGCATAAATTTGTGTGATATCGTAGTATTGTAATATATTCTATTTTTTGTTAAATGCAGGTTCTCGGGAGAATGTCATCAAATGACTCCATAAGTCTCCCGACTAACATTCCACCATTGACTTCTCCAACTATGAGTGCACCTGTTTCTTGTCAAATGGTAATCGCTAAATCATTCTATTTAGTTATATACTACAGAACTATATTTTATTAATAAACACTAGCTAATAAAATGTAAGTTAAAATGTGTTCCCTGTAGTGATTAATTTGCTAAATAATAAGCTATGAATACTGAGTTTTACTAGCAAATATTGATTTACCTAAAATTGCTACCATGGTTATATGGTATTAATGAATTTGATTTATGCGATTGACAATATGTTTGACACAAAGAAGAAACATGTTTTGGTATTAACAACAGAGTTTGGGTTATTTTAAATATAGAATTCTTGGTTTAATCATTTTGCTTTTACATCATCAAATTTGCAGCTAAAATACATCCAACGCAGGTTCAACAAGAGTTGCCATGTGAACTAAAATTCTTGTCGTATCATGTTCAAAGCGGGTATAATTATTTTGGCAACGCCGTTAATATGTTTAAGTTTGTGGGTAAAACACTCGGTTTTAGCCAATTAAAACCCATTTACTGATTTGTGGTGGTATTTTTGAACTGTTATGAGTAGGATACTTAGCTACTCAACTCTGAAGTTATATAGGAAATGGTGAATTCGCGCAGTTGCATATAAAACTGGTTGGGCATGTAAACGTTGTTACATGAGTCGTGAATGCTTATATTATTGATTTCTAAAGTTATTTGGTGTGAATTACGGGTATATCGTTTATGTGATAATGTCAAGAGGTGATACGAAACCATTTTTGTGTATATATTCAAGATAAATTTGTTCACTTGTATGTAGATGTAGATCTTGCAGGAGCTCGTTTAGATTGTACAAGGGAGAAAGAAAATTATGCAAAAGGTATTAAACAACTAATTGAGATGCCATTGGTAAGGATTTTTTTAGCTAACAAAAAAATTAGTATCGCTTTATCGTAACAATTAAGTCGTTACTTGTTCTGATATTTTCATTGACTTTGTTTACTGTGTTTGATACATTGATTTATTTGGCATTTGACAAGTTGGAGATAAATGTGGAACAAGCACATATAAAGGTGTTTGGTGTTGTGGGTCTTTAAAAAGAGATGAAATGTGGTGACACAATGTATATTGATAGTTTGTTATATTGTAGAATGCTTGAATTGCAACCTTGATTGTGTATTTGGATATGAATTATAATGTTTGAGAAAATGTTATTGTATCGGATTATAATATTTGAGTGGATGTTATATATCGACTTTTGAATGTGATGGTACTAAAATTTAGATCCGTATTAGAATTACGTATCAATAAAAGCAAAATATGAAAAATTAGAAATTCATCGGTATTGATTCAAAACTATAATAGAAAGTGGTTCTTATTGATGGGAATTCTCATTTGTGATAGCTTGTTAACTTTATAATCAAAAGCGGTTCTTACAATAAAACTGGTCTCGCTCTAAAAGAGATCTACGTAACCGGTTTCTATGTGTTTCAGTCAAAGAGATACCCCCTCACAGAGAGTGGTTCCAAAACCAGTTTCTATAAGCTATTTTAACCGGTTTCTGTGAACTTTTTTGTAGTAGTGTCTATTCCTACTGATGGTGCACAACATATTTCTACTGAGGGTGATAAGCTCATTTCTACTAATGAACCTCAGAACCCTTCTGCTGATGATATTCCTATTCCTGTTGTTCTATCAACAACCCCACAGGTTATTTCCACTGATAAAGAGGGTGCTGATTCTCCTGATGTTACACCAGCGGATCCAAATCCTAATGTTATTAAGTCTGCTGTTTCTTCTCCCTCTTCCACTCCTGGAAGAAAACAGAAGAGTTTTGCCAAGAAAAGGGTTTCTAGGACACTTGATCTACAGGCTGCTAAGAGTTCCTTTATCAAGGTTGCTAAAGCTGATGATTCTGATGAGGAGCGGTCTAATTCCGACATTTGATAGATGGGAATTAGGACCAGTTGTTTTGGGTGGTTTGGGAGTGATCAATACTATGTATAGAAAATATGGGTCAATCAATCATTTCACTTTCCTAAATCAGATCCTCCATATGGTAGATAGACAGGATTTATTCAAATTGTATGGACCGGTGACTGAGTATTTTCAGTCTCATCCTGCTACTGGTGCTGGTTTGATGCTATTGGGTGACCTACATGTTTTGTTTCATTCCCTTCATCAGGATGGGGAAGGGTTCAGCATATGGGATGGCCAGGATGAGTGGAAAATTTGGCATTGGGGCTTTTATCCTTTATCTAATGTTCATGTTTTGCAAACTATGTCTGGCCTCTATGTCTACATGTTCTCATATCCAAATATCCTCTCAATTTGTGAAAGTGATGGGTCAGATGCTGAAACGTAAGTTGGAGATTCCTACTGATCCAGTTGGAAATGACATGGGAGCTGCAAAGCAATTGGTGAAACTAATTAAGGACAGACTTATAGCTGCCAATGCTGCTGCAACTTCTTGAGTATGGTAACTTGTTATTATATATTATTTATTTCTTTTCTTTCTCGTTGTTAAAAAAAATAAAAAAATAACAACAACTTTTGTTTATATTGCTTATGTACTAACTTATATGTTTGAGGATCATGTTCTGCAGTTTTGTATAATCCCACTTATGGTACTTAACTCACCATGTCTTAGATGACAAAGAGTTAACTCACCATGTGGGTACGTCTCTGGTGGGAGTCATCCAATCCATTGATAGTTGCTGGTTTACTAAAAATCAAAGGGTTCTCAATGTACCCTGGTCTCACACACCAAACATTGGCTACTCCATGAGCAAACGGCTTTGGTAAAGAGATATCAAATCCGTTGAATGGTTGACAATTTGCCAATAAATTATATGGTGCCCAACTCACCATGTCCAAATAGATGAAGAGTTGGCTAGCCCACAAGTTCATGGCTTGTGGTAAAGGCAGTGGAATACCATGGCAAGTCCTCAGTTAACAGCTTCAGGTAAAGACACATCAAATCCGTTGATGGCTGTGATGGTTTGCCAAATATCATTAGGGTTCTCCAACACATGCACCATTGATTCACGTTCTAAGTGTTAGACTGGTTATTAGTTCACCAGGGTGATGTCATGATTCCACTAAAGAACTAGCTAGCCCAAGAGTGAGTAGCTACTTGGTAAATGCTTATCAAATCTACTCGGGATGTTGTTGTTGGATTCAGATGTCACGTTATAGGAGTCATGGATCTATGGTCTTCATTGCTACTGGTGGTTCCAGTTTCGTTGTCGCGGTCATTCTCATTGCTACGGATGCTCAAGTGTTCAAACCTCGTGTTGTGAAAGATCTATCTAGAAACTTGAAGTTAACCATATCAAATTCAAGTTTAGGGGAGGATTGTTAGAAATTATTTAAAATAAATGTAATAGTATAGAGCGGTTCCTACCGACAAGGTTCTGTGTTAGTTTTATTGTTTCTCTTGATAGTGCAGTTTCACGTTAGTGCGCCTGCTGATAGTAGTGTTTCAGGATAGTAGTATTCGTATTATTAGTAATTAGTTAGGATATGCATGAGTTATATTAGGAAGAGATAATGCATATCTTTAACGCGTTTTGTAAACATTGTATTAGGTTTCTTATAGTATAAAAGAAACCTGCGGCTATGAGTTATGTACGTGATTGAAAATATTCTTAGTGAATTAATATAGATCCATAGAGGATCAAAGTTTTAGTTGTTATTATCTTCTTTAACTCTTGTGTTCATATTCCGCGTGAGCATAAGTTTATTAGAGGTTCTCCATAGTTTACTTGTGATTACACATGTATTCTATATGTTTCTAAAAGGCTCTAAAGATCTATCTAAGCGATCCAACAAGAATCATTGGTGATACTCGAGCGACCATCATAAAGTAAACGTCTTTCATCATCGACATTGAAAACGTTGTTATATTCCTCTTCACTTTGATTCGGACCCATTATGAAAGAACAAGTTTTTTGTAGAAAAGTTTGAATTATTTGTGTGAAAAATGGTTAGATAGTGATATAGTGTATATATATATATATATATATATATATATAGGCTCGGTTCCATTGAGGTTTTTTATTTTGAGAAGATTGAAATCTTGTTTGAGCAAATTGATTCATGTTTTTTATTTGATTCACAAGTAAACATCATTTTATGGTGAATCGAATCTATAAATCACAAATTTGATTCACAAATCATTGTTAAAATTGATTTATGATGATGATTCAAATTTGTATGATTCAGTATTCATAATATATCTCAAAATCGAGAGATTTTAACATTGATTCAAAAATTTTTACAACATTTTGAATTTTAATCACATTAAAATGAGTTTTACGCTTGAAAAACATTAATCAAAGTTACAAATCTTCGTTTTGAAAACCTCTCAATCTTCTCAAAATAAAAACCTTCTCAACCGATCCGGATTCTATATATATATATATATATATATATATATATATATATATATATATATATATATATATATATATATATATATATTATATAGGTGGTTATTTGAAAAATAATAATAAACTTTGAAAAATTAATGCCGTTTGAGAGTATGTTTTTTTCAAACAAAATTAGTCATTAAGGGGAAGTGTAACTTTTTTTGTTTGTTATGCGTTTTGTGGTGAGTTATTGTAGTAACTTAGAGCATAACACCATCATCAACACCAACACCCTAGTATGGCAACGCACGATAACGTCGTGCCACCTCAGCGTAATGCCAGCTCTAGCGTTACCATACCTAGCACTCTAAGGAGAGATGTGAAAAGTGCAAGACAATGAAGAAGCGTATTTGACTATTTTTAGTTTGGCTATTTTTAGTTTATCGTTTAAATAGTTATAAAATTGTGTATGATTTGGGTTATGAATTTGGATTTTCGTGTTAAGAAGCATTTGTAAAATGATTTATTAGTTGGGATCTGGGTTTGATGTTTATGATTTATTTTTCAAAAGGAAATTAAGGAAATTAAGGAAAAAATTTGAAGTTGAAGATGAAGGAGTCTAAAATACTCTTCGTGAAACGCAGGGACATATACTTGCGGCTTTGAGTCATGGCCGTCAGCTAAATAGACGATACATGCAAGATCTAACAAATTCAGGAACAAATAATCTACAATACTTTTTTTGGAGAAAGAATAGAAGATTCGATTGTGTGTAAACCAAAATGTCGAAGCTTGTAATTTACTCAATACATAATATGATATTGCACATCTTTTTGGAACTTTCAGCATGTAAAATCCCATTGTATATAAATACATTTGGTGAGGGACCTATGGAAACGTGCCAATATACTCAAAAAAAACATAAGCCAAACCGTTTGCGTTTGTGGGTGGGCCTTTCTTGGGGCCTCTGTTTTATGGGGTTCCTTGGCCTCTGTTTGCGTATTCTGAGTGCTTCTTCCAGAAGCAAGCTCAACTTTCCACTCGCAATTCAAGTTAGGTAGGTTTTCCAGATCCCTAAAGGTTTTTTATAACGCATGCTTATGGCTTCTTTCCCATTTTTGTTCTTCGTTTGTGTGTTATCTGCAAAGGTTTTGGTAACGATTGTATGTTTTATATGTTGCATGTCTTTATTGCTTTTTTTTCGTTTTGCATGCTGCCTTTTTCTTATTAGTTTTCGTTTAGGGATTAAACATGTTGCCTAACGTTGGTTTTTGGCTTTCCCTGCTATCTTCCTAAAAGTTTTATCCCAAGTTTATGGGTCCTAGATTGTATGCCTGTTATTTATGCCCAGTGTTTTGTGTCTAATATTGTATCCTAGAATGAGATATATATACATATATATAAATTAAAAAAAAAAGGTTGTCCCTAGACGTGGTTATAGCCACGATAAACTGTGTGAGATGGGTGAGAGGGTGGGGGGGTCTGTTGGCCATGTTTGTGTGGACCAGCCATTAACCATTGTCGTTTCGACTGTACCGGCCTTTGTACCGTTGCAACTTGAAAGACGTGATCCTGTAAAGTGTCCCTATTGGTGAGGGTAAACATTATAGGCTTGTTAGCAGGAGGACGTTTACTAATGCAGAGTGTTTCAGTGTACATGCACAAGGTGAGTGACGTTTTTACATGTGTGTGTCAATTTTTTTTTGATGCAATGCTTTTTGTTCTTCTCTTTGGTTGTATTTGTTCATTTTCACGTCTAATATAGGTGACCTTTCAGAATTCCTTGAAGGCGCTGGGGTGCAGCCGCATCATAATGAAACTCGAGGCGTATGTAACATTCTTTTCAGATTTACGTTTGTGTCAATTTTGCATCAATAGTTATTGATTGCTTACTATCTGTTGCAGGATGCTTTGCAGCGGGTTGGACAACCCTCGGTGCTTCAATTACAAGGTCTCTTAAACGAGTATGGGTATATAGATACATACACGTTGGATGGTGGAATAAGAGAGGTCGTGTGAGATTTTGCAAGTGGTTTGGTTCATCATCGATGGATTTATTCGACAGATGTTACATGTAATGTATTAGAACGGCACCATCCTTTATCCAATTCTCAACACACTGTTGACACTGTCTATTGGCCGGTATGTCATCAGCCACCTACGACGTGCGTGACATGATAATTTGTGCAGATTCATGCGTTCAACCTCAGGTGTAGTCCCTTTGTTGCTTATATGATAATTTGTGTAGATTCGTTTCATTGTTCCACGAACTCATGTTGTCTTATTACACGTCGTGCTTTTGGATTTTAAGCAAATATAGGCACCGCGTACGTGCGTGACATGGAAAATCCAACACTAGGTATGTACCTTTTTGTATCATTCATATTTAGTTGATTTATCTAACATTAAGGTTTTACAATCCCTCACCTTTGTTCAATGGTACGTAGGTTACTAAAGGAAATCTTAGAATTAGAAATTCCGGTAATAAAGAGTCGGTCACCTCAAGTATATGTAATCGTTAGATAGCTCGTAGTCGTAGTTATTTTATGTTATGAAGTATTTAATTTAGTAACACCATGGAGGACGGATCTGCTTACCCATTTGTATCCTGATCCACACCGTAGGTGGCGTTTGTTTGTAAGAAACTATAAATACCCTCTACCTCCCAAGGTAGAGGGTTGGAGCTTCAATACCATTTTACTTTGTTTCACATAGTTCCCAACTCTCTTCCTTTCTCTCACTAGAACTTTCTCTCTCAAAACTTAGTTAACGCCCCATATGGTTTTGGTTTAGTGTGTTTGTGAAATCTTATATCTAACAATTGGTATCAAGAGTCATGGTTTGATCACTCATCTTTCATGCTTTTTGTTTTGGTGGATTTCATAAGGTTTTGGGGTATTAAAGGTTTAGGAGAGTTTGATTCATTTGGACAAATTCTAGTGTTAAAGTTTGAATTTTGCTTGTACTTTTGTGTTTTGGAACATCATATGTGTTTATGTTATGAATTGGAAGGCTTAAATCATTGTGGTTTGGTTGTTTTTTATTGATAAAGTGGTTATTTTTCAAGTTTGTACGAAGCGAGTTGTGTCTCGGATAGCTTTTTCTTCAAAGCGAGTTGCTTTGTTATTGGATGTGAGTTGGCGGTATACTGGCTGTTTAGAGCGTTGATTTTTATGCGACTTGGGTTCTAAGCGAGTTGTTTCTTTAAGCGACTTGATATCTAAAGTGACTTAGCTATTGCTTAAAGCTAGAAGTTAAATTAAGCGAATTGGACTTGGTGCGCGAGTTGATTGTGTTGCGAGGATACTAAAGCGAGTTGGCTATTCAATGACTTGATTCATAAGCGTGTTGACGGTGTTGCGAGTTGATGCTAATGCGACTTGGCTATTTAGCGAGTTGATTGATTTAGCGAGTTGGTAATTAAGCGAGTTGTGTGGGTTACGACTTGTTCATTTAGGCTTGTTACTTCTTCGTGATACATTCTTACGGCTGTTTTTTTGGTTTAGTAAAACCCGAAAGAATCAATTTCGGTTTAATCAAAGAATAGTAAAATCCCGTAGAGCTTGAAACATGTCTACCAATGTTCCTACTATCATCTCACTTTGCAGGGCGTTCAGCAGAGGGTGTATACTGTCCACCTATGCTTGACGAACTGACTACTCTACTTGGGCTCAAAGAATCAGATTGTCCTGTCTTGGAAAGGAAAATGGGGTCAACATTCTCAAATTGATTGATGAAGGACCGTATCTAGTTGAGACTACTAGGGACATAATTGATACAGCTGAAAATGGAACGATGATCTATGGAATAGATAGACCAAAGACCTATGATGAGCTCAATGATAAGGAGAAGAAGATATTCGATGCATATCGGGCTTCTAACATCATACTGCAAGGTCTTCCAAAAGACATCTACAAGCTTATCAATCACAACACAAAAGCAAAGGCTGTATGGGATAATGTCAAGATGCTTCTTTTCTGGTTGAATTAACCATGGGAGGAGAATCACAACCCTATGATGAATTTGAGCACTTCAAGATGAAACCCGATGAGAGTGTCTATGAGTATTACGTGAGATTCCACAAGCTTGTTAATGACATGAGGAACATCAGAATGACCATGCCTAACATTCAATTGAACTCAAAGTTTGTAAACAACATGAACCCCGGCACAAGTTTGTCACTTCTGTGAAGCTCACTAAAGGATTGAAGAATACAAATTATGAGCAACTGTTTTTTTTAATGAGACATGCCATGTTTGAAAAGAGGATTCTTGAACAATTCAAAACAAGTCCAGGAGAGACAAGCTCATCAAATGATTCAACTGCCTTCTAATCAAACATTAGGATTACCACTAAAGCTTCACAATTTATCCCCATGGGTGATGGAACTCACAAACTCATTCCCGATCCAAAGTTCAAACAAGTCGATGTCGATGCATCGTAGGAAACTTCATTAGTCAACTAGCTCTCATGATCAGTCAAAACATGAACACTCTCCCTCACACCAACAACAACCTCGAACGACATCCAATCCACACAATCAAGCTATCAGATGGGAAGGTTATGTGCAGCCGATCCAAGAAAGGCAGACGATCAAAGAAGGGGTGGAGCGCGGAGGCTATGGAGGAAATTAGGGACAAGTCAAGACGTTAAGTTTTACAAGCTGTGGCGGTGAGGGACACATTGCAAGGAATTGAACATCTCCAAAACGTCCTCAGAATGCTGAATACTTCAGGGATAAGATGTTGCTAGTGCAAGCTCGGGACAATGGAGCAACCTTGGATGAAGAAGAGCTTGTTTCTTGCTCAAGGAATGCTAAGACATATGATGCAGATGTGGATGACGACTATTCAGAGATTGGTCACAATCATCATAATGCCTTTCAAGTCAGCGATTGTGATGCATACGACTCGATGTTGATGATGGACCTCTCGCCACAAACAATTTTCATGGCTAGCATTTCTCCAATGGTCTCTCCTAAGGTCTCTACTTCACCACAAGCTGGACCATCCAAAGACAAAATCATCTCAGATGTATTAAAATTATATGATGAAGTTGATGTGCAAAAGATACATAATGAAATATAATCAACTGAAATCATTGAGTCGATATTGAAAATATGGGTAATATCAATGTTGTCCCATATGATCAATATGTGAAACAAAGTGAAAGAGTGATTGTGTCAAGTGATGTATCTCTTACAGTCAATGATGATTATGTGCGTGATGAATACATTGCATGTGCCCCTGATGATTCCGTTATCTCTGAACTAAATGCCTATAAAGAACGAGTTACCATTTATGAACAACGTGCTAAGTTTGAGCTAAATACTCGCGGAGCAGAGTTGGATAACCAAATGCGTACAATTATTAGAAAAGTAATTTTAGAGAAGAAGTGTTAAAACAAGAGTTAAATTCCTTACTAGAAAAGCTTTCAAAACAAGCTAAGCAAAAACAAGAACTTCAAGAAAATGTTAAAGTGCTTTAGCAGGAATTTCATGCCAAGGAATCAAAACTTTTGAATGATTTTTCTAATCTAAAACCTTTGAAGAACAAGATTGAAAATAAATTGTACGTACAAGGGAATACCATTCAGACTGCTTTTCACATAAGCATAGAGTTTTAGCGATAAGCATAGTTTCCCATTATAGAAACCAACCCCTGAGTACACAGAAGTTAGCTAAGGCGCTGCTCAAATGTAATTTATGATGGAAATGAAATTCTTAAACCTAGACAGAAACCTAGCTGCGTTGAGTGCTCTGAGGAAGATAGAATATTAGATGATGCATCTAGGGAGAAAATGAATATGAAGCTAGAAGATCCTAATGCAAAACCATAACATCACGATCAAACCCCATAATTACAAGAAGGAAAATTGGATCTCCTTAAACAAATTTAAGCCTCAAACGTTATTAACACCAACAAGTTTTCGGAAAAGGATTTAGATATGCTAAAAGTGAAAATCTTGTTGAAACAAACCCTTCCCTTAGGAAAATGTGCACACATGTATCCTCCAAATACACCGATGCATTTAGTTCCTAGAACTATTGCCAATAAGAGCAAGATCTTAATCAGCCAATATGTTATTCTTCAACAATTTGTCGATTTTGAGAAAACTTGTAAGAAAAGGATCACACCCATGGAATAATGAAGGGAAAGGGGTTTTGAACAAACAAAAGAATGCTATCTAACTAAGGTCATGCCTTTCTTCAAACTACTAAAAGATCATTTTGAGAGTCTTAAAAGGGGATAAGTTCAGATATTAAAGGAATGGAAAAGCAATTTGATGCAATGGTTGTTGAGGTTAGACTATATGAGCATTAAAATATATAATGAGATTGAGAGAAAGAACTTGCATACCTTGAGGTGAGAATCTTATTTCGAATGTATTGCTCAAGATGTGTTTTACACCTGCAATTAATTCCATTAATGCTTCTCAATTTCATGAATTATCTGTTGTTCGAAAGTCTTCCATGATCGTGTCATTGAGCTTGAAAAGATTAATTCGAAACTTAATGAGAAAATTGATCAAGATGATCACGATAATTTGGTAAAGCATCTTTCTAAACTAGAAGTTGAACATTTTGATTTACAACTAAAATATCAACATCTAAAAGAAAATGTTAAAACCTCAAATATCAAGACTTCCTTGGATGCTCCTGAATTTGATGCCGTTTTTGAAATTAGCAAACGTGATGAACAGATTCGAGCTCATTGTAACACGATCAAAAAATTGAAAGTCCAAATCTCTCAATTGAAGGGTGAAAAGAACAATGTGACTGGATCCCAAATGCCTCCTCCTATAGATTCTCAAGACTCAAACTTTTCATCTTCAAAACTTAGTTAATGCCTTACAAAAGGAAAACGAGAGTTTTCTAGAAGAAAATGAAAAAGTTAAACGACACTTTAAAGAGTTATATGATTAAATGAAAGTCACTCGTGACCAAAACAACGAAAAAATAACGTCTTTACAAAAGAAATTGAGAATCTGAGAAGTCAGGAAAATGGGAAACTGCCACTTTTTTTTAATAAGAATGTTGTTTCAAAGTCACCCTTAGACTGCAAATACACTATGACGGTTAAATATATTCCTCCTCATCTTAGGAATAATGAATCTTCATTTCATGACTATTGTGCTCACCTTAAGGATAGTCTAGAATGTCTCCGTGAAATTGTTGAAGAGGATTTCATTAATAAACCTCTTGATAGAGAAATTAGGTTTGCTTGCCTCCGTGCCAAACGATCTCAAGAGCTGCTTGAATGTGTAATTGCAACATGTCCAAAATCCTTAGGTGCAAAAGGCAAAGTCGTGATGCCTTGTTCTATGCCTAGTGCCAAGCATTAATCCGGTCTATGCCCAATGTAATGAATGTCAACCTTAGGGTGCCTCAAGTAGTTCATTCTAGATATGTTAGTGCTAAGAAAGTGAACTTTAGTGTAAATAGCTCAAATCATAGTTTTAAGAAAGTAAACACTAATGTGACTTATAGTACGCATCCTTGCACATCAAGTTCAGAATGCAAAATTAGATCAACCAACTAATGTTCCCATTCCCTACAGAGTAATCGACATTAAAGCGGCGGTCAAAGTCTCAAGACAATACAAGGAATGATGGGACCTTGCAAGCTAAGAATGTGCATGGGAGAGTAGAAGACCAATCTAGGAACTTTAAGTTTGAGTCGAATAAAACGAATCGTGTTGATTCTATTATTAGTCATAGGCTGCATAATTAATTCGATTACTATTTGCAAACCTTGTAATGATGTATGCTTGAATTCTGTTGTTAATCATGACAGTGGTGTGAATGCTTTGTCTAATGCTGTCAAATGCCCAGTTATAATTGTTAATGCTAATAATCGTGCAAAGAAGGCTAAAAGGCAAAGACGTAAGATTGTTAGAAACAAGGGAAACCCACGGGAAGAACATTTATAAAGATAGGTTACTATTGGATACCTTTTGGCCATAAGAATAATCAGTTTTGTTCTCAAACTGCTAAGAATATGCCCATTAGAAAATGGATGCCATCTGGTAGAACTATTCCCTTAAGAAGTGAACATACGTTGAATAGGTCAAATACGAGACCCCAAGATGCATCTATTCCCAATGATTCCATTGCTTCTACTACTGATATGAATGTTTCTATTTTTGATGTGGGTGTTCCAATTACTGTTACTAACCATGTGGAACCCATTCGTGCATGGGATCCCATTATCCGCATTCCATTCTTGTTCTGGTTCAAATCAAGATCGTCAAATCGTTTCGTGGTACTCGGACTCAGTCTCCAAGCATATGACTGGAGACCGTCGCTGGCTCATGAACTTCGTAAAGCAAATTCATCGATTAGATTCGGGAATGATCATTTCGTGCAATTAAGGGTTATGGAGATTATGTTGTTGGAAAAGTGTCATCTCCAGGGTATATTATGTGGAAGGTCTTGGTCATAACATGTTCTTGGTCAATTCACGATTCGATCTAGAAGTAGCCTTCAAAACATACTTGTTTCGTTAGAGAACTTGATGGTAAGGAACTTTTAAGAGGTTCACGGCTCAAATCTATACACCATCTCTATCGAAGATATGATGAAGTCTTCTCCAATTTGCTTGTTGTCAAAGGCTTCTAAAACAAAGTCATGGTTATGGCATCGTCGTCTCAATCACTTGAACTTCGGCACCATCAATGATCTCTCTAGAAAGGACTTAGTTATAGGTCTCCCTAGACTTAAATATGAAAAGGATCATCTTTGTTCGGCATGCCAGTTGAGAAAAAGCAAGAAGTATGCCCATAAACCCAAACCTACAAACTCAATCACAGAAGTTCTCCATACTATTCACATAGACTTATGTGGACCCATGAGGGTGCAGAATATCTTTGGGAAGAAATATGTGCTAGTTGTGGTTGATGATTTCTCTAGATTCACTTGGGTAAAGACTAAGGATGAAACTCAGATATCATCATCAAACTCATCAAATAGCTCAGGTTGTCTTAACAAACGGTCAATCATCGAATTGACATTGAACCGAAGTTTGTTAACAAACAACTTGGTGAGTTTTATGAAATTATGGGAATCAGTCATCAAAGAAGTATTCCTCGAACTCCTCAACAGAACGGTGTAGTTGAAAGACTAAATCGAACTCTTGTGGAAGCCGCAAGGACTATGCTGATTTACTCAAAAGTTCCAATGTTTCTTCGGGTGAAGCTACCAGCGTGCTACACACAAAATCGATCCCTGATTCACACTGCTCATGGAAAAACTCCATATGAACTTGTCCACAATAGAAAACTTGATCTTTCATTCCTTCTGTGTTCGGTGCTTTATGTTATCCAACTAATGATGGTCAAGATTTAGGAAAACTAAGAGCTAAAGCGGACATTGGAGTTTTTGTAGGCTATGCACCTAATAGCAAAGGTTACCGAATCTACAACAAGAGAACCCGAAATATCATGGAAACAATTCACGCCACGTTTGATGACGACCGGTCAAATGGCTCTGGACAATCCAGTTCGTAACCCAGACTTCAAAGCATCATATTGGTTCATCTCTTGTACCAAACTCCTCAAAGAACTCCATATGTACCTCCCTTAGAAGATGATTTAAAGAAACTGTTTGATCCAATGTTTGATGAACAATTTGAGCCAAGCAACAATGATATGACAATTCAATCAATGAGGCGCTTCTATCCCCACAAAGTAACCCTCAACTTCTATATCATTAAGCCAAGAAGCTCTGCCGACCAATCTGTTTCATCAACAAATCTTCAATCATCAAATGTACATCATGGAAATGCTTATGATTCAAGAAGAAGTCAACTTTGCTACTACCGAAGATGATCCATTTGAAAACATATTTGCTCCTGAATCATCATCGAACCATCTACTCTGGAGACATCAATTCTGCTACTTCCGCCCCTCATCACCACACATGAATACCTCATAAAATGGACTCACGATCATCCACTAGACAACATCATTGTAAATCCCTCTCGCCGGATCCACACACGGAAACAACTTGCAACAGATGCCTTATGGTGCTTCTTCAACTCAGTACTCTCTAAGATCAAACCAAAAGATGTTAAAACCGCCATGAATGAAGACAATTGGTTCAATGCCATGCAAGAAGAAATTCATGAGTTTGATCGACTAGATTTATGGGAATTAGTACACTCGCCAGATGTGCTATGATCATTGCTCTAAAATGGATCTTCAAGGTGAAACTTGAGCATGGTGATGTGTTAAAGAACAAGGCTCGATTGGTTGCTAAAGGATACCGTCAAGAGGAGGGCATTGAATTTGAAGAATCTTTTGCTCAGCGGTTCTCGAATCGGCAATTAGAATATTCTTGGCGAATGCGCAAGTAAGAACATGGTAGTCTATCGATGGATGTAAAGAGCGTTTCGAACGGAGATCTTAAAGAAGTCGATATCGCCGACCAACCCGGCTTTGTGAATCCGAGCATCCTACTCACGTTTATCATTTGAAGAAGGCTCTTTATGGTTTAAAGTAAGCTCCAAGGGCATGATACTCTATAAAGTTTCTTCGTCTACCGACTTCACAAGAAAGGAGCTTGATCCTACTGTTCACCGTGAATTCAAGCAAACACTTAATTCACGTTCAAATTTATGTTGATGATATCATCTTTGCCTCGACTGACCCCAAAGAGTGTGACCGTTTTCAAAAAATGGGTTCTAAATTTCAAATGTCAATGATGGGACAAATGTCATTTTTCTTGGGATTACAAATTTCACAAAGTCCCGGCGGCATTTTCATAAATCAATCTAAATATGCAAATGAGATTTTAAAGAAATTTTGATTTGATTCTAGTGACCTGATGACACTCACATGATTGAGCGCACAAAACTGGATGAGGACCACTCAGGATCATGGTAGACCAAACGAAATATCGTAGCATGATCGGATCCCTGATGTACCTCACGGCAAGAGACCGATATTCTATTCGTTGTATACATGTGTGCTAGATACCAGGCTAATCCTACCAAAAAGCACCTTGAAGTGGTTAAACGGGTCTTTCGGTACCTCCAAGGAACCATCAACATGGGAATTTGGTACCGGGACACCGGTATATACGGCCTACGAAAGATAACGATGCGTACATGGTGTCAAGATACTCGTCGGCACGCCTCGAGGTGCTCGCTGGGTGATAAGTGTGAGCCTGTCATCAAAGAAGCAAATGAGTACTTCTATTTCCTCTATAGAGGCTGAATACATAGCCATGTCATCTTGTTGCGCTCAAATTCTATGAATGACATCTCATTAACTGACTATGGCTTTGTATTCAACAAAATCTCTCCATCTGTGACAATAAAAGTGCTATTGCTCTCTCTTGCAACAACGTTCAACACTCAAGAGCAAAGCATCGATATCGACATTATTTCATCGGGAACAAGTGGAAAAAGGTGTGGTGGAACTCTATTTTGTGAGGACTGAATACCGGTTAGCAGACATCTTCACCAAAGCTCTTCCAAGAGAACGTTTTGAGTTTATTCTTCCACGTTTTGGCTTGAAAAGCCTTCAACCAGAACACTCAAACGTCTGAGGAAGACGAGGAGTGAAGGTCTTTCTTCATCTATCTCATATATTTTTCAAAAGAAAAATACAAAATTACAAAACCTTCAAAAATCAAATAGAAAATTATAAAACTTTCAAAATCCATAAAAATGTGAAATATTCGAAAAATCCTCAAAAAAAAATGTCATTTTGTCATGTTTTCTCGATTGATATCATCTACGGACTTTGTGTTGACATTCAAAGAATGTCACTCTCTTTATATGTTCATCGAATGTACATAGTTTTTCTTTAAAAAAAAATGAGGCGAAGAAAAATGGTGGTTTATTGTCATTTGTGCAAGAACCCGTGTTGAAAAGAAAGAAAGAACGAGCCATACTTTATCTTGTTTTTGAATCTCATGCTCGATTCTATAAAAAATCTCACTATCCAATGAAAACAATTGCTTTGAAAAATTACTGGGCTCAATTCTGAAAAAATCATTTGTACTAAACGGTTGCTAAAACTATCTATCTCTTAATCAACAACTTACGTCATTGATTGAGGGGGAGAATGATTTTTAATTAAAAGTGTATTTTTTCCAAACAATGGTTTGTTTTCAAAAGATATTCAAGCATCTTTAAATCTTTGGAGTCTAAAGTCTCAAAATTCGATCCTTATCGCTAAAACGCTTTCAAAATCAAGTCACAATTCTCCTTAAAAGCTTTCAAAAACAATTTAAATTCATGAGATCACGATTCTCAAATGATTTGATAATTGTGATCGGGGAGAATTTGTGATTTAAATTGGATTTAAACTAATAATTCGATAAATGGTTTCATAAGTGATTAGTATGTTTGCCTCCCCGCAAGTGACAAACGATTTCAAATTTTCCATGCACACGTTGAGGGGAGCATCTATCTTAAACCACAAATATTTGAAACGTGATCAATTTATCTCAATGTGCAGTTTTTCCTAATATGTGCAAAACATCTATGCACATATTGAGGGGAGCAAACTTGTGAAAACCTCATCCTTCCTTAAAATGTTTTATCTACTCAAATTGATAAGGAGTGATGATGACCATTTTAGAAAATGTTAATCAAAAGATTGGACCTTTCATTCTCAATCTAACGATTTCAAAGATCTCTTGACTCCATGTGCCTAACAAGTTCTAAATTTTTATGCATATGTTGAGGGGGAGCATTTCTAAAACATCAAAACAATTAAGATACAAAATGCTTTAATTCTATATCACAAGTATCTTGATTGATTTTCAAATAGTTTTCAATTGGTTCCAATGGCTGATGAATGATACCAAAAAGACCGACCAACTTTACTTTATGTATGGTGATATAAGGATGATAAGGTTAGGTATTCGTTCCCACGATCCCGTAATCGGAGGGATCTTCCGGGGACAATTCACTAGATAGTGTAGAGTCCTTAGGAATATTGAAAAAAGGAGAAAAATGAGAAATGGGAAGAGCGAACCGAGACGAAAGTAATGGAATAAACCCAACAAGGTTCTAGTTATGAAGTCTCAGAAGCAATCAAGGGAAGAAGAAAAGAATTGGAATGTGAAAAGTGAAAAGAAAATAGCCCTCCAATAATTCAACCTTAGCGTAAACCGGGTTCAATTCATATGCTACTGCTAGGTAACACTGTATTGAAGACAAGACGTCATGGACCCAGGTGACGATCAAGACTAACTTCCCAAGCCACTCAAGTTCCTCTTAAAAGGGCTTGTTTCATTCTCACGGGAACCTACATAATCTATCGATTTTCTCTTAGAGATTGTTGATATTGAAGAAAGAGACCCTCTCCCTAGTCTCCGATATTAGAACCAAATATGCACTAATTGAGTCTAGAGCCACGAGATCATCAATTAATCTCTTTAGGACACTTATTTTTGAAGACTCACTATTTCACACAATGTGGAAAGAGAGATTATATCTTGAGTCCTACACATTATCTTTGTGATATTGCCGGAACATCTCGAGTAATATGCTATCATATTCACAATGAAGATGGAAAGCCTCTCGAGCCAACATCAAATAAGCTTCGGTGGGTGTCATGTGAGGTCTATTCTATAGATCAACCATGTGACAACAACATAAACAATGGGCATTCAATCTTTTGAATCAATCTCACCAGTTATGGATTCGGATACCTTTGAAAAACCGTCGTTATGCTCAAAACACTTTTCTCTAGCACATCGACCGTAATACGATCATTTCAAATTAAAAGGTGTTTATGATTGATAATTGATTTTCTTTAAAACCTTCGTTGTATTGTAAAAACAATTTCAATTGAATATACACTCGATTGTTTTTCAAATCTCTTTTCATCAATCAAGAATCTCTATTCGGCTGGTTCCAGTGTTGTTTTCTTTGAGACACCGGTTTGAGAAAGAACAAGCAAGTGCGATGTAACCACCCGCATTTTTAGGTTACTTTTCATTTTCGAGAATTTACTATTCACTTTTACTATTCACATTTACTATTCACTTTCACTATTCATCTCGTAAAATTTTTAATTCACATTCTCGTAAGATAAATTATTTTAGTAATGACCTAAGAGTTCGCCATCTAGATCATTTTCTAAAAGTTATTAAGTAAACATCGTTTTAAAGTTTCGTTTTAGCGGTCCACGTTTAAACATCACGCAGATAACGAAAATCAACTCGATAATTTTCCTCGATCGATGAATTTTAGATCACTCATGATTAATTTGAGAATTTTTAAGATTTATTATTTTTAATGTTACCAAATAAGCCCAAATAGCAGAACAAAACTAAACTTACGTTTTAAACAATTCTACTTACATCCGGACTTAACGACTTTACTCGTGTTTCTAATATGTTTTTGACACTTTTACATTTTTTGGAAAAGTCAAACATAATTCCCTCCTCCTTTGACCATAAAGGAATTAACCTTGTACGTTCTACATTTTGGCTTAAATCGCGTAACTTTTAAACTTCACGAATGACTGTAAAGTTATCCCGCGATGACGAAAACCACATTTTAACATCTCATATCACTTTTAGACTAATTTTAGTCTACGCTAAATAAATTCACGCTTTCCTAAAATTTCGTTTTTTCTCGCTAAACTGCGATTACGCTGCTTTTTGACCCAGATGTTTTAAGGCTTTGCACCCAATGAGACTTATCACCCATTTTATATTTTTTATGGAGTATAATGATGAGTTTCATCATTCCTACAAGTTTCATATTTTTACGATACCCGGTTTTACGTTTTATGGCTTAACGGTTTACGATTAGCGATTAATAAACCAAAACTCACTCCGTAACCAAGATAATACCAAAACTAACCACCTAAGTCATATTATCTTGTTTAGCCCGACCTAGGGGGGGAGTTATCATTTTGGTGGCATCATCCTAACCATGGTACATTTAGATCTTTACAAGTGTCCTAACTTAACCATGGTTAATATTTAACCCAATATATGGTTAACCAAACTTACCCTCCTATAAATAGGAAGTAAAATGCATCCTAAAGACCTCCACAATCTGTTCTTGGTCGTTCATATCATAAATACTTCACATCTTCCATCATTTGATCCATAAACTCCAAGTTTATGCAAGGAAGTTCCAAAGATCAAGCTACTACATCAAATCTCTAGTAAGTTTAAGTGATCTTCTTGAGTTTAGATCCACTCAAGTCACTTAGTACTTCATCACCAACTCTTCAAGTTTGCAAGGGTGCCAAGGTGTGGAAAGCTAGCTCAATCCGAAGTCTTTCGCGATCAATCAAAGTCCTATCCTTACTAAGTTACTCCTTTCTTATTGAAAGCCAAAAGTTGTAAGCAACTTATCACCACCATCATCTCATCTTTATTATTCATAATCTTAACTATTTCATGCTATATATATAGTTACTATGTTGGATCATGATGTACAAAAATCGTTAAAACAAGTTATAAGAACCTATATGTTAAACTTGGTAAGTGTATGAATGATAAACTTTTGTACAAAGTTTCCACAAACTCGACCACATATAGATCTGATACTTTTCATATTCTTGTAGATAATATTAAAACAAAAACGTAGCAATTTGAATCACCATAAACGGACACACGAGTCAAAAGTTATGACAAAAAGAAATTAGCGAAAGTAAAACATGAATCACAAAATAACTCTTGCCTAAAATCGAAGTTTTAGAGGCCCTTCGGTCCGAATCATCAAAAAGTTAAAACACGAAAGTTGTCAGGAATGACGTTTTCCTTCAATAGGAGAGAAGCTCGAACCTTTAAAACGCTTAAACAGGCTATAAATCTTTCAAAACAGAACCGCCAAATATAGTCTCACAACTATACTTTTGTCACAACTAAAAGCAAACCAAGAGGTCTAATGGCCATAAGCCAAGACCACAGCTACGGCTAAGGCAAGGTTGAGTCTCAATACCATGGTAGTCAAGACCAAAGTCACGGCGAGGCCATGGCTAAAGCCTCAAGGCTTGTTTGCCCAAGACCGTTAACTAAGGTAATCATATTTATGAAACGACGAGAACTTGTAAGAACATGATAAACTTATTTATATAAAAATATTCACTCAAAACATATATTATATCTACTAAGTGCTACAATAGTAGGGAGCTTCATGTGAGGGGTTACATTTGAGTAAAAACGTATCGACGAGTTGCTGGATTTACGATTTAAAGTGTCCTAGCTCCTCGAACGTTACTTGCATGACCTCTCATTATGATGGCCCTCAACAAGAGTAATGATATATCTATAAACTAAATACGTTTTCACAACTAGACCATTTCTATAATTGACATACACAAATACCATGTAATACATCATGATCAACATAGAGACGTATATAGGATGGTTTATGTTTTCCTAAACATTGTTCCAAACCTAAGTCGCAACATCCTATTTTAGGTTGCCCGTAGAAGTTCTCACATACCATATCCATCATTATACATTTGATATCATTTACTCTGAGGAGAGTTCATAGCCCCACTTTCTATTACTTAATTGTTTTACAAACCCTTGGGGAGATACATGCTTTATTTTAAATCGAACACATTGCTTTCAAATTATACTTGAATATATTAGTTGCACTAAGTACCACTATTGCCAATCTTAAGTCCCTATTATCATGAGCCATTAATCACTTATGGTCGCGAATAATGTGGATAGATCTATCGGGAATGACAAATCCCGTTTGTGTTGACCGGGTAGGCAAACAAATGCACTCTATTTGAACATCTATAGGTTTATTGGCAAATTACCTATTAGGGCATCGATTACTATTTTATGACGCTTGTTAACATTTTCGGTATCATGAGCTTAGTTCAATAATATCTCTTTTAGTTTTCAAACCATTGGTGTGAATTTATAACTCACACTACAAACATTATGTGTTCAACTGATTTCCAAAACTCTATGAATTTCACTTAACCTTTGTGTTGACATTTAAGCATGTATTCAGTCCATAATGTCGGAAGTGGCACGGAAGAGCAAGGATAACAAGAAGGCTATAAATTTTATTATCATTCAAAAACCTATTTACTATATTTTGTAAACAATGGAACCAACTGGGACCTCATTTTTGTAAACTCTGATATTTATATAAATCGGATGATAAATCCTTTTAAACGACTTTAGAGATCGTTTTCTATTGTTATGATTTGTGCCATGAAGTAACACCCGTTTGAATTCGCTGCGTATCACGAAATTGGGGGTGTTACAGATTGGTATCAGAGCCTTAATTATAGAGAAACGGGTCTAATCGAGACTTAAACTATAACTACTTTTTCAAACAAAAACATTTTATAGCCTTCCATTCTCCGTGCCTTCCATCCTCCCGACGATTATGTGACTTTTAGGCATTTTAAGCTATACAAACATACTAGTATATTGATATATACACTTGACATAATTTCAATCATAAACAAAGTACTCAACATATCTTCGTATGCCTATTCTAAGGCACATGCAACAATCATATTTTCCTAATCTCCCAATCATGCATCTACTCTTGCTTTTTAGGATTACGAAACTTTATCCAAGACATTGTAACTCGACTACAATGGTCTTTTCCTACTTCAGACATTGTGGGTTACACAATGGTCTCTTCATCATTTCTCAAGACATTGTGGGTTACACAATGATCTCTCTATCATTTCTCAAGACATTGTGGTTTACACAATGGTCTCTTCATCACTTCTCAAGACATTGTGGGTTACACAATGATCTCTCCATCATTTCTTAGACATTATGAGTTACACAATGGTCTCTATTATTTCCTAGATATTGTGAGTTACACAATGGTCTCAACTATTTCTCGGACATTGTGAGTTGCACAATGGTCTCAACTACTCCTCAGATATTGTAAGTTATACAATAGTCTCTAAAAATTATCTTCTAAACATTATATGATATTGTTTTGCATGAAACCCACCCATCAGTCTATCAATTTCCCTAATGGAAATACAAGAAATAGGATTTCTAAAGGACAAAGTGACTCATCATCTACAAAAGTTGAAGTTCAGCAACTTTCTCTACATTCATCAAAATTCTTCAAACCTTCATTGTTAAAGGTCTGTAATGCTAGCCAAGTATGGACTATTTTAGGATTACTCAAGATTTCCTTTCCACACGTATCTACCCATACTATCTTCTAAGCAATGGAATGTGAAAACATAGGTTACAAGTCTTTATGGCGGGACTTGCAACGGATGGTTTGATATCGCCTTTGCTTAGTGGACAATTTCTCAAAAGCTATTGACATATCACAAGTATACCTAATTTAGGTATTTGAAAATTTTATCGAACCTCGGCTAAATATAGCCTAATCACCTATATTTAACCTAGGGGTATTGGAACATAGTCTGATTAACTATGTTCGACTTAAAATTTTCAAACACTGAGAACAGTTATACAAGGGTTATATTCAAGTTAATTTCCTACTTAAACTCGATAAACCACCATATTTCATTAAAAAGATCTAGAGACACGATAGTGTCTTACCACTCAACGAAATCTTAACATCTTATTTATACTACCTAATTTCATTCTTGAAATTTTCATACATGAGATAATCCGAACTACTATCTTGGGATAGTCATCAAATCTTCTCGTAATTTCTTAGGAGTACTAGCCTGTTTAGGTTTCAAGGATCTCATTCCGCCATATTCCTTTAAAATTCACTTTTGATTTCAAAACAAACTTGACATCTCTACCTAACAATAATGGTAAGCGTACGCTACACTCTTCTAATCATCAACATATCACATCATTATCTAAACTCCATTATAAGTCAAGATGTAAAACTTCACAAAGCACTTTCTTTCAAACACTAGTAGGTATAAACACTATACGATATAGCCTTCATCCCGAAACCAACCTAAGATGATGATCAAGTTTGGAAATGGTTTGGATAACCACTTGCCACTAACAAGACTTTCCTACAACGACGTTATCACATCTTACAAACCATTTCACATCAACAATATCTTACACCTTTGATTAACAACAATTACCCTAACAACAAGCATTCAACAACAACAAAACTATTCCATTTTGAGGCACTATATAGACGAAAGTATTAGTTAACCATTTGATGCACTAAGGTGTCTGAGATCCCCACTGAAACAACTAAGGAAACTATACAAATATAAATTAGGCTCCATGCCGCACACTATCACCAAAAACTCCATGATAGAAATTAAGATTTTATTGATAGCCTCGATATAATAAGATATGATTCGTTTTGAGAATCGAGAAAAATCAAACTTTAGGTATATTGAACTCTATAAGATTTTAATAAAACCCTTTAGATTATCAACTTAAGCCACATGGTATATAATACATTCTATGACTAGAAACTTGAAAACACAAAGATTAGAATTTCATGATACATCCACATTTTCCTAGACAATTCAACATCGGGTAACACCCCTAATTCGGGACGGAATTCTTAAGGGTGAGGATCAGAACCACCCGCATTTTAGGTTACTTTTCATTTTCGAGAATTTACTATTCACTTTTACTATTCACATTTACTATTCACTTTCACTATTCATCTCGTAAAATTTTTAATTCACATTCTCGTAAGATAAATTATTTTAGTAATGACCTAAGAGTTCGACCATCGTTAGATCATTTTCACAAAAGTTATTAAGTAAACATCGTTTTAAAGTTTCGTTTTAGACGGTCCACCGTTTAAACATCACACACAAAACGAAAATCAACTCGATAATTTTCCTCGCATCGATGAATTTTAGATCACTCATGATTAATTTGAGAATTTTTAAGATTTATTATTTTTAATATTACCAAATAAGCCCAACAGAAAAAACTAAACTTACGTTTTAAACAATTCTACTTTACATCCACTTAACGATTCCTCGCTTTGTTTCTAATATGTTTTGACACTTTTACATTTTTTGGAAAAGTCAAACATATTTCCCTCCTCCTTGACCATAAAGGAATTAACCTTGTACGTTCTACATTTTTGCTTAAATCGCGTAACTTTTAAACTTCACGTATAACTGTAAAGTTATCCCGCGTATGACGAAAACCACATTTTACATCTCATATCACTTTTAGACTAATTTTAGTCTACTCTAAATTCAATTCCGCTTCCTAAAATTTCTTCTTTTCATAAACTGCGATTACTAGCGTTGACCCGTATTTCACTTTAAGCAGGTTTTGCACCCAAGTGAGACTTATCACCCATTTAATATTTTTAGATGGAGTATAATGATGAGTTTCATCATTCCTACAAGTTTCGAGATTTTGATACCCTTTTTACGTTTATGGCTTAACGGCTACGATGATTAACGAAACCAAAACTCACTCCGTAACCAAGATAATACCAAAACTAACCACCTAAGTCATCTTATCTTGTTTAGGCCGACCTAATGGGGGGGAGTCATCATTTTGGTGGCATCATCCTAACAATGGTACATTTAGATCTTTACAAGTGTCCTAACTTAACCATGGTTAATATTTAACCCAATATATGGTTAACCAAACTTACCATCCTATAAATAGGAAGTAAAATGCATCCTAAAGACCTCCACAATCTGTTCTTGGCCGTTCATATCATAAATCCTTCACATCTTCCATCATTTGATCCATAAACTCCAAGTTTATGCAAGGAAGTTCAAAGATCAAGCTACTACATCAAATCTCTAGCAAGTTTAAGTGATCTTCTTGAGTTTAGATCCACTCAAGTCACTTAGTACTTCATCACCAACTCTTCAAGTTTGCAAGGGTGCCAAGGTGTGGAAAGCTAGCTCAATCCGAAGTCTTTCGCGATCAATCAAAGTCCTATCCTTACTAAGTTACTCATTTCCTATTGAAAGCCAAAAGTTGTAAGCAACTTATCACCACCATCATCTCATCTTTATTATTAATAATCTAAACTATTTCATGCTATTATGTTGGATCATAATACAAAAATCTTTAAAACAAGTTATAAGAACCTATATGTTAAACTTGGGTTAGTAAGTGTATGAATGATAAACTTTTGTAAAAATTTTCCAGAAACTCGACCACATATAGATCTGATACTTTTCATATTCTTGTAGATAATATTAAAACAAAAACGTAGCAATTTGAATCACCCTAAACGGACACACGAGTCAAAAGTTATGACAAAAAGAAATTAGCGAAACTAAAACATGAATCTGCCAAATAGCTTACTGCCTAAAATCAAGTTTTAGAGGCCCTTCGGTCCGAATCATTAAAAGTTAAAACACGAAAGTTGTCCGGAACGACGTTTTCTTTCAATATTTTAGAAGCTCGAACCTTGAAAACGCTTAAACAGGCTATAAATCTTTCAAAAACATAAATTGCCGTAAATATAGTCTCACAACTATACTTTTGTCACAACTAAAAGCAAACCAAGAGGCCTAATGGCCATAAGCCAAGACCACAGCTATGGCTAAGGTCAAGGTTGAGTCTTAAGACCATGGTAGTCAAGACCAAAGTCACGGCAAGGCCATGGCTAAAGCCTCAAGGCTTGTTTGCCCAAGACCGTTAACTAAGGTAATCATATTTATGAAACGACGAGAACTTGTAAGAACATGATAAACTTATTTATATAACAATCTTCACTCAAAACATATATTATATCTACTAAGTGCTACAATAGTAGGGAGCTTCATGTGACGGGTTTCATTTGAGTAAAACGTATCGACGAGTTGCTGGATTTACGAAATTAAAGTGTCCTAGCTCTCGAACCATCGCATGACCTCTGAATTATGATGGCCCGAACCGTAGTACGATATCTATAAACTAAATACGTTTTCACAACTAGACCATTTCTATAATTGACATACACAAATACCATGTAATACATCATGATCAACATAGAGACGTATATAGGATGGTTTATGTTTTCCTAAACATTGTTCCAAACATAAGTCGCAACATCCTATTTTAGGTTGCTGTAGAAGTTCTCACGGCATATCCATCATTCTCATTATACATTTGATATCATTTACTCCGAGGTGAGTTCATAGCCCCACTTTCTATTACTTAATTGTTTTACAAACCCTTGGGGAGATACATGCTTTATTTTAAATCGAACACATTGCTTTCAAATTATACTTGAATATATTAGTTGCACTAAGTACCACTATTGCCAATCTTAAGTCCCTATTATCATGAGCCATTAATCACTTGTGAGTGAACGCGAATAATGTGGATAGATCTATCGGGAATGACAAATCCCGTTTGTGTTGACCGGGTAGGCAAACAAACGCGCACTTATTTGAACATCTATAGGTTTATTAATTACCAATTATTAGGGCATCGGTTACTATTTTATGACAAATGTTAACGCGGTATCATGAGCTTAGTGCAATAATATCTCTTTTGGTTTTCAAACCATTGGTGTGAATTTATAACTCACACTACAAACATTATGTGTTCAACTGATTTCCAAAACTCTATGAATTTCACTCAACCTTTGTGTTGACATTTTTAAGCATGTATTTCAGTCCATAATGTCGAAGTCGGCAAGAGCAAGGATACTGAAGAAGGCTATAAATTTTATTATCATTCGAAGACCTATTTACTATATTTTGTAAACAATGGAACCAATGGGACCTCATTTTGTAAACTCTGATATTTATATAAATCGAATGATAAATCCTTTTTAACGACTTTAGAGATCGTTTCTATTGTTATGATTTGTGCCATGAAGTAACACCAAGTTTGAATTCAAGCAGATCGTATTATATACGATCATGTGCAGCATGCTTGTATTGATCAACGGGAACCGTGGGCCGTGTACCTCAATTCATCAAGTGATCAAAGACACTTTCCGAAGGCTATTGCTAACTGTCTTATGCGTGTACACCCCGACGCAACATCAATGGAGCGGTCAATCCATAGGTTCACACACATCTCATTCTAAAGATTGTGCATCAATGACTATATTTTCACCATGCTGCCATGTCGCCAATATCATGACTCAACGAAAGCTTCCGCTACTCTGATAAGAATAAATCATGATCCAGAAGGTGAGCATGTCGGTCCAAAAGTCACAACATCACTAATTACCAACACCTCAAAGGTTGAGTCAGAGATTTAAAGTGGCCGATGATCTCAAAGTCGGCTCAATAACTCCGTATCACGTGGATCGGTCTAAGACCTCCACTGCATTATTCAAACATGCAATAATGAAGAATCAAAGACTACGAGTGAGAAAAAAGAACATGGACAAGAATCCAAGAACAATCTCTATGTAATATCTCGTGTATTCAATGTAATTTTAATATGTGTTTGAGGTGACCTCCTAGGGAAATCGTTAGGAATTAGAAATTACAGGTATTAAAGAGTCGGTCACCTCAAGTATATGTAATCGTTAGATAGCTCGAGTCGTAGGTATTTTATGTTATGAAGTATTTAATTTAGTAACACCGTGGAGGGACGGATGGGTCTTTACCCTGTATGCAGATCACCAACCCGTAGGTGGCGTTTGTTTTGTAAGAAACTATAAATACCCTCTACCTCCCAAGGTAGAGGTTGGAGCTTCAATACCATTTTTCTTTGTTTCACATAGTTCCCAACTCTCTTCCTTTCTCTCTCACTAGAACTTTCTCTCTAAACTTAGTTAACGCATATGGTTTTGGTTTAGTTGCTTGTGAAATCTTATATCTAACAAAATGTGAACGGGTGCAAAAGGACCTTTACCGTTTCATTCAGTTCGATTATACACCATCATGCATTTTCTGTGTCGGGTATACTTATACACGTGAGAATATTTTTAACCATTTGTTGTCTCAAAGAAGACGCCGGAAACAACATCCCAACGGTAATCGGACGTCAATTCCATCTAATACTCCCGAACATCAAACATTTTCACATACCGTCCAACCCTACAGAACCATGTTTCCGGGAAATAGCAAGTAAACTTTGCTTTTCTGCATGTTTTGCCCCCCTCTTTAATGATCCGACAAGCTTTGTGCCATGCGGGTAATGCATTTACCGCATATCCTACATGTTGTAAAATTGGACTTGCAGATGGTCGAAGGCTAATGCACGCCCCATTAGAATGAAGAGGCCCAATCATTTTAGGAGGACCGTGGTGAGTCTCGATACACTAGGACTAAGTTAGCACCATGGGTCACAAAATCGTCGAGCAGTTTGCAACGCTTTCATTACCTATTATGTTTCACCATGCTAGGTCTATTGTTATTCGAACATTTTGTTTGCTTTCCTATGTAGTGCGAACATGATATTAAGGTTTCTTATGTCATTTTGCATGTGTATGTCCGATAGAGTACAATGCTTTTGGGCCCGAAATGTGTATGTTCACATTGCCGCGGTGTTCTGTACAAGAGAGGTTGAGTGATTCAACAAGGTATTCGGTCCTCTTTACCATCGGTATTGCATGGGAGGCGTAGCCTCTTTGTACCGGCGAGTATCCTCGATATGTGCAACAACTTTTCACAGACTAGCATTTTGTTGACAACATCAGGGCATATAATTAAATGTTTGCGATGACATCTCTTGGCACAAACATAGATGACTCGGTGAATGTTGGCAGGGGTTCGTATGTCTTCAAGGTTTCGAGTCACATATACCACCGCATTGGTAAGCTTTTTCCAACTGGAAACACCAAGGTTCCGCAACTCTATATTTATGACACACAACGAGGTCGCAAAAACGCATCACTCCACTTTGGTTAAAATACGATAGAGGTGCTTAGCGTACATAGTCGAGGGCCTCGTCCACTTCCTTGATCATAACAATGCATTGGTACAACTATTGAACGACCGGAGATAAAATGAATGACGGTGATGTTTCGGAGTTCAAGGTACGGTTGTTTTCTGCAGTTGGTTCACCACGCCATGAATTACCAACAGAGGACTCAATTGGGGCAATTGTATGAAATGGTCCAATCGGCTACGAAATTGATGTTGTAATTCAGTTGAACCGGAAAGAATCAACAAGTTGCATCCCTGTTACATGTCCCTGCAATTCCTTTTGTTATTTGCGTATGGTGAACAGGGATATCACAAAGACCTCAAATTGATTGACCATTCAGCGGACGATACAGATACAGAGAAGCGCTTGACAATGAATGCATACTATGCATACATGTTGCATAACTGCGTCAACAAGTATGGTCTCTCGATGAGGGGTGGGAGGCTTTTCCAGGAGTACGTTGTCACTGCATATTGTGGCATTGAGCAAATCAGGATTGACTTTATCAGGAAGAAGCAGTCCGACATCAGGGGAGATTTTTTTAGAGGTGTTTACGATGCTATGTCAAGAGGGGACAATGACGGTTTCGATGTTGGATCGAATCATTTTGCCCGCTTCATTCAATCGGAGGACCAAGATACATGTATGCCACTATTTAGATGCCCTCCAATATGTCGCGGTTCATGGGAATCCCTCATTTTTGTTACATTCACATGTAATGTTCTACAGATACAAGAATTTATGCGTCACCCTCACCCTACTATGCAGACCACCGATGTAGTTGATAGGATTTTCGAACACAAAATACACCTACTTATAAAGTATGTGCGTGAGAGGCCCTTCGAACAATATGTGTGTGAGTGAACACACGTTCCCCATATTAGTTTTTCCGTTTAACAACCTCTTAAGTTTTTGTTTCCTCAATTTAACTATCTATTTCCATGCCATTGTGTAAAATGGCTCTTTTTATAGTCCAAGCCATTATTCTAATGAATTTTGCTCACTATGTGTAAAATGTATCATAAGAGGTTGTTATCAGAGTTTATGATACATGGGTCATGTACGCCTACGCTCCATGTATGTGACTGCTCGACATGCAAAAATTCTTCCCGAAAGATTACTACAACATCACTTATATTGACACATTAGGGTATGTGCACTATCGAAGATGGGCCGAAACCATTAGAGCTACCATAAATAATATGCACCTAGACAATGGCTATGTTGTTCCTATAACCTTTCATCACATGAGGTTCTACGCTCACATAAACGTAGAATGTTGCGGTTGGACAATGGTTATAAAGTACTTATTCAAGTACATATCCAAAGGAACCGGCTGAATTGTTACACGGATACCGGACAACAGACCGTTCAAAGTGGCCATTCACGGAATCAACATCAGCCTCTGGAAGTAGGGGTCATGTTACAATGGTTGAAGAAATTAAAAACTTTGTTGATGCGAGATATATAGGTCCACACGAGGCATGTTGGCGTATCCTCAACTTTGATATCCACAGTAAGAACCAGCCGTTCAAATCCTTGTAGTCCATTTGGAAAATATGCAACAGTCATTTTCGGGGTATACACTCATTACAATCATCATTGACAATCCGGGAACACATAAAACAACATTGACTCGATGGCTGAGTTTGAACCGCACTTCCACTAACGGCAGGCACCTTACATATGTAAATTTTCCCTCAGAATTTGTGTGGTCGTTAAAAGATAAGGAATGGTACCCAATGAAAAACATAAACAAACCGTTAATCGGAAGACTCACATACATCTACCCGACTGCAGGAGACCTTTTCTTCCAAAGGCTCTTGCTTTTCACCAAAAGGGACCACATCCTTTCCTATGATAATTAACAACCACACCTACCCTACAAAGAGAAAGTTGCAAAGGGGATGGGCCTTTTGGAAAACGACGAATGGTCACGCTTCCTAGAAGAGGTGCTGCAATAGTGACTACGGCAGAGTTACGCGGCACTCTTTGTGCAAATAATGATCTTTGTGACGCGTGATCGGTGACATTATTCAACTCTTTTTGGGAACACATGGCGATGACATACCTCGCGCATTAGCTCGGCTATTTGGAGTGCGACTCAGCGACCTAAATGAACCAACTAAAAGGAGGCGCCCTGTATGAGTGGAATCGTCCTAAATTTTATGGCAAATCATTGGAAGACTTTGGAATACAACCACCGCTAGAAGGTTTATTGAACACATTGACCAACAAGATGATAATGGAGAAAAAATGCTATAATGAGACAAGCTAGCAGGGAACGAGACTCTTTGGTGCCCAAATTAAACAGTGAGCATCGAAAAATATTTGAAATGATAATGCATTCGATCAATCATGGGGTGCAAGAGCTCCTCTTCGTATATGGGCATGGTGGGACGGGCAAAGCCTTTCTATGGAAAACTATAATTACAACTTTAAGGTCAGAGGCAAAGATTGTTCTAGCAGTAGCGTCATCAGGGATTGCATCCCTATTGTTACCGGCAGGAAGAACTGCGCATTCCAGGTTCAAGTTTCCTTTAAGCCTAACTGACGAGTCCTTATGTAGCTAAAAGAGAAAGACCTAATTAGCTGAACTGTTGCAACAAACGGACCTTATCATCTAGGACGAGGCACCAATGAACGACATACGGTGTTTTGAGGCTCTGGATCGCACATTACGTGAAATTTGCGACAACCACAAAACTGTTCAAGGGAAAACGCACAATGTTTATGGGACTTTCGACAAACAATGCCTCACAACAAAAAGCAACAAGGAATGAGGTTATTGGTTCATCTATTTCGAATCGTATATGTGGCAACACTGAAAGTTTTCTTTTGGAACAAAACATGCGTCTCCAAAGATAACATGGACGCCGCAGGTGGCCGACGTCAGGCATTTTCAAATTAGCTACTTGACATTGGTGATGGTAACATGGGCATAAAAGACGAATAGGATCCACAAAACACGCATCCACATCCCGACAGATATTGTTATCTGCTAACAGAGGAAGGCAAATGGCAACTCATACTGTTTATATACAATAATCGAACATTACATTCCCCTTCGGTAGAATCCTTTTCGCAAGGCTATAGTGTATCCAAAAAATGAGACTGCTGACATGATCAAACTTGAGGTTTTAAAAAGGGTATCGGGCACAAGCAAGTACTACACAAGAAATGACCATGTTGTCACTATAGGGAACGATGGAGGCGCTTCAGACTTATTGTACCCTATCAATATCTTGACCCCATTAATCAGAGCGGGTTTCCCCCCATCTGCTAGAGCTTAAAGTCGGCACTTTGGTCATGCTACTGAGGAACCTCAATCTTTTCGGTGGCCTTTGTAACGAGACAAGGATGATTGTCTCTCAATTATTAACACGTGTCATAGAGGCAAAGATAATAACTGGCACAAGGGTATCCCAAAAGGTATTCATCCCCTTAATCGTACTCACAATGAAAGACGACATGATGCCATTTGTATTTAAACGTAAACAGTTTCCCATTAAGATATGTTATGCCATGACAATCAACAAAAGGCAAGGGTAATCGTTGAAAAAAATTGGCGTCTATTTACAGAGCCAATATTTACACGACCAGGACATGGCTTTTTCAAGAGCAACGGGTCCTCGTGGCTTAAAGACGGTCATTGCGTTAACGTGGGAAGGCCGCATAACACCACTAAAAATATAGTGTACATTGATTTTTTTAGCAAAAATTAAAAGCCGGCAGGTTTCATCCACTTTTATTTTCCTTGAAATGCCTTTGATTATCTCGATTTATAATTGCATGTGATGATTACACCTTTCCTATCTAATGACTTGCGTATTTGTGTTCATAATTTTACATGGACGTTATCCACACCCCTCACAACCTTTCACTGTCACTTAAATATCTATATCAAACCCTGGACCTTAAATGAACACAGGCTCTAAAATGCTATGAATATTGTTTACAGCCATAATACACGTGCATCAATTCATGACATAGTAAACAATAACTGAATTGTTCTACACATACCTGTTACCATGCTTATGCTGTAATAACAATGTTAATAACCCCATATAATTCATAGCTCCGATACGAAATAGAAACAAGGGAAACTGTCTGCTCGAAAAAAAAATTCCTGTGTTACAGAACAATTGATAACCCTACAAAAGGCGCAACTACAGCTGCAAGTACTGAATCACCAGGAGTCACTGAAAGTACCACGATAGACATTCGTAGGGACATTGGGAGAGCGATCGCCACAGAAGAAGACGTCATTGATTTGATGGGCCTCCAGCCCCAGGACCTCAACAAACCCTTGCAACTGAAAGTTTATAGAGAATGGATGTCAAGGAATGTCCACGACCCTAATCCAACAGTCCTTTGCCTCACCCTTTTGGATAGAAAGGTGACGTATTAGCTACAATTCTCTAAATTTAACATCCACCTAAGTTGAACATGTATTACGATAGCATACCTAACTTACGCCTAACATTACAGGGTGACGCTATCCAGGCTAACATTCCATTGTGGGACATGCGGCTCCTGGACCCTAAACTACAAGTAGGTACATGTTATTGGATCCAAGGATACGGGTGTAAGAAGACGGACAAATGGCAGAGAACAGTGCAGAACAAAATGACACTGCTCTTTGGAAAGTACACGTAGGCTACACCTATAGAGGACACTGGCTTCCCGGAGCACTAATTCAACTTTGCAGTGTACAATGAGGTGGGACGCATAGCCGATAACAGGGACTCTATCCTGATAGGTACACATAACAGCTGAAACTGTGATAAAGAAACGCGAAACACATCTAATACAAGTTTTCATATCAGATTATATAGGTATTATACGCAACATAGGAGAAATAAGAGAGTTTAGGGACGCCGCAACCAACCGCATTGCAAGGAGAAATGTAGAGATACAGAACCTAAAGAATGTCCAATCATGGCTTTATAAGTAACTTTAAACAAATGGGAATGCACTAACATTATCGTAACCAATAATAGTGGCAACATAGTGACATTCACCATGTGGAATGAGATTGCCAGAGGATTTGAAGTTGCCCTATGCACGCAACTAGAACAACCAGTAGTGATTGCGGTGAGTTCATGCTGGGCCAAACACTTTTTAGGTACGTAAACACTTCCTTAATGATAGCCGGACCACATTTTCCAACCAACATACACTAACGGACCCGATCAACACAGGAGGCATCCAACTATCAGCCACACCTGCAACAATTTACTATCTGAATCTAGAAATCGCTCTTACTAAAAAAATATCACATATATGAGACACTAAAATTACCTACTCCAATAGGTACAGCGAACTCATGGGCCCACCAATCCCGCTAACTATCCCACCGAGTAACACAGAAAGCCAAGTCGAAGAAATGTATCAGGGTCCTGTTTAGCTAGCAACACTCATGGCCATGAACCCAGAAAAACGCATATGGTACGTCAACACCGGTCTCCTTCCTATACTTATTACACATGACACAATTAACATTTTGTGCCCGCTATCAGCAACAGGTATTTACAACAGAAGCAACAATAATCCATATCGACGATGAAAAAGGGTGGTACTTTAACCGCTGTCGCACATGCCATACCAAGATAGAGGACGGCCTCCCACATTGGCACTGTCAACAAATTGGCACAAAAGCAACGCCCAACTACAGGTAAGTGTAACCATTAACACTTATCTGAATCAAACAGTTGCCGAAAAAGTAACCCCGTCACAATTTCAACGTACAGCTACTACTTTAAGGTTGTCGTTAGAGATGATACCGGCAATATAACAATGACCTGCTTCAGCCCTGCCACTGAATCCTTGCTGCCCCCTTGCGACGAGGTCATAAGCTACAGTCCTGATCCGGACCCATATCTCTTGCCACCCATCATCAGCGACCTACTTAACACCAGGCATGTGTTCCAGCTACATTTAGGGACAGGAAGCCGACTAGGGTACCTAAAATGTTCCTTGACCACACCGCAGATGCACTTCCCTCACTACTTCCAGCAATCCCAACTACAGAACAACAGGCCACATCTTCCTCAACGACCATACCTTCAACCCAAGAAACGAACGAAACTGCCACCCCCAGTGGAAGAATACCACCCCCTCCCATAACAGACGAACCAGTAGAGAAGACGCAGCAGATAACAGAAAAGCCATTAACAACACTATGTAAAGAGTTGTTCCCTGCTGATGAACCAGAAGAAATCGACCGTGAGGCCAAGAAACTTAAACGCGAATAGGAAACCACCATTGCAGGAGAAAATTTTCCCTCTATGAAGTCTCTACCGACAAAATGTTGAACCTGCAACGCTCCCTTAACGAATATATAAAGTAACTATAGGAATGAACCTACTATATGAAACTGTAGTCTAACGGTAGTATTAAGTAGCTGATGCGTATGACATCAGCATGGTATCCTGTACATTTTGTGTTCACTAAATTTTAATAGGAAGGCATATAATATAACCATAACAACTGTTGTTTGTAAAATCGACGTTTTGCTACAAACCATTTCCATTACAACTAATGCTACAGACTATGCACGATGTAGCTACACGTGCTAAAACAGATACGAACACCATCATTCACACAGTACAAATTCAATCTTATTAACCATTCCTAATGAAAAGCAAAACTTCATTTAAACACTGTAATCGTTCCATTCACTGAAAAACATCTTGGAACCAGGACCAAAAACCTGAAACCATGACATTAGCAAAACAGGGCACATGACACCATCACCATTATAAACAAGCACACACCAGCAAATTAAAACAAGTTTAACAAAACCACTTTTGTTAAAGACAAATGTCGCACACATGGTTCGAATACAGATCATGCGTCAACGCACATGAAAAAGCAACTACAGCAAACAAGGCAATCAGAAAAACAACTAATACAAACATAGAAAGGATCATCATAGAGCCCGAATAGTGTTAATGTATCCTGCAGCATCACGAAGAGCGACATGTGCCTCACGCAACATTGCCTGAAATGTAGCATGCTTAGAGCGTTCACGCGCTTGAACCTGTCTCAAAAATGTAACAAAATTGGTAGCAACCAGGCCATGCCCTTCCTGAAGAACCTCTTGGATAAGGTCATCCAAATACGTGATACATGCTCCAATCTCAAAATACCACGCACGTACCATGCTTTCCCACTCACGCACTACAATTACCTCCCTTTCAAAAAACAGACACATCTGATCCTGCAGATCATCACTATTGCATGCGAAACAAAGTTCGGCTAGGCAGTCCATACGCGGCATGTATACACCAAAAGATTTATGACAAAATAGAAACAAACACACATAGACAGATACAGAAGGCCAAATTTATAAACAAAAAAGTAACATAACATGCTCCACTACCAACAGTGCCAAGACCACCACAAACGCACTTTCTTTAATGGCCAGAAGCGTGCAAAAGGCAACAGCGAAACAGAACCATTGCACTACACAAAAAGCTGTAGAGAACAAATATACCACTACCAACGCTTTAGCAAAAAAAGAACGGATAGATGGCTCAGAGGCATGCAAAATGCAACAGAACATGTTCCCTCTCATACAGGACCAAACAGTTCCAAAACTAAACATAAACAACATCTAAATCGGAAACGCTAACAAAAATTGCAACATAATGAAATTAACATGAACAAAATTAGCTAAGTTTCCATTAACAAAATATTAGTTACATCATATTCATTATGACTGGTGGATCGACATACACAGACCAAAATTTTAACCCACTAGAGATTACATCCACCAAACAACTGTACATAATTTCATACAAACATTAACACCCTGACTTATCAACAAAGGATAACCTACTTAACAAAAGCTACAAATTACCATCAACCTAAACAGGTGGAAACAAAAGAGCAACAAAAGATGCTGGCAACAACACTAACCATTAGACAAGTCCTCATCAACCTCTATGAACCCAACTTGCCTCTCCTTCTCCACAATCCCATCACGCACTGTGTCAATCAGAGCCCCAAGCGCAAGCAATTTCTGATGATCCACACGCTGAAGCTCCACAAGACCCCTCAACCCATCAACCGCCTTTTCGTTGAATGACCCAAACCAATGCATTTTATAATGGTACGCTCACGTTTCTCAATCTTACTGCGCAACTGTGCACGCTCCTCTTGAAGACGATTGACGAAGCTACATCCTCATTGACCTCACTATTAAACAGGAATTTGTAGGCTGTGGCAAGGTTATCAAAACCACACTCCGCCTGAATCTCCTCAATATTAGGTTTTGCCGCCATTGTTAGGTCGTGATATTTTGTTGATCAGGAATGAGCTTCGAAAACACAAAAGGGGAAAAAAACATATAAAAGAACGTAAATAAAATATAATACAAACTTATTTTACTAAATCTTACTAAACAATACAATTAAAAAAAACAATCCTCAAATCTTTAAAAATAAAACAAAAAATGGCATAACACATCTTTCTATAAAAGACCAAAAAAACACTAAACTTAAAAAAACGCTCCTCGGTCGGAAGAAAAAAATTATATAACTGCCTAACGCCTTTTAGCGAGAAATACTCTCAAGAACTAACAAAACGATGAAAAGTAAGAAAAATAGAGGGTACCCAAAAAACATTATATTCAGAAGAAGAAAAAAAAATTAAGTTCAACATACATTCCTAAAAATTGTTACTACACCTTATTTCAAAAACTTAATAAAAATATAGCAACCAACAACGAGGAACGGGCTACCCCGCCGCAACACTGCCTAAACCCAAATAACCCATTGAAAACGTTGGGAAAAAGCCCCCGCCGCATCGCGACGGGTTACATGCTTGTTACTATCATTTTTGCAAGGGTCACACCGGCATACTAATTCTTGTTAAGTTTTCTCTTTACATAAGGGTATAAAGTTACAAAAAAATATTAACCTTATTGTTAAACATCGTCCCACTCGAACTTTTAAAGGTTAAGGCTGTTTACATAGGTTAATGTCTTTTACAAAGGGTTAAGGTTATTTTTGCGAGGGCCACACCGTCCCGTTTGAACCTCACTGGTAAAAATCTTCGGATAGTTAGGGGTAAAGTTAGAAAACAATGACGGGAATACCTGTTAGGCAGCGTACGTTAGAGTCATAGACTCGACTTTGTACAGGTAACCATGAAGAGGGTGCCATAGCATTCGTTGTTCCTTTAAAGGTGATCGAATATTGTTTAAGGATGAGATCACTTTTTGGGAACATGGAGCGTAAACTAGAGTTGATCGTATGTTAAAATCTAAACCCCATGCCCCTTTGATCATAGTGTTACGAAATTTGTCTCCGGATGTTGCTCCTATGACCTAACAATGGTTGGTCAAAAGATATGTTTAGTCAATCTCCATCTTTATAAGATTCTCGGTGCATACCTTACACGAAGGAACACAAACCACACAACACAATATAATTTAGATGAACAGCGTGTTAAGATGAAATTGATGCAAGCGTGTTTTGGTTCCCAGAGACTCAAAGTCAATTTTACGGTTACCCAAATTTCCATTCCTAGTCTTATACTAATTTATACGGCCTAGATTTCTTTAGGAACATAACGAAGATAAAAGGTGAATCTCACTATATTATACAGGAATTCCTCTTTAACGTGGCAATTGAAAAAAATTGAGCAATCATGCCTAGCTTATCAATAGGAAACATTTTAGAGTTCTATTTGCCAGTTAGAAGTCTTTAATTTGCTCTGTTAGCAAATAATTTTGCTTGGTCAGCATGGATTTATACTACAAGTTTACCGTTTAAAAAAACTCAAAATTACGCATGATACTGAAACTTTAATTATCATAGTTCAACGGCTACATCTGGTTTCATGAGAGGGATTGAAATTCTTCCATCTCGTCTTTCAAATTTTATTGCCCTAATTGCGAAGATAAAATACTACGTAGTACCATTTGGGATGATAAATTGTATAGTTAAATTGTTTTCAGGTTTTAATTTTGTACCGACAACAATTGTATTTACGTTATTGAACTTTTTTTTCCGAATTTAGAGTTTCTTAATAATTTCATTTTTTTAGTGATTATGATATCTTTACTCGTATTTTATTCATTTACAACCAGTAGAACGTACGTGTGCGTTACTGCGGCGGATATCATGTAATTTAAATTTTCGGTTACTAATATTTTTTGATTATATGTTTTTCGTGACGAATGGGGATAGTATTATGGAGTTAACATGTACTTGACCATTTTTTCTTACGAAAGTAAATGTAACAAGAGGCATTTTTAAAAAGAAAACACAAATATGAGAACATCACAAAAAATATGACAAAGATAAAAGTATAAAACATATGACCATTACGCTTAAAATATTAAGGTAGTTAAAGAGTCAATAAGTTTTAGTTAAGATAAGTGATTGTAAAATTAGAAAACATATACGTAGTTGATTTGTATCATGTCAAGCATTAGTTAATATCTTTCATCATTTGTATTATTTATTTTATTTGTTAGCTTTATTCTTTGTAGGGGTGATTTTATTAGTTACATTAATTATTATTTTTTAAATTAGTTAGTAGGTTTTATTATTTATATCATTTGTTTTATTAATTGTATGACGTTTCGAGCCCCCGCGTTGCTGCGGTTGTTTTCCTTAAAGATGGATGAAGCAGTTTGTCGAAAATAGAAATGGCAAAACTTCCAATAATCAAGAATCACCATTATTAAAGGGTTACAAAAAGTGTTTGCAGAACAAACTACATGGAACGACCTCACCCGTTTCAACCCGTTCCAAAATATAATATTAGCTGCAAATGTGTGAATATATATTTGCAATGGCGTAACTTCAGCCTCTCTATACTGCATATCTAAACCTCACATACTATATTAGCTTCAACTTCAAATTTTATAACAAAAATATATGTATGATTCTACGGATGTTTCATTTACATAAGAGTTGTTTTGGAAACTACAAAAATATTAATTTAATTTCGACGGCCAACTTGATTGTATACAGTTTACAAAATACAACTTCACCGATTCATATTTTCACATGAATATCATTGTGCTACAATTACAGTCCAAGTGTACTTTGAGTCTACATATACGACAACAAAATGCAAAAACACCAACCGAGCTGAAAACTGAATCTGACCCCTAAACATGAATTCACTGGAACTGAAAACATCAACTTACGCGATAATTTTTAGGAGAGAACATAACTTTAATCTTCTACCATCAGGTCATCATCTTCCAGATTCCATTACATGTATCAAAATCACTCGGTTCCTGCGAAATGACCTCAAACTTTTCAACTATTTTCTTCTCTTTATCAACAATACCTGCAGTTGGAGAAATTAAAGAATTGCAATCTGAAAAATAATATCGCAAATGAGATCTATTAATTGTTGAAATAATGTAGAAAAGAGTCAAAAAAATAATAATAAGCAAGATAAAATATAAAAGAAGAATACCTCCAGACATCTTGAACTGATCGTTTAAGACTGGGATGATTTTAGTCATGGATTCATACATTGAGAGCTTCATTCTGCAAAAAAGAAAAAAAAAAGATGTTAATCCCATGATCAAAAGATTAGTGGAAGATCTATCACTACTAGAGATTGTGAAATAGAGCCCCCTTAATAGAGCCCGGTTTTAGTGAAAAACAGGCTCTAAAAGGAATCCCTATTTCGAAAAAGGGTATAGAGCCATGTTTTATTTTACAAAACCGGGCTCTATGTTGAAAAACAAAAGAGCCGCGTTTTCTTCCTTAAAACCGGGCTCTATTCCTAAAATAGAGCCACGTTTTCTTCTACGAAACCGGGCTTTATCTAAAAGAACATTAGAGCCCTGTTTTCTATCACAAAACCGGGCTTTATCAATTGTGTTTAAAGATTTTAACATAGGCGGTTCTTCAAACTGAAACTAAAAAACTTAAAAACTTTTTGGCGCCTTATTTCCCCCACTTTAACCTCATTTCATTCGAAACTAAACACAGCCACATCCAAACTAATACAAAAAAAATCCATTCACCTAACAACACAAATATGTGTTTCTTTCAAAGTTACAAACCACAATCAATTACAGTATCTCATACTCATTTCACCTACCACTTTGTATCTTTAATTTTAACCAAGATCTGAAAAACAACTTTCAGCCATGAAAATTTAATCACCAAGAAAGTCACACACTAAACTATATTTGTTCTTTTGATATCAGCCTTTAAAGAACAAAATATAAATTTCGAAGGTACCAAACTGATACAATTGATGTTGTTGTTCAATTAATCTTTTTAATATATCTCATTAATGTTGTTTTTAAGTTTGATTCTGGAATAAGTATTGTTTATATGTTTTTTGTATTGTTAGGTAATAAAGTCTTGATCTTGGATTGAAATTAGTTGTTTTTTAAGCTCTGAATGGGTAAAGACAATATAATCAGTTGTAAATGGGTGTTTTGGTTGGGCTATTTGCTGTCGTAAATTGGGGGTTTGATCGAATTTTTTTGCTCTCACAAATAGCGTATTTGAACCTGCTGTTTGCTTTAAAAAATAGGGGTTTCCGGACTTGGTGTTTGATGTCATAAATGGGGTGTTTGGTTGTGGTGTTTTCTGTGGTAAATGGGGTGTTTATGCTTGTGCGTTTGTCATACATGTAATGATGTATATTGTGATTGAACTACTGATGTCTTCAATGTATACAAGTTTTTATTATGAGGTTCTACAAATTCAGAAGGCATCGAAGGTGCGGCTATACTCTCTTTTTTTAATTTGAGGTTCTACAAATTCGAATGCTTAGTTACAGTAGTTTTATATGAATGGTTTATTAAATTGAAGTGATCATAACAATAGTATAAGATGCAAGCTTTTTGCCATCGTGTATTTAGCAATTTATTGAGTTTCAATATCATACGGATCTTGTAGAGACAACACAAGAGGCATAGAAGTTCAAGGATTAGGGTATGTATAGCAAAATTTTGGCAGATTGTTGGCTTGAAGTGTACAACAATTTTCTTTCGATAACACATTAATATTGTGTGTCGACAAATAAAGTAATCGCCAATTATATCGGCACGACAATTGCACTGTCTTTTTAGATTACGCGATTAATTAGGAGAAAAAAAGCTTTTGTATTTCAAGATCAAACCGGGATTTCCCGCATTGGTACCGTACCGAATTTGATTGGTACCGGATTTTTTTTGAGCTATTTTCGTAGTACCGGTACCGTACCGAGTAAAGAGAACGGGTACCGGTACGGGTCGGTATCGGTACGGTTCCAATGCCGTACCGTTTTAATGGCACCCGTGCTCATCCCTACATAATGGTAAAACAACTTGTCGTTCTCATGTTCCCGGGACAATTAGTGTTGCTCAAACCGGATACACAAGGTTGCGAGTGTTACTAAAACCGGATACCCAAGGTTGTTTGAGGTTCAGGTTCAAGGTGAGTAGGAGTAACGTTGTGTGTTATCATTTTGTTTTTAATATACGTTTCATTAAATGACTGTTTGGGTAAGCTTATTTTTGGAGTAACTTATCGTGTCTTTTGTTGGTGTCGTTGTTAAATCAACCTCATGTGATGCAACAGTTGAACCTAAGTGCTTGACACACAAAGTCAAACAACGGCTATTCGTATGATCCTTGATTTAGTTGTATGCTCGATCATCTCACATTCCTTACTAGATTTATAACGAATGAATGGCCTCACCGATTTAGTTGTGCGATCTTGTTGTCCCGATTCGACTCATATTTCTCATACGTGTTCATGAAGTCGATATGGATGAGCTCAAGAAAATGTAAATAGATTATGGCGTGACCAAAAAGTTAGCCACCAAAGGTATGCCCAATTGCTTATGCCGATATTGTCGTACACATTTTAAATATTATTTTTAAGATACGGTTCTACGCAGCTGGCCAAATAAGCTAGCTGCAATTGTCATTGGAAGTTCTTATACGTGTCATTTATACACAAGTTGCAAAAGAAGCAATGCCTTGATCTATGAGCAAGCGGTGACGTTGATCTTTGCTACGCATTGCCAAATAAGCTAGCTGCAATTGTCATTGAAGTTCTTATTATGCTTGCGTGCATGGGGGTTGTATCCTGTTTGTTCATTTTAGATGCCGTGTTTTTGGTAAATGCTATATACTTATAACGCTTGTATAGTTATGGTATGTTAATTTTAGTTTATACCATATCTCCCGACCAATGATAATTTGAAATGATGGACACATGACAGAAGACCGGGTAAAAGCTGCAAGGACTCATGACTGAAATGCGTTTGAAGTCGACATGTTCTTGAGCAACGAGAAGTGAAGTTACCGTAACCACTAGAGTTCTTAGCTCACGAGTTCCAATTCTAGAATCATTTTTTGGTTATTGTATTCATATGTATCAACAGAAAGTTAGTTGTGAACTTGTAATCTCAATACTTCTTGATTTGTATCTATACAATGTTCATTTCACTAAAAGATTTGAGGGCTCGAATTATGTAATAAAAAGATTTTTTTTTTTAATAATTTTAATTCACATAGAGCCATGTTTATAATTGACAACCGGGCTCTATAATTGAGAATAGAGCCCGTTTTTTAAACCGGGCTCTATTTGCTTGTCGAATAGAGTCCCCTCCCCTTTGTGCCCGTATGAAAAACCGGGCTTTATGACCATTTCCAACCGGGCTCTATGCCCTTTTTTGTAGTAGTGTATGAGCATTGGTCCAATGATCATATTTGACCATTAGAAATATCTAAAACATCCATCACAATGACATGGGCAAAAGTCAATGTTATCAATACCTTTCAACGGTAATTAGTAGAAACCGAAAAACTGAATTCATCCTTCGCTCAAAAGGGAAATTTTCGTTTGTATCAAAGGAAGGGGGAAAAAAGACAACCGCAAATATGTCATTTACTATTTGATATTGTTATCCCAAATATATAAATTTTATGCAGAAAGTTGAAGTCAACAATAAAAGAGCCAGATAAATGAAAAATGAAAATCAGTGGAAAAGAAGATAAAAGAACTGGACGCCTTACCGTGTCTTTTTTTTCATTTTGTTCAAGCTTCTTCAGAACCTGTCTTCTCTCTTCAATCGAGCTTCTTTGCACTTCAAGAACATTAATTTGATTGGTGATGGTTGTCTTGAGAATAATTCCAAAACATCAGTAGTGCCATATAAAAGACCTAAGTAATAGAAGCAAAGTTTGTTTGTATTAGAGAAGGCAAGATGGACGGTGAGAACGGGCAGGTCAAAACATGTCTTTTTTTCTATTTATTAAAACAGACTAAAAATTCGTGTAGACACTATTTCCTAGAGGTAATTTTCAGCTTATAAGTGCTCTTCGCAAATAAAATCAGAACACATTATCAAAACGCAAGCCTATTTTATTTTCATTACCCATCCTAAGATCTTCGATAGCAGAAGCCTTCCACTCAAGTAACTTTGGGTCAAACAAATCAAAAGTACTTAAATGGTAAATCAACGTTCACATTAAAACAATTGAATATAAATGCTCACTGATATTTTTTAAAGAATGTTATCAGAGTAAAGATAAATCAATCGATTCTTAGCACATATACATCTTTGTAGTTGTTGTAAAAGTAGTTCTTTTTTTTTATATTTTTCATCAGAGTTCCAAATAGTGTTTACATATTTGTTAATGGGCCGTTCGTTTTAACTCATACGGCTCTGCTTATAAGCTCATTTTTCTAGGTTATTTCCATGCAGGCCATTAACCAATCGTCATCGGTAAAAGAACATTTAGAAAATAGTATGTGGAAAACTAGAAGGGGGGGGGGGGGGGTTTGAATATTTTTACCAATTTAAATCTTCCTTTTAAATATTTAGATCGACTTATGTCAATCTATTTGGTTGTTTATGTTGGACGTTGATAGATAGATATATAAACGTGTAATGAAAGATAAAGAGTAAGAAGCACATCACCACGACATAAGTTATTTATAGTGGTTCAGCTACAAGGACACCTTCCTTGCCCTACTCCACTCCCCGAGTCACCTACTCGAGAGTTCGTAAGCACTACACCAATCTCCTTATGGCGGAGAAGCCTTCACAACATCACTTAACCTTTTTCCGGTACAAAGCAAAATACCGAGTTCTTTCACACCAAGGCGAACCACACCTATCACAACGTCGCCTACCCTTTATACGGTGCTAGGCTAACCACCGAGTTCTTTCACACCAAGGAGAACTAATCCTATCACAACGTCGCCTACCCTTTATTAGGTACTAGGCTAAGCACCTATTTCCATTACTATGGAGGAACTACTACCCTTCACAACACAACACCTAATATCAAGGAGATCAACTCCTTGTTACACCATCATCAAGGATATCACCATCCTTGGAAATAAATAAATACTTATATGTATAACGATGCACCTCATCGATTATACGACCTAGGCATTCTTCCCAAATGCGACTTGATTTTATTCTTCGGCATCTTTCACTAATGCCTTTTGACACAACGCTTGGTACCCTTCACTAATGCCTTCGTCTGGACACCTTTAGCATTCTTCACTTAATGATTTGACACGGACGATGAGCACCTTGCACTAATGCTTTCATCTTAACACTTTCGGCATTCTTCACTAATGCCTTCAATCCAACATCTATGGAGAAAGGAAGAACTATCAACAAGAGAACTTCAGTTGTCTTGATGATGACGAAGCATGGCAACTCTTGGACTTGAGCTTGCTCGACTTCAAGAAGTGGTGATCTCTCCTTTAAGAGGAACCTAGAAGATCACACAAAAACAAAAGACAAACTACATAGATCACTTGGATCTGAGGTTAGAGGGTTAGAATACTTGGGGGAAGTATGTGTGTAAAGTGATGCATAGAAAGGAAGAAATGGCTCTCTAATTATAGAGAAAATTCTCTCGTTCCCGGATCCCACGGATCCCTTCCACTTGGGATCCGGCTAGCACAAAGCCAGGGATCCGTGGAACGCTCCTCTTTGCCCATGGGTATTTTTGGTTATGGGTCATGGGTCATGGGTTATGGGTTGATCCGTGGTTTTCTTTTTAGATACAATGAACTTGGTTAAGTGGTATATATAAAACCATGGGTTGTAGGTCAATACCATTTACTAGTTTTTACCCATTTTAGTATATACATGTTTTTACCCATTTTAGTATACTTAGTTTAAGTATGTGCTAACCCAATATGTAAACATTAGTTGTTGTACATATATATCTAAATCATAAAATCACTTAAGCTTGTTTTAGTGTTTTATGTGAAAACGTAAGTGTGTTAGGAAACTATTAACTCAAACTATTTACGTACTCTATTTGTTTAGTTAAAATGATTTTACGTTTGTTATCGACAAAACATTAGAAGATCGTAAAATATAAATAAACGTTTTTACTGTTTATTTGTATTAACAATCTCCCCCTTTTGTTGATGACAAAACATAAAATTATTTTAAGGAAAAGCTAAAATTCGTAAAAGTTTGAATTTGTAGTTTTTACTTTCTTCTCCCCCTTTTTGTCGAAACAAAAAGTGTTAAAAGAAACTAACACAATTTTTGTAAAAATGTAAAGAAAGCAGGTGACGGGAATGGTACTCGTCTTAAATCCCCCTTGACGAGTCCATCCCTTTGAAAGGGCGTCAAGGACATGACGTAAAATAAACTAATTGTGTTTGCAATTGAGTTTGCAAATGGTTCGTCTAAGTGATGAAAACGTGCTCCCCCTTGAGTGTTGCAAAGATGCAATGGGGTATCATGAAGTATAAACCAAAAACGGATTAATGTTGCAAATATCTTGCAATATCGTTTGACACAAAGCTCCCCCTAGCTTTATGGTGTCAAAATCTTCATGTGTATTTTGAAAATCTACAAAATAAAAGTTAGAAAACAAGAGTATAGTGCAAATTTTCCTGCAAATAAAACTCAAGTTAGTAGAAATTTGTGTTTCTGTACCACGGATCCCACGGTTCCTTTCATGGAGGGATCCGTCTAGGCGTTTTGGAGGGATCCGGCTATCTGATGACAGTTTCTTCAATAGTGAAGAAATGTCAAGCAATGCTAATGAGGAAATGAGATATATGCACAATGTAACAAGCACAACTCACAAAATAATCATAGCATATAAGTATTCATTTAATAAAACAAGAGATAACCAACCAAATCTCTAAAATTAAGAGAATGAACTAGGACATACAAGTACCACTAAATACTAACTAGATACTAGGCTTAAAAAGCTACAATGTGCTTGAGTCTAGGGATGAGTGGACTTGTTGATTTGATCCAACTTTGCAAGAAGATGATTAAACATGAAATGTATCTCATTTCGTACTTCTTGAACAAGTCCTTGGGTGTTTAGACAATTTGGACAATTATTGTCTTGGTTTGGACCCGGAGGGAAATGGATACTTTGAGGAGGCTCTATGTGTGCTTGTGGGTCTTCATTTTGAGAAGTAGGAAGAGGTTCTAAAAATGAGGGTGGTAATGGAACTTCTTCCATATGATCAAGGTTATTCCTTGTCTCCCATGATGGGCTAGTTGGTGTTGTGGGTGGTTCCCTATTCAATGAAAAGGTTGGTGAATGGGAGGTTCTTGGTGGTGAGTGTACTAACGAGTAGATGTTTGGGTGAGGAATAGGCTCATTCAAGGATTGAAGTCCATGCTTAATGAATGATGATTTTGATGGCTTGCTAGAACTAGCCATGTTTGGTTTTGAACTAGATGACCCTTTTTCTAGTCCGAAAGGTTTGATGCTAATCCTTGCGGTTCTCTTAGCCTTTGGATGAGCTTGATGAGGTGAGATTCTAGCTTCATTATCTCTAATGGGAGATGTTTCGGTGGATGAGATTTCATGGATCATTTGACCTTTTCTCTTGGATGATCCTATGGTTAAAGAGTTGTTGCTAAGAGCCTTAGTCATAGTGATGATGGTGCTTGTAAGAGCCTTTTTTAGTTGCTGATTTTTGAGATGTGATTGAGAGTGGTGACTTAATCCTAAGGTTGTTTGGTTTATAAAGGATAATTTGAATTAGGAAATTAAATCCTTAACCACTTAGAGGACTAAGCATGCTCTTGAGGTTTTGATCAGCTCTAGGAGGGTAATTAATGAATGCTAAAAGTGGTTAGAGAACCAAAGGGTAACTTGAATTTGAATAAGGAAACTGATTTATTCTTTCTGTATGTACGGATCCCGCAGATCCCTCTCAGCAGGGATCCGCCTGGTCATAGACCAGGGATCCGGCTATCAGACAGAATTTAGGTGAAGTCATTATGCTTTTGTAAGGTTTATCATTAATGGATTTTGAGGTTTTGACTTAATTTTGAAGTCTTTAGCTGTAGGATACCTCAAATACTCAACCATAACAAGTAATGGTGCTTAATGATGGTTTTGGCCAAGAACACTGATCTTGGGTAGTCAAACCATATGTTTGACAAGGATTCCTTTTAATTTGTTGTGGAGAAATGGTGATATCAAGTCCTAAAAGTCAGATGATGTCCTAGGATAAATTTACTAAAATCTTTAAAAATAAAAAGAAATGAAAAGCTAGTTTTTGGTCCTAATTTTGAGTCAAAGATGATTGAGGTCAATTTGCTAAAATTGAAGGATAGGTCAAACTAAGTGCTATTAAATGTGATAGATGTTGTGCGAGTGTTGGAGCGGAATTATGGTGAGTTTTGATTAGATGATAAATCAAAAATATTTCAAGAGTATGTCCTAGATAAGCCATGGATGAGAGTGAGGTTTTAAAATTTTTGAGAAAGACTTAGTTGGTTCTAGTATCTTATGTTTGACTTGTTCTAGGTGATCTAGTAGACTATTTTTATGTATCCAAGTCTGTATTGCATAACAGATACCACGAATCCTGTGGTTCCCTTATGGGAGGGATCCGGCTAGTTCTGAAGCTGGGATCCGCCCACTGCAGATCAGAGAGCTTTCAGGAAATGTGCATATTTGCACTTTATATCAAATGCTTTTCCTAGTTGTTTCTACGGGGACTAAATACAATAGCACAACTAATATAATGTATACCAAGGTAGGAAGAGCTAAAATTCCTAGAATGAGTGACGACGACCACTCAAGGGGTCGTAAAATCTCATTTTCCAAATACCTACGTTAGGATTGTTTAGTGCCAAGATATGGCAATACCTACAAACTACAAGCATAATTTAAAATGTTTACAAACCATTGTTTGAAATTGTTCATCATACGTTTGATTCCTCAAACCTTACCTTTCTCCTCCTTCTTCACTTCTTCACCCGTCCTCCACTCTTTATCAAACTATCTTCACTTCTTCTTCTTCAAGAAATTGGCGAAGCATTTGAAGATTCCCTTGGTTTGTTGCCATTCGGGTGATTCATTAGGGATGTTTGGCAATTGGTTAATGTAGTCCAAGGGGTCAAGATCGATATTTTCGAGTGGGTTGCTACTACTCCCTTCACCTTCTCCTTGCCTCTCTCTTTCGTCCGAGGAATCCGTGGGTGGGTGTGGTCTCTTGCCTTCCACCATAAACCTTGTTGTTCTACCCTCGATTAATGGTACCATAACCTTATTGCAAAAGCTATGATCAAGGGATTGTGGAGAAGGGTCTAATGCAAAGATGAATTTGGCGAGACGGGTTAAAAGCATTTCATACAGAAGCACCATCTTGTCCATGCTTCTAACATTTGCCATTCTCTTGACCATGTAGTAGGCAATGTTGAAGCGAGTTTCGGTCACTAGACAATAGATCATGATGCTTAGGCATGCGTTGGGGTGATCCTTGTTTCCTACTAGACACACCACATTCTCTCTAATCACATCTTCCATTTTCTATACAACGGGTACATCTCCGAGAGCTCCATTTGGAAAGGATCCCTATGGATCACTTTCGATTTCCTAGTAACCCTTGATGGGGATGCTCTTGGCAAAAACACGGTGTCTCTTACCGTGGTTGCTTCAGGGATTGTTGCGTGAGAAATGTCGTGATGATCAACCATTGTGTGTAGTTGTTCCAAAGACCATTCATTGGAGTACATACAAACACCTTGATACGGAACCCCTATAATTCTTCCAAACTCTATAAGTGAAAGACTAAAGTCTCGCTCATTGATGGTGAATTCAATTGAGATGGACCCATCATCATTTCTAATTATACCCATTGTCTTGTAGAATTCAAGCACAAAGACCGGGCAAATTTCCTCGTTTATATCCAATAAACAATCAAATCTAATAGTTGCAAAAACTTCCCATATGTCGGTATTTGCAAGAAATGATGGATCAACAACTCTACCTTCATGAAAGAGTCTCCTTTCAAGCAACTTAAAGGCCTTTCTATCGTCCGTACTTAGACCATTTTTCCTATGATACATGGGTATGTAGTGAGCGGTGTCTTGGTAATCTTGTTGCTTGTTGCTTGGCATGATTGTTCCTAAACAATACAACCACAATGTGGTGTTAATTGTGAATAGTAACCTAGAGGGTTTGATCACAATTTTGCTCAATTCATTTTTATTGAATTCAAGAAATGAGATTAATTTGTATTAACAATGTTAATTCTTTGATTTGGGTTATCTTAGAAAACAATGTGGTAACAAATTATGACAAACCCATTTGAACTCAACCTCTAAAATGAAGAACTTGAAATCCTAGTAATCAAAGAATGAAATCAACAATGTAGTGAAGATTATACTTACACAAGTGATTGTTATGCTTGAGAGGTGATCAAGTTGCTCCGTGAACAATGAGTAAGGTTTTTGTTCGTGAGTCTTTAAGGGGAAAGTAGTTTGTGGAACATCCACAGTGGTCATTCTTTCATTTAAGTCGTCTTCTTTGCGGATCCCACGGACCCCTCTCATTTGGGATCCGGCTAGTGTAAGTCCAGGGATCCGGCTTGACAGCAAAAATCAGCTCAAGCATTCCTTGATACCTTTGGTTTGGGAGTTCTAAAAGCGCCTAGAATTTTGATGTTTTAGGTTCTAAAACTTGTGGTTGATGTTTTGACGATGTTTTACGCTAATCTAATTTGACGTAGTTACTTTTTAAAGAATTGGTCATAATTCTTTGGGAATTATAATAAAATCCCATTTTATTATAATGTAAGAAGTTTCACATAGATTTTTATTGACGTAGATAGAGTGTCAATAAATCCTTTGTGATGAATAATGATAATGGTTATCAAATAACCAAAATGTCATTATTACGAATTCGAAGTGTAGTTTATACAAATAAGTCGAAGAATACTATTCTTGATGATGACTTTAATATAGATAACTACTAAAGCAATTACTAATAAATCATGCAACTAAGATTTCAATAATAAAATTAAAAGTAAGTGATTAGTAATCATACCTTTGCTAAATATTCTTAAAGAAAAGAAGTATTTAGATGTTTTGTGATCTTCTTGGAATCTCCAGATTTATGTTGTAAGATTACTAAACATTTTTTTTGCGAAAAGAAATATTTAGATAAATTCTTTATGCTGTTCTTGGTAACTCCAAATCCAAGCATGGATAATGCTTAAGAAAAAAAATGTTAGAGCATTCTATCATTGTCCAACAATAAACAATATAATGATTTTTAAAATATGACAAAAGTAATCCTTCTTTGTAGTTTTCAAACATACATGGATCGTATCAAGTTTTTAAAGTACAACATACTCTAAGAAACTTGGTAACGATGCTCTAATACCAATTGTGGAAAACTAGAAGGGGGGGGGGGTTGAATAGTTTTACCAATTTAAATCTTCCTTTTAAATATTTAGATCGACTTATGTCAATCTATTTGGTTGTTTATGTTGGATGTTGATAGATAGATATATAAACGTGTAATGAAAGATAAAGAGTAAGAAGCACATCACCACGACACAAGTTATTTATAGTGGTTCGGCTACAAGGACACCTTCCTTGCCCTACTCCACTCCCCGAGTCACCTACTCGAGAGTTCGTAAGCACTAAACCAATCTTCTTATGGCGGAAAATCATTCACGACGTCGCTTAACCTTTTTCCGGTACAAAGCTAAATACCGAGTTCTTTCACACCAAGGTGAACCACACCTATCACAACGTCGCCTACCCTTTATACGGTGATAGGCTAACCACCGACTTCTTTCACACCAAGGAGAACTAATCCTATCACAACGTCGCCTACCCTTTATTAGGTACTAGGCTAAGCACCTAGTTCCATTACTATGGAGGAACTACTACCCTTCACAACACAACACCTAATATCAAGGAGATCAACTCCTTGTTACACCATCATCAAGGATATCACCATCCTTGGAAATAAATAAATACTTATATGTATAACGATGCACCTCATCAATTATACGACCTAGGCATTCTTCCCAAATGCGACTTGATTTTATTCTTCGGCATCTTTCACTAATACCTTTTGACACAACGATTGGCACCCTTCACTAATGCCTTCGTCTTGACACCTTTAGCATTCTTCACTTAATGCTTTGACACGGATGATGAGCACCTTGCACTAATGCTTTCTTCTTGACACCTTCGGCATTATTCACTAATGCCTTCAACCCAACATCTATGGAGAAAGGAAGAACTATCAACAAGAGAACTTCAGTTGTCTTGATGATGACGAAGCATGGCAACTCTTGGACTTGATCTTGCTCGACTTCAAGAAGTGGTGATCTCTCCTTTAAGAGGAACCTAGAAGATCACACAAAAACAAAAGACAAACTACATAGATCACTTGGATCTGAGGTTAGAGGGTTAGAATACTTGGGGGAAGTATTTGTCTAAAGTGATGCATAGAAAGGAAGAAATGGCTCTCTATTTATAGAGAAAATTCTCTACTGTTCCCCAGATCCCACGGATCCCTTCCACTTGGGATCCGGCTAGCACAAAGCCAGGGATCCGTGGAATGCTCCTCTTTGCCCATGGGTATTTTTGGTTATGGGTCATGGATTATGGGTTGATCCATGGTTTTCTTTCTAGATACAATGAACTTGGTTAAGTGGTATATATAAAACCATGGGTTATGGATCAATACCATTTGCTAGTTTTTACCCATTTTAGTATATACATGTTTTTACCCATTTTAGTATACTTAGTTTAAGTATGTGCTAACCCAATATGTAAACATTAGTTGTTGTACATATATATCTAACTCATAAAATCACTTAAGCTTGTTTTAGTGTTTTATGTGAAAACGTAAGTGTGTTAGGAAACTATTAACTCAAACTATTTACGTACTCTATTTGTTTCGTTAAAATGATTTTACGTTTGTTATCGACAAAACATTAGAAGATCGTAAAATATAAATAAACGTTTTTACGGCTTATTTGTATTAACATAGTAAATGGTCAATACCTGAACCTAATGCCATCCTTTTTCAATACCTTCCTCTTGTGAGTTGTTTTCAGCAACGCAAGCACACAAAACCCTTCTATTTCTCGTAGAGCCAAAGAACAATCTAGACCTGTAAAATTATCCATAATTATACGTCAAACACGAAGTTCAACCAGTGTAACATAAAAATACATTGTCCGTGCATGCAGAGCATATATAAAAGAGCTAGTAATCAAACTTGAAGCTCTGTGGCCGCATTGGTGAGCCTTTGACGTGAACCCTGACGTGAACCCTTTGTTCCTCATACTTATTAGAACATGACCCAATAAAGAGCAAAAGAAAAGGGTCAACCCATAACAGGCGTAAACGATGAACGTGAAATTTCTACACATCTTAAAAGCGAAAACAATAATCATATCAGGTTTATGAAAAAAAAGGGGGGGGGGAGGGGGGGAGAACAGAGCATCGACAATAAAAAAATAATAAATAAGGTACCATTCCAAATTTGCTAACCTAAGAAGATACAAAAAACCAAACCTGATAACGACGAAAATAGGATGCGGCATTTGTCGGTGAGGAATTGTAATCGGTGCTTATCTAGCACGTAAAGAAACCAGAAAAAATATATTGGCGGTCTGATGTTTTAAAAGAAAAAAAAGTAGAAACGGGCCTTTAGAAATTGTTGATGGACTAAAATGACCCCAAGCATAAATTGCTATTCTATTATTTTGAGAATATAAAATGGCACCGACTCCCGTGCTTCGAACACCAACTATGAAAACAAACATTAAAATCCTAAAACACCATTGTCGATAAAATCACCCAAACTCCAAATAAATAAATAAATAAAACCCAATAGAAAACTAATTAAAGTATACCTCATAAAATTGAGTTTGAGATGAGCAACTTATTCGAACTGGTTATAAAAAAACACCCACTTATTCAAACTGGTTATAAAATTCACCAAAAAAGCACCCACTTAAAAACTCTTGTTAAAGCAACTTATTTCAAACTGGTTATTAAAACACGATTCCAAACACCCTCTTAAACAAAGATTAAACTTTACAGCAAGGAAAGAATACGCGAGTCAAAATAAGCTTAATCTAACAAATCGGAACTAACCTCTGGAACCAAGTACGTTCACAAATGTCGTCGTCTTCTTATTTCCACCCTTATCCCACATCAAGATAACCCACGCATCCACAAATCAAAATTAAAACCAATTAATCACCGATTTGCTGACCAACCTATTAACCTCTAAACTAATCATAATCCGCAAGAAATAAGCAAATGATAACAAAAAGGAGAAGAATAGCGTCGTTACCATATAGCTTCGATAGCCTTCCCCAGGAATGACATGGAGAGCTGGTGAGCCTGGCCATTGCTTAGATCATATACATGCAATTGAACCTTCTAAACCTCCTGTAAATACAATTTATTAAACAAAACACATTAAACCTAACAATATCAAAATATCCCAATTTTCTGTAAAAAAAATGAAAAAAATATAAAGCCCAATTTCTAATTTTCATACCTGGTTCTTGAATCACCCTAGTTATTTCGCAAACATGGGGTGTACCGCCTTTCTTGACCCCAAATAATTCATTGATACACCTCCGCCGCCAACTTTGCCACCTCTGCTTCCCATCAGATATAAGAAGGCTGTCGGCAATTCAAGATTTCAAGAACCCTCGACGCACATTACTTCTCCCTTCCTTTTTATATCATTTTTTGTGGGTTTGATCGAATCATATCCACATCTTCAAATAAAAGATATGAAAAAGGTCCCGTTTTGACAAAACGGTGTGCATGTGTTTTGGGGTAGTTTGGTTGGAAGAAAGTTCACGGAGAAGATGGAGGGGGTGGAGATGATGAGGAGGTGCAATTTTCTTTAAAAAAAAGGTTGTTCGAGTAGTTGAGCAGTTGTTGGCCGGTCATTTGGATTAACTTGCAACCTCTGCAGACAATGTGTTGGGAATTTCAGGAGGCTCGTCCCTGCCAATTCTGAAGAGTGCTTGCACCTAGCAATCAAAAATTACAAACATGATTAAGTTATCACAAAAAAGACGTATTTACCAAATTACAAAGTAAACCCATATTATACACCTTAGTGTCGACAACCTTATTTGATAAAACCTTTTTCGGATTTGAGTGATGCTACATTATCAGGGACACTATAGGATAGGTTCATTCCTGTAAAGGTTGAAACTTAAAAGTTTTTCCTTCATTCCCATCCTATAAAAATTCGACCCAATTCATATTCAAATTATAAGGATTCTCAAAGTCAAGGAGAAAAGAAATGGAGAATATAGTTCCTTACCATAGGATTCACGCCACTGAAGGCCAGATGACCCGAACCTTTGAAAGATTTGCCTTGCCTGGATATAGTATGTCAACGACCTATAATAATAAACATTCAAGCATTAAAAAACCACCGATAAAATTAGAAAATTGACCAAACTTCAGTTGTGGATAACACTTACAAATTGTTTCCTGGATAAAAGCCTGCGAAACAAAAACAACATAGGTAAAGATGCTTCAATCTAAAAAGAGAATTTAAAAAGGTGTTTAGAGGAGTAACATTTTACCTTGCCAAATCTGTTTCAGTTGTTTACTTTGGTTCAAGTAACTCATAGTAGGTTAATCTAAGTTAGTTTTATCATCAAACATATAGGTCATGTGAGATAAAAGTCAAAATCATCTTTGATTTCATTTTCAGCATTAAACACTGTTAATTTAGTTTGCATACTCACTTCATTAGTTTCAAAAGTAGTTTACATAGCTTAATTAGGTTTAAATATAGCTTATTACATCATTCTCAGTAATCTAGGATCATTTAAAGTTCATTTTAGTCAAACTTTTCAAAAACTAAAAAAGTCAAAATATCTCAAAAAGTGGTTTATGTCAGTTTTCTCTTAGCTTTTTAAGTCATTTTCAGTTATTATAAAAAAATTTAAAAATTAAAAATTGCAATTTCACCATCTTTTTTAACTTCTCTCAAAAGGAAAAAAATCAAAAAAAAATCCCTAGCTAGGGCTGCTTGTTGCTTGAAGTGATTGGTTTGGTTTGATTTTGTCCTTTGCACCATCAGTGTTCACAGACCAGATAAGCTCTTCCTCATCTGATTTATTGCTTATTTATTTGAGTTCAATGATAAACTTTTGATTTCCCTAGTAGCCCTTAGTATAAGCTTGCTCTGATTTCCCTTTAGAAGCTGTTTAGGAGCTTATTGATAGCTTAAGCAACCTGCTTTTAGCCCACCTCAACCCCTATATCTGCTGTTAAAATAGTAAGCATTTAGTGCTTATATGCCCAATAGGACTTCTTATCTTAGCTTAGTGTAGCTTTATAGGTTACCTTTCTGAATTTGTAGCTTATAGGAGTAAAAGTAGCTTATTTAGTACCTTGTTTTAGTCTAGAAAAGCCCCTTTTTGCCCACCTTAACTGCTGCTACAGTAGGTTCCATGTAGTGCTTATTTGCTCATTAGCTTATTAGGACAGGAGTTATTAAGTTTTTTTAGGCTTATTTAGTTAATCTAAGTTTAGTTTTAATTTATCCTTTAGCTTATCTCTTATCCCTTTTTAGACTTTAGCCCAATTAGTTGTTATTTTGGAATGTTTGATTTAGCTTTCACAGCTCACAGGCACATTTTTATAAATCGTTTACGGTTAGTAAAATCTGCCGCATGTCCATCTTCTCACAGTTTAATTGCAGATAAGTGCATGAAAGTAATCCGGAAAAGTTCATTCAGTTATACGCACTTCCCTAAAACTTGCAAGACCAAACACTCCTAAAATGACCCAATGTATCTATATAACTACTATATGGAAACACGATAAAGTGATCATCTATTCAGTTATACGTACTTCCCTAAAACTTATATTGTAAAAAAAATTGCAAAATTCAACCTATATCGATTTATATGAGAGTTTACCAATGAATGGTATATGTGAGTTTACCATTGAATGAACACTGGAAAAGTATGATCACAGGATTGCAGTATCGAACACTTAAAACTTCTTTACCGTTACAAAGGCTCCTTTCTTAATTCCAGATTCGAGCATTGCATCCAGAACTGCAACATCTTGCGCACCTTCGACAAATGAGCATCGAGCTTGAGCTTCAATCTTACTACCCTTCTGCACTAAAGTTTAAAAGATATATAGAGTTAGGAAAACATATTAGTGGCGTAAGTATGATGTTTGCAGAAATTTGAGATATATATAGTACCTGAAGAGTGGACTTTGAGACGTCACTTAGAAAAGCTTTTAGCTCTTTAGTCACCCCAGAGAATGGATAAAAAGTGCTCGTTGTTTCTCCTTTAGCGTAAAAAGAGAGTGACCTTCAGAATTAGGCCAATAGCACCAAGATGTCAAAAGGCAGTATGTGCAAGGTTTACATTCATGCGAAATTAATTGTTCTAAATGTGCCACTATTGGCTCATTTTCCTAAAAATAGTCGATTCTTGTGACGTTCAAAACAACTTTCTTGTACATACCATTTCATGTGTGTTCTCATAATGTGGCATTCTTGTGACGTTCATAATGTAGCATTCTTTAAATTCTTTTCCCTGGAACGGAAAGACACATAATAAGAGTTAAAAAGATGTTCAACAAATACAAAAGACAACGGATTTATGGAACGTAATTTTCTCATTAACCAAGAATCAAAAACACAAATTAATCAATTGGCTGCAACTGTAATAACGTGCTTTGCCAAAAAATAATTTGATTTAACTTTTTCAAATTGCACTAATCCTATAGCTTTATATAAACTATGACACCTTTTTCACAGAGATTAAACTAATCCTATAGCTTTATATAGATTATTTTGGTCTTTTCCATTATGTGTCATTTATCCACAACCATTGTAAGATTACATTTAATTATAATATATGTTACCAATTTGGAGTAAACTTTACAAATGAAGTTTAAATACCTGTCCTCACAAGCACTCAACTTCACCTTCTAATTGCAGCCCCTTTGTGACAATTCACGATAGCCTCAAATGAGGACATCGAGCCTATGACACGAAATATAGGATTTTCAGTTCTTCTAACATCGGCGCACACATTTTCATAACAAAACAAACAAAAATAATGAAAAAAAATGCAACTTTAGTAGTTTGATCGGAAAATTTTGTAAGACACATCAACGACTATCATAATTTTATAGCACCACAAAAGCACCTAAAGGCCTAATCGACCAAACAAAAAGGACTAAATAGATTATCTTCCTCACTTTTACCCTCATTAAACGGCATAGATGTCGAAAAAAAATAACATATATCAAAAATCAGTTTTTTTCCCCTAAAAAAAATAAATAAATAAATTGAATCTAATAAAACTACATACCTGCAATTCTTCCTTTGTGTTCACCAGAAATCTGACTAAGCAACCTTATCAAACACAAAAGAAACCCTAAAAAACAAACGCCTAAGATTGTTGAAAGGCAAAACCGAACCCTAAAAATTAACAATCATGAAGCGCGATTTTCCCCTCTTTTTTGGTAGAAGATATGATGGGATTTTGTTTTGTTTTGGGAGAATCTGGATTTTCCTTTTAGCAGGGAAGTATGTGTACTAGAGAGAATTTATGTGTGATTGATTCGTTGTGAGTGAGTGGTGAAAACAAACACAATATCAAAATATCAAATTAACCGTGAAACTCGACAAATCAACCTTTTAGGAAAAGTGTCAACGTACCGAACCTCACGGGTGTGATAAAAGTGATACCGGGAAAGTGATTTCCCCGGGTCGTGTCCCAACGAGGTGTGAAATTGACGGAATCGTTGAGTTTCGTGATTATGGTCTTGAATTGGATAAACGAATTTTTAGAATTGTGTTACGTATTCTACAAAATAAAGAACGAGGATGAAAACAAAGCATGTAAAACAATGTAAACAATAAATAAACTACCACTAAGCATATGAAACGATAAAACGACGCTAAACTACATCCTAGGGTGCTAAAATGCAAAAACGCGAAAAACCGGGGACCCACCGAGCCCCCGAAAGTGAAAAATATGCAATTTAAGGCCTATGGATGCGAAACTAATTTTCCTACATTCTAAATGACCAAAAATAATTTTAGGAAAAAGCCGGGTATTTTTTGGATTTTTATTTTATTTATTATGAATTAAAAACGAATTTAACCTAAATAATTAATTAAAAATAAGAAATGATTTTGGAAAATTCTGAAACATTTACTAAAAATACTTTAAATGAAACTAAATTAAAGAAAAATAAAAAAAATGCGGACTGCTTTTGAAATAAGCAGTCAAAAAGGCCTAATGAGCTTAATAAGGGGAAACTGCTACGTATGTATAAATAATTAACTAAGGAGAACTCAAACAAAAGCTACTCTAGCACAGATGGTAAAGTGTGGGTGTGTTGTGCGTGTGCAGCAGACCAGAAGGTCAGGTGTTCGAATCCTGCCTTCCCCATTTTTTTTCCACTTATTATTTTTTAAAATTTTCTTTTACAAACTAACTGAAGGAACAAATGAAAACTTGTTTACTGAAACTAAATCTTACCAAAGCTTACAATCTAAGCTGTTAGCAGATTAGACAAGAAACAGAAGCAAAAAAAAAAAGATAAAAATAAGGGGCTGTTTGGATAATGGTTACTAAGGGGGCTGTTTGGTTTCTGCAGTGAACAACACAAAAAAAACAATGACACTGTTTGGTTTAAGAAGCTATGTTGCTGTAACAGAGGGTTAAAAACAATCCCAAGTGGCTTGTTTGAGACAAAATTAAGCTAATCATATAAGCTCTAAAGACCACAATAAGCTAAAACACTTAATCCTTATATGCCTAACTACTTATAGAACCTAAATCAAATTCTACAACTAGCTCTAACTGTCATTTGACACACTCCAACCAAACACCCCTTTGATAACTGTTGGACACAAAATAAGCAGATAAAGAGCACGGAATAAGCAATCAAAGGAAAGAAAAGCAACATGGACTGAAAATAAGCTACTATCATTGAATTAAACTAAAGGAACAAGGGGAAAAACAGTTGGCTTCATAAACTAATCTAGTGGGAGTCCTAAACTAAGAAAACGAGAGAAATAAACGATGGAAGCTACCAAAGGGGAACAAGAATCAATCATTTCCTACAACTAAATAGCAAAGAAATCAGTAGTAGAAAAAAAAACTATGGTGCAGGGCACTTACAAGGACTGAACAGGCATCTTTGAGGTAAAAACTAAGTAATCAAAAGGCTTCCAAATGGCAATTAAACTGAAGTTAGATGAACTAAGGTATAATAAGATTAATTAAGAGCCAATTAAACTAACAACAAACTGAATTAGGACCCTATATTTGACTGATGAACAAACTCATTGAGGACAAGACAGTGGACATATGACAGATCCACAAAAGCATTTTTTAAAACTCAAGACTGACTTGGAAAACTTGAAAGATGAAATGAGAAAACCTTAGGGAACCTTTATAAGCTCAAACAACTTAAAATCCATTCACATAACACTTATAAATCAGCTACATCCAAATACCCCTTCGAGGCAGAAAATGAGTTTTAGAGCAGTAAAATTTGAAAACTTTAAAAACCTGATAACACCTTTAAAAACTTCAAAACGTCTTAACACCAACCAAGATCACAATAGACAAATTAAAGAACAATGAACAAGAAGTTCAACTGCATAGGCTAAATAAAACTGAGATTGAAATAAACTTAAATTGCATTGAAAAATTAAATGTTTACAAGGTAAGTAAATAACAATAAGCCTAAATTGGAGCTCGAACCAGCAGAGTTCTAGACTAAAAACTGAATTAAACTAAAAAAAACTAACTAAAAAAAATTAACTACTAACTACTGAAAAAAACTCCTGGTAATTGGCATACAAACTCCTATTAATACTAAGCTAAGAAAGGGTCTTCAATCTCCTCTTTTTGTCTTCTTCTGCAGTGTTTCTTGTGTGAGGGAAACAAGCAAGACCAACTTTTTGTGCTTTCTTGATATGATCCAAGCCGTCCATCAGGTAGGTACCATTTTAAAGGAGATCAGAGCCATCTATTTGGATTCTTGTACCCTTGGATTGCTGAGGTGGACAGGGAAAGAGGAGAAGAAATTGGTAGTGGGTTTGGGAAGTGGGATAAACTGGGTAAAGAGGTGAGGTTGGGTTGAGTGTTTTGGGATGAAGAGAAACTTGGGTAAAGGGAAGATAGGATGCCTGGGTTTTGGGTAAAGGAAGAAGAAGATGGGAGGGAAAAGGAGAGATGGTGGTGTTAACAATTGACCGGGTATAAGTATTGGGCTTGGGTATTGGATCATGGACCGTGGGTTTGGTTTGGACTTGGATAAGTAGTGTGGCCATGGTGTATTTTAGGGACCAAAGGTGTAAAAGCTGGAAATCCGGGGACTACTCATGTAACTTCTGAAAATTGATCCAAGGACTGGCTTTGTCATACTCCAATAGTGTAAGGTCCATTTTTGCCATCTTTGAAATTTGAGGGTATTTTCTGCCAATTCTGAATTCTTCAGGGGCTAAACTCGCCATTTTCTGATTTCGACGCGTTTTTGCCTATTTTTGCTCGCCATTTTCAGTCCTTTTGTACCTGCAAGACATAAAACACACTCCGAGGATATTTTTGACGTATTTTGAGCGTATTTGGGTGTTTTTAGTCATTTTCGTGGTCTTAGGCGGGTAAAAACGATGAGTGAATAAGCACTCATCAAAATCCCCCACACTAAGCGATTGCTAGTCCCTAGCAATCTTTTGAGAAAACTTAATGGATTTGAATCTCTTTACCAAAAGCCATTACTTCTGGAGTAGCCAAATGTTTCAGTTCAAGTAAGAACTATGGTACACTGATAACCATATGATTTTGAGCAAATCACCAACTTTCAACGGATTTGATTTGTCTTTACCAGAAGCCGTTTGCTTCTGGACTAGCCAACTCTTAGATAAAATATCTTTGGTGAGTTGATTACCAATTATGGTTTTCCAACTGCCTTTACCACAAGCCATAAACTTGCGGGCTAGCCAACTCTTCACTAATTAAAGATATGGTGAGGTGAACACCATACAATTTTGGGCAAATTGCAAGCCGTCAACGGATTTGAGATATCTTTACCAAGAGCCGTTTGCTCCTGGATTAGCCAATCCTTTTGTTTATTAGACATGGCGGACTGATAACCATAAAAAAAAAATTTGGCCAAAAATGGGGGAATAAGATGGTATAATTACATGATAAAATTCGTGAGAATTCCCCCCCACACTAGAAATGAATATTGCCCTCAATATTCAAAGTACCGGCGGTTATGCCGAAACATAGAACGTAAAAGGGAAATACTACGGCCATTATTTGAAATATTATTTTTTTTATTTTTTTTTTTTTATTTTTTTTTTTTTTAGAAAACTTTATATACAACAGCGGGGTGCAACTCCCCCACACTAGGGTGGTAGAAAGTAGAAAGAGATCAGAAATATGGGTGAAAACCCATATAGTGTGCTACTGTTTTTGTTTCCCGAGTCGCTAGCTTGACTCGACCCCGAATTCATTGGTCCATGGGGGAGCAAGTGGAATAGAAAATCGCCATCGGACTTTCATTCAAATGGTTTAGATAAACATTGAATGTGCTGAAAGTTCCACTCCGATGAGATATAGCCGGCTCAAAAGAATGAGAAATGCCGGGGTCAAAGATGGTATCTTCACTCCCGTAGGAGTTAAGACATGGAGAAGAATTGGGAGGAGAAGGCAAAGTGTTAACGACATGACAACGGGTGGGATGGGTCAGCAAAAGATTAGATTGAGGAACATTGACGGAATGTTCGGTAATCTTATCCACCACTGTAGCAATGAAAATGTCCGTATCGGGCTCTGAAGAGGTTCCATCATCCGGCGGTTTAGCAGGCGGACGAGTGGATGATGGACCTAAGCCATAATCGTCACTCTAAAAACCCGAAGGTTTCAAGTCATCCGAAGAAAGAAAGTCGACCTCTCCAATATGAGTGTCACTTGACGAATTATCAGAAGACCAATTGTAAATAAGATTTTCCAATTCGGTAAGGTCGGCTTCAAAGTCGAAGTGAGCATCATCATCTCCCGGTGGAGAATGATCAATAAGAGCGAGTTCATCGGAGAACTCCTCGAGAAGGTCTAACGTCGAAGTGGGATTGCCACTATTCTTATCTTCGGGTAAAGATGGAGATGTAACGAGGTTCTCCATGTAAGAGTCACTATCCTCATTCTGAATATCAAAGATGTGATTATCTGAAACTAGATTGAATTCAGAATCGAAGTCAAACAGAGGATTAGTGAACGCCATAGCAAAAGGTTTCTCTGACACAACGAGAATATCTTCATCATCCGTTTCAAAATCAGTGTCCATATCAAGATCATCGGGATCAACATCTCTCACTTCTTCTAAGCTGACGAGCTCAGAGGGAATTTCCTCCACATACTCGATGTCTCCACACGATAAAGAATCATCAAACGACGTATAGTCATTTTCAGACTCGGAGATCACCTCAACAGGTTCTTTCGGGGTGGGAGAAGAATCATCATCGAGAGGGTCATCACACATATCACCAGAAATAACCTCGGATTCACTTGGGTTTGGGACAAGGTTCTCAACACAAGACGGTTCCGTTTCCGGAATAGTGCTAAGATGCTCGTCCCCCATTAAAAGGTTATCCGAAGGTTCTATGGTAGGTAGGAAATATGAGAATGGAGAGTGGACATGTGCGGTACTTTGTGGGCTTGAGATATGCACCTTGTCCTTTTTCGTCTCCCAATCTTCCTCATCCTCGTCATCTAGACGACAAGCCTCGTTGAATAGGATACGTTGTTGAGCAGCTCGCACATTAGCTAGTAATCTTTCATTGCGAGCTGCTTGTTCCTCGGAAAGGAGTTCTTCATACGTTTTCGGATGAGACTCTTCTTGGGCATGTTTATTAACCAATCCTTTTAAATCCTCTAATACATCTAGAAGACTTGGGATAAGTTCTTGAGGATTTGGTGGAGAGAAAGTTTGAAACGACGATTGATCATTGAAATCTTGATAGTACGGTTGTGGTTCATATGAATTTTGTGGAGGGTAGTTGAAATTGTTTTGAGGATAATTGAAAGAATTTGGATTAGAATCATACGCGAATGAATTCTCGGCACAAATCGAACAACATCCATCAATAAGATAGTTTCCACACCACTCGCACATACATTTGCACCAACGGAAATCTTTCGGTAACACGTCTCCACAACCGTAGCAATACTCTTGATCGAACGAAAGTATCTCGGGTACGGGAGTAGGAATCGAGGGCTCAACAACATCACAAATGGTAGGTAAAACGGTATTTCCCGAAGTTGAAATTTGACGAAATTCATTTAAGCAATTTTGAACAATGTTCATGAAATCGTCCGAAAAAGGTTTTGAAGATTCCGGAGGTGGGACAAATGGTGTGCTCTCAGAGCTAGCAATTTCCACCACTTCCGTTTTGGTCTCTGGTTCTTGCTCTTTTTTCTTAACCTTAACCGTAAATCGCGAAAGATTTGGATCAAATCTAGACGGTTTAGGCTCAGAAACAATAGAACAAATCTCGGGTTGTGGCGGGTGGTCAGAAAAACTTGGAGAATCATCGAGAGAGTTTTTATCGGATAATTCGCACCAATAGCAATATTTGCTTGCACCAGCCCTACCACATCGCTTACACACACATTCGTGATTGAGACAATAAACTTGATCCTCTTCCATACGTCCTTTGCAATGAAAACAACGACGATAATCGATCGTCGCCATGAGAATTAAACATGTAGAGGGTTAAAGAATTAGAATCAAATGGTTGAGAGGATACGAAGGATAGAATTAAACGGCAAAAGAGGGTAGGAGAAATACAATCAATGAATAAGAGGAATGAGAAGAATAGTTTTTGGTTTTGGATTTTATGAAAAACGGTAACTTCACGAGGAAGGTTCTTCAAGTCAATAATCGCAAAAATCACGATATTGTCGCAACACACCTCCCCGGCAGCGGCGCCAAAATTTGATTCGTTGTGAGTGAGTGGTGAAAACAAACACAATATCAAAATATCAAATTAACCGTGAAACTCGACAAATCAACCTTTTAGGAAAAGTGTCAACGTACCGAACCTCACGGGTGTGATAAAAGTGATACCGGGAAAGTGATTTCCCCGGGTCGTGTCCCAACGAGGTGTGAAATTGACGGAATCGTTGAGTTTCGTGATTATGGTCTTGAATTGGATAAACGAATTTTTAGAATTGTGTTACGTATTCTACAAAATAAAGAACGAGGATGAAAACAAAGCATGTAAAACAATGTAAACACTAAATAAACTACCACTAAGCATATGAAACGATAAAACGACGCTAAACTACATCCTAGGGTGCTAAAATGCAAAAACGCGAAAAACCGGGGACCCACCGAGCCCCCGAAAGTGAAAAATATGCAATTTAAGGCCTATGGATGCGAAACTAATTTTCCTACATTCTAAATGACCAAAAATAATTTTAGGAAAAAGCCGGGTATTTTTTGGATTTTTATTTTATTTATTATGAATTAAAAACGAATTTAACCTAAATAATTAATTAAAAATAATAAATGATTTTGGAAAACTCTGAAACATTTACTAAAAATACTTTAAATGAAACTAAATTAAAGAAAAATAAAAAAAATGCGGACTGCTTTTGAAATAAGCAGTCAAAAAGGCCTAATGAGCTTAATAAGGGGAAACTGCTACGTATGTATAAATAATTAACTAAGGAGAACTCAAACAAAAGCTACTCTAGCACAGATGGTAAAGTGTGGGTGTGTTGTGCGTGTGCAGCAGACCTGAAGGTCAGGTGTTCGAATCCTGCCTTGCCCATTTTTTTTTCACTTATTATCTTTTTTAAAATTTTCTTTAACAAACTAACTGAAGGAACAAATGAAAACTTGTTTACTGAAACTAAATCTTACCAAAGCTGTCACACCCCCAATTTACCTGTTTTGCAGCGGAATGGAATTCCTCGGGGATTGACTGTCATAGCACCACATCACAGTTATATTGAACGACCTAAAGTGTCGTTTTAAAAACACATCGATGGATATTTCATAAAACAATCGAGTACAACATCGGTCCCAAAAGGTTATCACGTTTGCGGAAATACAACTATAATACAAATCCAAACGATGTTTTGAAATAAAGTGCCATAATGTACATAATGTAAGTCGACGCCGCGACTCAAAATGTAGGTCCCTAAACCATGTTATGATGATAATGCCTCGCCATTACCGAAAATACATTGCTAAAAACGGTCAACAATAATGTTGGTGAGAAATCATAGGTTTATGTAAATGTTTTATACGACTACACAAGTATATATCATGCATGACCATCCAAATCCAAAAAAAATAATGTTACAATTGCTCTAAGCCCATGACCCCGAAACTAGACTATTCAATCATGTATGCCCCTGCAGAGTGTTTGCCAGACAACTCCGTAATGTGATCAAATGAAATGCATCCGTTTTCCTGGTTGGGATTCACCAACCCAGATGGAGGCGTCACCCTCGATAGATCTATCCACTCATCCTCGCTCCAAAGATTAACGGTTCATGTTCAAGTAATGGGGACTTTCAAATTGGCAAATGCCGTAACTTAAGCAATGTAATGAATTTAACATACTTGGTATCGTACAAAGAAAAATGTAGTGCAATGTATTCTCCCCCGTGGGTTTGAAAATAATCGAAAGCATGTAAAACGGGGCTATGAAAACTCACTTGGTAAACTGGAATAATGGCAAAAGTGAGTACACCGAGGTTTAAAATGATGCGTTAACCGGGACCTATTATCAATGATATGATATGTCATGAGTTGCAATGTAATGTTATGCATGCACTTGATATGTTATTTATACCATTTACGAGTTTTGAAAATATTACTCGACGTCGAAAAATACTCTTTTGACGTCTTGACCCTTCAAAAATGACTTTACATGTTTTTACGTCAAAATGTCATCCTACAATGGTTTTATAATGATTTTTGGTGAAATTACCACTTTTCGTCGCAAAACAATATCGTCGGAATTTTTATGAAATTAACAAAATGGCTTCGAAAAACATAAAACAGTGTACGTCGATCGTTAGAGAACGAACTCGACGGTTTTGGAAAGTTTGTATCGATATCTAGAAGTTTCAGTTCAGGAGTTTTCGTCCAAAAGGTCTCGAACATAAAGATATTAAGGGTTAAAGATAGTGATTTTGGCTAATTGTGTGCAGAAAATTAGTTACGGCAAGTTTATGAAAAAGTGCATATCTTTGTCGTTTCAAATCCGTTTTCTACGTTTTATACGTCCTTAGCTTCGTATCAAAGTATACTAATATATTTTTGACAAGTCGAAATAATTTGTGAAGCTTAAGGCTCGTTTTTGACCCGTACAAGATAAAAACATGTTGCTGAAAATTCTGAAAATATAATTTTCGTCGTCAAACTTGTAAAATCCATAACTTTCTCGTTATAACTCCGTTTTATTCCGTTCAAGCGGCCACGGATTCGTTTTAAAGTATATTTTCTAAATATCAAGGCCAAAAAGTCGTGCCTACTGTCGGATTTTCCAGAAAATCAAAACAAGGACAGAACACAATATATACTTATCGAAAATAGTTTTTCTCGGACAAAACCTATTCTAATCCCTTCAAATCAACTCCAAAACTAATCTAATCCTACCATACACCTTCTTAGGGTGTCATGGGTTCCTAATCACCATCAAGACCAACCAATACCAAGGGGATATTTATAGGATGACCATAGTATATAGATAACTCTAAAATCATGAAATAAAATGGTATAAATCACATATCATGCATACTTGCTCCAAAAATGAAAAGAAACATATGAAATGATAAGGAAACATGAAAATGAAAGAAATATGCTTACAAATGAATATGATGAGGTGTAAGTAACAAGGTTAATCCTAAATACTCTTGGTTTTTATTTCAAAACCTTATAAAGAGTATATACTAGATTGATAAACACTTGATTTTGCAAAAATCTTGATCCGCTTTGAACCTTGATGTATGGCCGGTTTTGGAGAAGCCAAAGAAAAGGAGAGAACTTTTTCTTACTAACACTTTTGAGTATGAAAAATGAATGAGGTAAAATATCTAGTAAGATTTATGTATTATCATTGGAGACAAATCATTAATAGAACCATGCCACATTTAAAACACACCCTCCCCCTTGACCGGTTTTAGGGGAGGGTTGTCTCTCCAAAATATTTTTTTTTTTTTTTTTTAAATTGTTACTTGTATGAAATTTTGTATAAACTTGTAAAGAAAAGTGTAAGAGATTTGTAGAAATTGTACAAGTAAAGGTAAATGGGAATTTTTGGTACAAGTAAGTTTTTAATAGGTCAAAATAGAATGTATTGAGATAATAAAAAATCATAAAAATACTTTCCTTGTGAAATTTGAGTGATGAAATAATTATCGTAAAATTTTTAAGAAACACGACGTAATAATTTAACTTTTACGATTTATTTACCAAATAAATTTGAAACACTAGGAAAACTAAAAATATAGTTTTTATGAACTAAATGTAAGTTTAAAAATACCTCGGGATCATTTTTGAAAGTAACGGGTTAAATATTCAAAATAATAACTCACGCGATAAAGATTATTAAATATAAAAATTACGCGTTGAATGTGAAATGAAATGTCGTGAATGAATTAATGAGATGCAAATGATGTCAATGAAATGTAGACTAATCATAGTCCATATGAAATGTACGTGATGTCATGATCATGAATTCGCCGCTAAACCTTCAAGGTTACGCGAATTTGAAACAAGTAAACCAAGTTTACTATAATTGTTGAAATTGTAAGGCATGCATTGTGTCGAGAAATGACCTGAAAGTACGGGTTGTCACATTCGCCCATCCAAAAAGGAATTCAGTCCCTGAATTCAATCGTTGTTAGGTCTAACGGTGTCGGTAAAAAGATGAGGATACTTGTGTCGCATCTGGTCTTCCCGTTCCCAAGTAAACTCGGGACCTCGTCGAGAATTCCAACGAACTTTCACAATAGGAATACGACTCTGTTTCAACCGCTTGACCTCGCGGTCCATGATTTCTACTGAGTTCTTCCACAAAGTTAAGTTTGTCGTCAAGTCGAACTTCGTCCAATGGAATAACGAGCGATTCGTCCGAAAGACACTTCTTCAAGTTTGAAACGTGAAACGTGTTGTGCACATGACTAAGTTCTGGTGGAAGATCAAGTCGATAAGCTACCGGACCAACTCTGCTCAAAATCTTGAATGGTCCAATGTATCTCGGGTTTAACTTCCCACGCTTTCCAAATCGTACCACGCCCTTCCAAGGCGATACTTTCAACATAACTTTGTCACCTACTTGAAATTCCAAATCCTTGCGTCTAACCTCCGCATAACTTTTCTCGTCGACTCCTTGCGTTCGAGTCTATCACGAATTTGAACTATCTTCGGTTGTTTCCCGTACCATTTCGGACCGAAGTTGTGCGTCTCCTACCTCGGCCCAACAAACAGGTGATCGGCACTTACGACCATAGAGTGCCTCGCATGGTGCCATCTTGATCTTGGTGTGATAACTATTGTTGTACGAGAATTCTATCAATGGCAAATGGTTAGCCCAACCATTGCCAAAATCAATCACACATGCCCTCAGCATATCTTCTAGCGTTTGAATGGTCCTTTCGCTTTGACCGTCGGTTTGTGGGTGATATGCTGTGCTCATCTCTAATCTGGTTCCAAATGAATCTTGCAGTGAATTCCAGAAGTTTGAAGTGAATCGACTATCTCTGTCGGAAATGATAGAAATTGGTGCTCCATGCCTCGAGACTATTTCCTTGACATAAAGTCTAGTGAGTTGCTCCATGGAATAAGTCTCTCTAATTGGTATGAAATGGGCTGATTTGGTAAGGCGATCAACAATTACCCAAATAGCGTCGTAACCTCCCGATGTCTTAGGAAGTTTCGTAACAAAGTCCATTGTAATGCGTTCCCATTTCCATTGAGGAATTTCCGGTTGTTGGAGTAAACCCGACGGCTTCGATATTCGACTTTTACCTTAGAGCAGGTAAGGAATTTGCTAACGTACGTGGCAATCTCTGCTTTCATGTTCGGCCACCAATAAAGCTTCTTAAGATCTTGATACATCTTATCCGATCCTGGATGAATAGAATACTTTGACTTATGCGACTCATGCATAATCAATTCTCGTATTCCGCCATGCAATGGAACCCACATTCTATTCTTGAAACATAATACTCCATCTGCTCTCTTTACAAAACCATTTGCGCTTTCGGGCATACCATAAAGCTTTTCACTTGGTCGGTTCTCCTCTTTAAGTGCCTCGACTTGTGCTTCGTGGATTTTCGATGGTAAAGGAGAAATAATCGTCATTCCCAATGATCGAACTCTTAAAGGTTTAGGCCTCTCTTTCCGACTTAGAGCATCAGCCACAACATTGGCTTTTCTCGGGTGATACTTGATTTCACAATCATAGTCGCTGAGTAACTCCAACCAACGACGTTGCCTCATATTAAGCTCCTTCTGATCAAGAATATATTGCAAACTCTTGTGGTCGGTAAACACTGTGCACTTTGTACCATAGAGGTAGTGTCTCCAAATCTTGAGTGCAAAAACTACAGCCCCTAACTCGAGATCATGAGTTGTGTAGTTCTTCTCATGCACCTTAAGTTGTCGAGAAGCATACGCTATCACCTTCTCGTTTTGCATTAAAACAGCCCCAAGTCCTTTATGCGAAGCGTCGCAATATACAACAAAGTTCTCAATTCCTTCGGGTAGTGCTAAAATTGGCGCACTACAAAGTTTTTGCTTCAACAACTGAAAAGCAACTTCTTGTTTCTTTCCCCACTCGTACTTCTTGTTTTTCTGTGTCAACTTGGTCAAAGGTCTCGCTATCTTTGAAAAACCTTCGATGAACCTTCGGTAATATCCTGCTAGTCCTAGAAATTGTCGAATTTTCGTAGGATTCGTTGGAGTAGCCCAATCTTTCACGGCTTCAATCTTTGCGGGATCAACTTGTAGTCCATGACTATCAATGACGTGACCAAGAAATTGCACTTTGTGATTCCAAAAATCACACTTCAAAAATTTGGCATACAACTTCTCATTCTTGAGTAGCCTTAAAATCATCCTTAAATGCTCTTCGTGCTCTTCTTTGCTCTTTGAGTAGATCAAGATGTCGCCGATGAACACTATAACAAACTTGTCCAAATACGGCTTACAAACTCTATTCCTGAGATCCATGAATACGCCGGTGCATTAGTCAATCCAAACGGCATCACTTGAAACTCGTAATGACCGTAACGTGTTCTAAATGCTGTTTTGAATATCCTCTTCCGAACTCGAAGTTGATGATAACCCGAACGAAGATCAATCTTGGAATAAATACTGGAACCTTGCAACCGATCGAACAAGTCATCAATTCTGGGGAGTGGGTAACGATTCTTCACCGTTAACTTGTTCAATTCTCGATAATCTATGCACATTCGGAAGGATCCATCCTTCTTCTTCACAAACAAGACCGGTGCTCCCCAAGGCGAGGAACTCGGCCTAATGAATCCTTTGTCTAGAAGTTCTTGCAATTGATTAGACAACTCTTGCATTTCGGATGGTGCTAGACGGTACGGTGCTCGCGCAATCGGTGTAGCTCCCGGGCACTAAGTCAATATGAAATTCTACTTGACGTGCCGGTGGAAGTCCCGGTAAATCCTCGGAAATACTTCGAAAATTCACGGACAATAGGAACATCTTCAAGTCGCTTCTCCTCCGACTTTTTCTTGGTTACATGAGCTAAGAAAGCAAGACAACCTTTCTTAATGTACTTCTCCGTTTTGATGCACGATATGATACTAATTCTAGTTCCACTTCGTTCCCCACGAATAATCAAAGTTTCGCCGTTGTAGGGAAGATGAACAACTTTCTCATCACAAATGATCTTCGCACGATGCTTAGATAACCAGTCCATGCCGATGACGACGTCGAAACTACCAAGCTCTACGGGCATGAGGTCTATGTTGAAGGGATGATTAAGAAAATTGAATGTGCAACCGCGGACAATGGTGTTTGTGTTAACTACGCTACCATTAGCTAATTCGACTATGTATGATGTATCTAAGGTGGTTGGCTTAATGTTGAGCAAAGGTGCAAATGCATTGGACACAAAACTTTTATCGGCACCCGAATCAAATAAAACTGAAGCGTAACGCTTATTGAGAAGAAACGCACTGCGTGATGACATTCGGGTCCTCCCTATCTTCTCCGCCTCCGATGACGTAAACCCTTCCGTGTGCCAAACCTCCTTGATTCGGATTTGCTTGATTCTTTCCCTTCTTACAATCCTTCTTGTAGTGTCCAGGTTCCCCGCAACCAAAACATGTAACTTGTGGCCACTTGCAATCCCTAGTACGGTGACCAACTTTCTTGCAATTTTCACACGGATCGGGACATCGACCGGATTGTGATGACTCAAACACTTATTACACTTCGGCAAAACCCCCGTATATCCTTTTCCTTCCTTCGGACCCGCAACATAAGCCTTAGCAACCTCTTACCTTTTGGGTGGTGGTTGAGTAGCATTCCTACCCCTTGTGTTGTCCCACTTGCGCTTGTTGTTGTTGCTATTGTTGTTGTAGTTGCCTCGGTTATTGTTGAAACGGTTGTTGGGGTTGTTGTTGTTGCTTCGGTTGGTGTTGGTGTACTTACCTCGCTTCACCACTTGTGCCATCAACTTCTGAGTCACTCGAATAGCTTCCTCAATTGTTTGTGGATCAAACGAAGTCACATCTCCTTGAACAACTTCGGGAAGTCCCCCGATGAAAGCCTCTAGCAACTTCTCGTTATCCGGTACCATCGACGGGCATAATGCGGCTAATTCCTGGAATCTCCGAATGTATGTGTCAATATCGTACCCAATCGTTACCAATTCATAGAACTCCGTCTCCAACTTTTTGATTTCCGTTCGAGGACAAAACTTCTTAGTCACCAAGCCCTTAAATTGCTCCCAAGTAAGCTTGAAAGCATTCTCCATTCCAATCGGTTGAGCATATGAATTCCACCAAGACAATGCTCCATCGAGTAATGTGCTCGTGGCAAACTTAACCTTACTGTCATCCGGACAGTTACAAAGCAAAAACACCGATTCCAACTTTTCAAACCATCGAACCATGGCTGTGGCACCCTCAGTACCTCTAAACTTAGTGGGTTCACCACTCTTGAAATCCTTGTACGAACATTTCTTAACCCCAGATACTCCGGCATTACCAGTAAGAGCTAGCCTAGCGGCTTCAGCAGCAGCCACTGTTTCCCTTTCGACTCTTAGAGCATTAGCAATGCTATCATTCACCAACTTTTGAATTGCTGCTTGGGTCATTTCCGGTGTAACTTTCTTAGGCGCCATAACTCTTCAAAATCACAAGATGAAACAATCATGAGAACTCATAAGTAGAAACAACCATCATACAAATATATCCACAACCACATCATGCATAAAGATAAATGGAATCACAACGGAACAATAACGAAATATCACAAATATAATCACAACACACGTGGATAATATACATGAAAATTTCGGCCTACATGGACCGATATCATAGATAATAATAACCATTCCTACATAGTAGAGTCAATACTTGATACATTTGTTTGTACAACAACCAAAATACAACAAGTTCTTTAAACTACGTCACACACCTCGTGACTAGGATAATAATGGTCAAAACTATACATGACAAAAGTCTACATAAGGCACATCATGGTGCTCCGCCGCCCTATCTCAAGATCGCGAACTGAGTCGTCAAACTATCCACCAAACTCCTCAACTCATCAATCTGACCCTGCAATGTAACAATACTCTCCCTGTCCTCTAACTGCCTATTCTGAATACTCTGATGTGACAAATCAATAGAAACCCTGCCTAACACTAGGCCCTCGACCTCCTCCGCAATGGGCTCAATCCTATCTACCGACAGTTCCTCCAACTGTCGCGACAACCTATCTATCTGGATCTGCTGACTATCAATACGGGCTCCTAACGCCTCGGTAGAAGGCTGTCGAGCAGCTGCAGCCTTAGAGCTCTCGCCTAACTCGAACCTAACAGGTGGCTCGGGCTCAGTAGATGGTGGTGTAGGGATATCAAAACGAGCACGCTTTTTGGGCGGCAAGTCTGTCGTAGGCAAAGGATCTCTAAGAAAATATGATGAAGATGGTGATGATGGTGCTAGTAGTGGTGCTGGTGGATGTGACGGGTCGTGAGCTGGGCTAACGTGAGGAGTGGGTGCGACTTCGCCCTCCTCGAAGGGTTCGGTCTCAGTGTCGGTCATGATAGGTGGAAAGGCTGGAGTAGATCCAATGGAAGATACGATCTCAGTGGAATGTGATGCAACATCATCCATGATGGGGTTAGCTGGGACATCATCCGAGCTAGAGTCCGATGATATGGTGATGGGATGTGAATCTGAAGACATGTCTGTGACAACCGATGTGAAATAAAAGTAAATAATCTCGAATAAAGTGTAAGTGAATCCGCATGATAAACATGAATATGTACTATGATGAAATGATGAGATGCTATGATAATGTAGCTATAGTCTAGGGTCAATGATGCAACCTAGTTCTCTATAACTGTAGCTCTGGTACCAATCTGTCACACCCCCAATTTAACTGTTTTGCAGCGGAATGGAATTCCTGGGGATTGACTGTCATAGCACCACATCACAGTTATATTGAACGACCTAAAGTGTCGTTTTAAAATCACATCGTTGGATATTTCATAAAACAATCGAGTACAACATCGGTCCCAAAAGGTTATCACGTTTATGAAATACAAATATAATACAAATCCAAACGATGTTTTGAAATAAAGTGCCATAATGTACATAATGTAAGTCGACGGCGCGACTCAAAATGTAGGTCCCTAAACCATGTCATGATGATAATGCCTCGTTGAAAATACATTGCTAAAAACGGTCAACAATAATGTTGGTGAGAAATCATAGGTTTATGTAAATGTTTTATACGACTACACAAGTATCTATCATGCATGACCATCCAGTCACGAAAAAAAAATAATGTTACAATTGCTCTAAGCCCATGACCCCGAAACTAGACTATTCAATCATGTATGCCCCTGCAGAGTGTTTGCCAGACAACTCCGTAATGTGATCAAATGAAATGCATCCGTTTTTCTGGTTGGGATTCACCAACCCGGATGGAGGCGTCACCCTCGATAGATCTATCCACTCATCCTCGCTCCAAAGATTAACGGTTCATGTTCAAGTAATGGGGACTTTCAAATTGGCAAATGCGGTAACTTAAGCAATGTAATGAATTTAACATACTTGGTATCGTACAAAGAAAAATGTAGTGCAATGTATTCTCCCCGTGGGTTTGAAAATAATCGAAAGCATGTAAAACGGGGCTATGAAAACTCACTTGGTAAACTGGAATAATGGCAAAAGTGAGTACACCGAGGTTTAAAATGATGCGTTAACCGGGACCTATTATCAATGATATGATATGTCATGAGTTGCAATGTAATGTTATGCATGCACTTGATATGTTATTTATACCATTTACGAGTTTTGAAAATATTACTCGACGTCGAAAAATACTCTTTTGACGTCTTGACCCTTCAAAAATGACTTTACATGTTTTTACGTCAAAATGTCATCCTACAATGGTTTTATAATGATTTTTGGTGAAATTACCACTTTTCGTCGCAAAACAATATCGTCGGAATTTTTATGAAATTAACAAAAATGGCTTCGGAAAAACAGTCGTAAAACAGTGTACGTCGATCGTTAGAGAACGAACTCGACGGTTTTGGAAAGTTTGTATCGATATCTAGAAGTTTCAGTTCAGGAGTTTTCGTCCAAAAGGTCTCGAACATAAAGATATTAAGGGTTAAAGATAGTGATTTTGGCTAATTGTGTGCAGAAAATTAGTTACGGCAAGTTTATGAAAAAGTGCATATCTTTGTCGTTTCAAATCCGTTTTCTACGTTTTATACGTCCTTAGCTTCGTATCAAAGTATACTAATATATTTTGACAAGTCGAAATAATTTGTGAAGCTTAAGGCTCGTTTTTGACCCGTACAAGATAAAAACATGTTGCTGAAAATTCTGAAAATATAATTTTCGTCGTCAAACTTGTAAAATCCATAACTTTCTCGTTATAACTCCGTTTTATTCCGTTCAAGCGGCCACGGATTCGTTTTAAAGTATATTTTCTAAATATCATGGCCAAAAGTCGTGCCTACTGTCGGATTTTCCAGAAAATCAAAACAAGGACAGAACACAATATATACTTATCGAAAATAGTTTTTCTCGGACAAAACCTATTCTAATCCCTTCAAATCAACTCCAAAGCTAATCTAATCCTACCATACACCTTCTTAGGGTGTCATGGGTTCCTAATCACCATCAAGACCAACCAATACCAAGGGGATATTTATAGGATGACCATAGTATATAGATAACTCTAAAATCATGAAATAAAATGGTATAAATCACATATCATGCATACTTGCTCCAAAAATGAAAAGAAACATATGAAATGATAAGGAAACATGAAAATGAAAGAAATATGCTTACAAATGAATATGATGAGGTGTAAGTAACAAGGTTAATCCTAAATACTCTTGGTTTTTATTTCAAAACCTTATAAAGAGTATATACTAGATTGATAAACACTTGATTTTGCAAAAATCTTGATCCCCTTTGAACCTTGATGTATGGCCGGTTTTGGAGAAGCCAAAGAAAAGGAGAGAACTTTTTCTTACTAACACTTTTGAGTATGAAAAATGAATGAGGTAAAATATCTAGTAAGATTTATGTATTATCATTGGAGACAAATCATTAATAGAACCATGCCACATTTAAAACACACCCTCCCCCTTGACCGGTTTTAGGGGAGGGTTGTCTCTCCAAAATATTTTTTTTTTTTTTTTTTAAATTGTTACTTGTATGAAATTTTGTATAAACTTGTAAAGAAAAGTGTAAGAGATTTGTAGAAATTGTACAAGTAAAGGTAAATGGGAATTTTTGGTACAAGTAAGTTTTTAATAGGTCAAAATAGAATGTATTGAGATAATAAAAATCGTAAAAATACTTTCCTTGTGAAATTTGAGTGATGAAATAATTATCGTAAAATTTTTAAGAAACACGACGTAATAATTTAACTTTTACGATTTATTTACCAAATAAATTTGAAACACTAGGAAAACTAAAAATATAGTTTTTATGAACTAAATGTAAGTTTAAAAATACCTCGGGATCATTTTTGAAAGTAACGGGTTAAATATTCAAAATAATAACTCACGCGATAAAGATTATTAAATATAAAAATTACGCGTTGAATGTGAAATGAAATGTCGTGAATGAATTAATGAGATGCAAATGATGTCAATGAAATGTAGACTAATCATAGTCCATATGAAATGTACGTGATGTCATGATCATGAATTCGCCGCTAAACCTTCAAGGTTACGCGAATTTGAAACAAGTAAACCAAGTTTACTATAATTGTTGAAATTGTAAGGCATGCATTGTGTCGAGAAATGACCTGAAAGTACGGGTTGTCACAAAAGCTTACAATCTAAGCTGTTAGCAGATTAGACAAGAAACAGAAGCAAAAAAAAAAAAAAAAAAAAAAAAAAAGATAAAAATAAGGGGCTGTTTGGATAATGGTTACTAAGGGGGCTGTTTGGTTTCTGCAGTGAACAACACAAAAAAAAACAATGACACTGTTTGGTTTAAGAAGCTATGTTGCTGTAACAGAGGGTTAAAAACAGTCCCAAGTGGCTTGTTTGAGACAAAATTAAGCTAATCATATAAGCTCTAAAGACCACAATAAGCTAAAACACTTAATCCTTATATGCCTAACTACTTATAGAACCTAAATCAAATTCTACAACTAGCTCTAACTGTCATTTGACACACTCCAACCAAACACCCCTTTGATAACTGTTGGACACAAAATAAGCAGATAAAGAGCACGGAATAAGCAATCAAAGGAAAGAAAAGCAACATGGACTGAAAATAAGCTACTATCATTGAATTAAACTAAAGGAACAAGGGGAAAAACAGTTGGCTTCATAAACTAATCTAGTGGGAGTCCTAAACTAAGAAAATGAGAGAAATAAACGATGGAAGCTACCAAAGGGGAACAAGAATCAATCATTTCCTACAACTAAATAGCAAAAAATCAGTAGTAGAAAAAAAAACTGTGGTGCAGGGCACTTACAAGGACTGAACAGGCATCTTTGAGGTAAAAACTAAGTAATCAAAAAGCTTCCAAATGGCAATTAAACTGAAGTTAGATGAACTAAGGTATAATAAGATTAATTAAGAGCCAATTAAACTAACAACAAACTGAATTAGGACCCTATATTTGACTGATGAACAAACTCATTGAGGACAAGACAGTGGACATATGACAGATTCACAAAAGCATTTTTTAAAACTCAAGACTGACTTGGAAAACTTGAAAGATAAAATGAGAAAACCTTAGGGAACCTTTATAAGCTCAAACAACTTAAAATCCATTCACATAACACTTATAAATCAGCTACATCCAAATACCCCTTCGAGGCAGAAAATGAGTTTTAGAGCAAAGAAAATTTGAAAACTTTAAAAACCTGATAACACCTTTAAAAACTTCAAAACGTCTTAACACCAACCAAGATCACAATAGACAAATTAAAGAACAATGAACAAGAAGTTCAACTGCATAGGCTAAATAAAACTGAGATTGAAATAAACTTAAATTGCATTGAAAAATTAAATGTTTACAAGGTAAGTAAATAACAATAAACCTAAATTGGAGCTCGAACCAGCAGAGTTCTAGACTAAAAACTGAATTAAACTAAAAAAAATTAACTACTAACTAAAAAAACTCCGTAATTGGCATACAAACTCCTATTAATACTAAGCTAAGAAAGGGTCTTCAATCTCCTCTTTTTGTCTTCTTCTCGCAGTTGTTTCTTGTGTGAGGGAAACAAGCACCACCAACTTTTGTGCTTTCTTGATATTATCCAAGCCGTCCATCAGGTAGGTACCATTTTAAAGGAGATCAGAGCCATCTATTTGGATTCTTGTACCCTTGGATTGCTGAGGTGGACAGGGAAAGAGGAGAAGAAATTGGTAGTGGGTTTGGGAAGTGGGATAAACTGGGTAAAGAGGTGAGGTTGGGTTGAGTGTTTTGGGATGAAGAGAAACTTGGGTAAAGGGAAGATAGGATGCCTGGGTTTTGGGTAAAGGAAGAAGAAGATGGGAGGGAAAAGGAGAGATGGTGGTGTTAACAATTGACCGGGTATAAGTATTGGGCTTGGGTATTGGATCATGGACCGTGGGTTTGGTTTGGACTTGGATAAGTAGTGTGGCCATGGTGTATTTTAGGGACCAAAGGTGTAAAAGCTGGAAATCCGGGGACTACTCATGTAACTTCTGAAAATTGATCCAAGGACTGGCTTTGTCATACTCCAATAGTGTAAGGTCCATTTTTGCCATCTTTGAAATTTGAGGGTATTTTCTGCCAATTCTGAATTCTTCAGGGGCTAAACTCGCCATTTTCTGATTTCGACGCTGCTTTTGCTCTGCTTTTGCTCAGTTTCGCCAAATCCTTTTGTACCTGCAAGACATAAAACACACTCCGAGGATATTTTTGACGTATTTTGAGCGTAGTTGGGTGTTTTTAGTCATTTTCGTGGTCTTAGGTGGGTAAAAACGATGAGTGAATAAGCACTCATCAGTGATATGTGTGTTTTTGTGTATGTTTTCTGGATATGCGGAAGTGTGTTTGAGTGTCATATAGCAAAGAAGATTCAAGAAGAAGAAATGTAACGGCCGAGATTTACGGTGTTACTGTAGAAAAAAGGAATTAAATGGTGTACTGTTTCTAAGGTCCCCAACAAATGTAAAGTAGTATAATTTTTCATGCATGAAATGTTTTATTAGTTAAATTAAGGGCTAATTCCCAAAAAGGGACAAAAAGTTGGGCATTGGTCACTTTGAGGTACAAATATAAAGCCTCTTCCCAATTTGGTCATGTTCGAATGTGCGACTCCACCCAAATAGTGACACGTGTCCACCAAAATGTTAGACAACAAGTACTCTTTTAATTCCCAAGAGGGGACAACAAGTACAGTGACAACCAATGCCTCGTTTGACTTTGTTATACAAATGTGCGAATGGTGAATGTGCGAATGTGCGAATGTAACATAACTTTATGGGGAATGCATACATGTAAGGAATCAAATCTGTACATAATCTATCTTTTATTTTTTTGGGAATGAGCAAACTACTTAGAATATACACTTTTATTATTTGGCACGTTTTACACATCAAAACTTCTTAAACACACACATCAAACTTCTTAAACACCACACTGTCGTCTTCTTAAATACACACAGCTAAACTGTTAAACACACACATTGATCATCTTCAACCCCTGATTTGATCATCACCAAAATTTTGAAACACAAACAATGTCTTCTAATCCATCGTCATCTAATCCAACACGACCATTTCATGTAAGTTTTATTTTTAATTTTCAATTTAGGGTCCCCTTACAATTTATTAGGGGGTTTTACTGCATTAGTTTAATTTTTGTTACTATTTTGATTTTCAATTAAGTGGTAAATGCTCGGGTCACGATAAGAACAAGGTTATCCCTTCTGACAAAGATACGAGATAGGTTGGCTTGTAGGCAGGATAATTCATTTAACTTGTTTAGCGATCGTGTTCGGACCGTGGTTAAATATTAGAACAGTTGAGCATGATAATCATGTTCTTAATTTCCTGCTCCAACACCAAAGGAATGTTGAGAATCGAAGATTTGATACACCCTTTTTTTTTATGTGGGGGACACAGTTTAGATCCGGGTATGAAGGAATTTTGCCTTATCAACGGATTTCGATTCGGTAAAATCTCTTTAGACCATTTGCATGATGTCAATCGCTTTTTGAAGCGTGTGTTCCCCGGTTATGGTTATTTGAAGGGTGAGGACCTATTGAGGATGTTGGAAAGTCAGGATTTCATTCACATAACCGCTTGAGGATGCTGCCCATGTTTGCCTTCTCTTAGCAAATGACTATGTTTCATGGGTCAAGAACTAAGGCATGTGATGACCTCAGAAATTGTTGTTTTAGCTGACAATTTTGATGCATGGAACTCCTTTCCTTGGGGGTAGCATATGTGGTTCGAATTTCATGAGCGGATCTATAATCTTGTTTCTAAGAACAGAACCAAGTACATGGAATGTTATGCAAGACAGGGAGAGGCCTTCCAAGCAGTGTATAACTTGTATGGATTTGCTTTTGCTCTGAAGGTTAGTATACTTTGGTTTCAAATTATATATAATTCAACAATGTTTATATATAAGTGAATGCGTTTGTTAGTATACTTTTGATTTAGGGATTTAGAATGCTCTGTTTTTAAACAGAAAAATTCCTTTCAATAGTGGCTAAGTGTGTTTACTTTTGTATTTTTAAATTCGTCATTATTAGTCCAAATCAGTTGCAATTTTGGATTTTGAGAATTTGGTTGGTGTTTTTCATCAATATATTTTTAGATTAATTTTGATAATTTTCTAAATCAGATTTAGAAGTGGTCAAAGTAGGCTATTTTTACAAAAAGTGCCCTGTTTCAAAGAACTCAGCATACATTGATAATTTTCTAAATCTCTTTGCCAGGCTTGTGCTTTTGCTGTTTTTAATTTGGATAATAGAATCTGTTTGGGAGTTTGCATAAGCTTGAATTTATGATTTGATTAGGAAAATTTCATTTCTGTTCATCAAGGAGTTTTTGGCTCAGTTGGTTTAGCTGAGTTATAGGTTAGTTGTGTGGTTAAAAGTGTCATACATAGTCATACTTAAGTATATTCAAGTCTCAGAAAGCATAAAATTGTATCTGTGTTCAGCCTTAAGTCAAAATCATTTTCCATTTTCATATCAGCTTGCTGTGGTGATTTTTAGTATGCAATAGATTTAATATAAGTGCAAGGTAGTTTAATTTAGCTTGATTTGGTCTCATTTTATCTTATAACATCATTTATAATCATAGAGAAGCATTTCAAGTTCGTATAAGTCAAAATAGAAGGATTTGTAAAAAAAGTCAATTGTAGTCCTAAATATGTTTTTCTCAGCTTTCACCGCTTTTTAAATCCATTTTTAGTTGACAAAAAATATTAAAATTAAAAATCACAATTTCACCATCTCCTTTTACTTTTCACAAAAGGAAAAAAATCATAAAAATCTGTATCTTAATCTGTGGATGGGTGAAAGTGGGTGGTTCAGACCTGTTGTACATCAGTTGCCATAAGTCCCCATTAGCCTCTTATTTTTGATTTTTAATTTGTTCATCTTAGGTCCATTTTAACTGAAATTTGGGATACAAGCTCCTTGGTTGGTTGTGGATTTCATGATCAATTTAGTTTATTTTTAGGAATTTTATAAGCTACCTTAAGCTAGGCTCAAAGATACCACTGTAGGGCCGTTTGGCATTAGAAGTTATAAACCTGTTATGTGCTTTATTTCCCTCTAGCTTGTGGTCATTAGGACCATATTAGTTATAGTGACTTATAGTGCATTTAAAATCTGGTGTTTTTCTGATTGCATTTGTTATTTTTCTGGTTTGTGTGTGACTTTGATTCATCACTCTTGTATGGTTTGTGTGGAAAGCATTTCTGATTGCATTTAAAATCTGGTTTTTTTCAAGGTTTAGGATTATTTCATCACATTGTAGTAGTTTTTCTGATTGCTCATTTATGTTTATTATCATTCCATGGTTTTTTTAAGTTATTATCAAATTTCCTAAGTCAAAAGTCATATTTTAAAATGTGTGGCCATCTAACATAATGTTTGTTTATATTACATATTTTTGTTCTTGAAAGCTTTCCCAACTCAAGGCTGTGGTGGGACAAAGATGATACCGCTGTTCCCCGGGGTGTTGCTTGGGGTAATGTCACAGCTTTTCACAAAAGTGATTATGTCAAGCTTTTTGTTACCAAACCGCCACCACAAAAAATGGTTCCAACTGCTGCGGAACAAGGTTCAACTTGGTGGATGAGCAGCTTAGAGTATTTCAACAGTCAACACGCCTCCTGTGCAAGACCCTATAATCCCGTTAAACGGGATAAGATTAAGTCAAGGGTTTCCCGAAAATATTTTCGTGAAGAGGTTCGCACGGAGGTTCACGTCCGCGACCGAGGTTCGTACTCGGTTGTGGAGGAGCATGCTGTTGAAGAAAGCGATAGTGATGAAGGAGTTGATTGCCTCAAACACGTGACCAAAAGACAACTTTACGAGAAGATGATTGCTATGGAAGCTTCGTTTAATACTCGTATAGCTGCATTAGAGGGTGCTAAGCATCCGGCTAATGATCCAGTTGGTGTTGTTGATGAAGGAGTTGGTGTTGTTGATGAACGAGATGATGTTAACCTTCCAGCTAATGAAGGAATTGACCGTCCAGCTAATGTTGTTGATGATTGACATGTTAACCTTCCACCAAAGAGGCAGTTGAGAAGGAAGCGAGTATTGTCATTGAACTATTTGGTGATCTCCCTGAGCCAAACAAAGTGGCGGAAAATGTTCAACATTCAAAGGTGTGTGTTGAGCAGGAAACAAAGCAGCCTATGGAAGATGTTTCCGAAGATAACAACAGAGTCGATGTGGAGCAAAGAAGCAAAGCGGCCTATGGAAGAGTTTTTCCGAAGATAACAATAAAGTTGATGTTGAGCAGGAAGCAAAGCAGAAGGAAGATTTGGTATTTAAAGACATATTTGTTACGACCACTAGACAGGTAACTATTGAATCATTTTTGTACCATTTGCATAAGTTTAGACCATCATATATATAATTAAATTTATTTATTGTTTCAGGAGTCAACAAAGTATTTGGAAGATTTGATTGATTTTTCTTCTTCCGGATAATATGGTATGCACATTTCTTTCGGATAACATTATTATTTAATATCATTTGCATAGTGTATGCTGATATGTATAATTTTGTATCTAAGTTTCAGGATTTCAATGGTTTAGATCCGCAGGTTGATGTTGGTGTAACACATGTTGATGCGGAACAAAATTTGGTATGGAAATGTTATGAATTATGTCTTAAGTTTGATTATTAATTGTATAACACTGACCATGAAAATGGTTTTCAGGATTTGAATGGTTTGATCGATCAGCAGATGGATGTTGGTGGCACAGATAACTCGGGAATTAATGTGGTATGCAATTTCTATTTATTAAGTTTCATGATTAACTGGATAAAAGTGTTTTTTATATCATTTTTAGGATTTGAATGGTTTGATCGATGAGCAGATGGATGGTGATTTCACGGATAACTCAGGAGTTGTGGTATGCAAGTTTTAGTAACTAGTTCAATTTATATTTCTTAAATTTCATCATTAACTGGATTAAACACTTTTGCATCTCATTTTCAGGATTTGAACTCGTTGTTTGATGAGGCGATGGATGATGGTGTTGTAACTGTAAGGGTTCCGTTTGAACGAGAGAGAAAGAAGAGCCGCCACGTGTCTTCTCCATACACAGTTCCACCACCTACCGCACCAAGAAGGGCCAGAAAGTGTCGTCCTAGATCTAGGATCTATAAATCTAAGATACAGTCCCTTGTTGGTCTTGATGGAAGTGAGATAAAAGTCGAACCATGGAAAGAGGTACTTATACTTAATTAGTATTCAAGGGCAGAAATGTCGCCCTAGATTTATTCTCTTGTTTCAATTGATTTATGTAACGGTCAAAATGGACAAAAGAATTTTCGTGAAAAGAAGGCTTTTTATTTCGTTTGGTACAACTTTACAATCAGGACAAAACAATTTATGTAACAGGTCAAAATTGACATAGAAGGCTTTTTAGCACCCTTCTAATTTCCTTTAGAACATGTTGGTTCGCACTCAATATTACATTCTTTGTTAACAAGATGATTATTTCCTTATTCAAGCCCTTGTTAGTATGATTATTTGGGACTTTTTGGTTTAAGTTTGTGGTTTTCCTAGTGACAGTTTCGAAGTTGAAGCCTAATCTTAAGATTCTTATGGAATTGACCCTTAATTCCTATGACTTTAGGCTTAGTATTATTGTTATTACCCACGTCAATAGGTCGTATGTTTCTTTATTTTGGTCAAGCATATAAGGACATGCAAATTGAAACCTTTTAACAATATGTGTAGTATTAATCTTGTGAGTGGATGTAAAATAGGAGTTTTTTCATCATTTCGCAGAACCGAATCGCCCTGAAGGTTCCCCACCACCGTAATCAATTGTCATTCAGACATTAACATGTTATTACGTTCAAGGAAGGACATGAAATTGTGTTTACCTTGGACAGATGCGGAGCTATGCAATACATTTTGGGTCGCTTTAGTGTGCAAGGACGGCAAACAGAAAGGCTGGTTGTCCGATTTGGTATGTAATTATTACCTACTTATTATCCGTGAAACCGTTTAAATTCCATCTCTCATTTCGCTAATGTAGTTATCTTCTGTATACTTGTGATATTGCAGCACATTGATGTATGGGTATTGTATATGTGGCAAATTAGACCTGAAGATGTTGATTGGGTGATGGCCGGACCATATTTCAACACACAGCTTCTTCGTAGAGATATACCAATGTATTATGCAAACGGTATTACCTATGGTGTGCCTTGGGTAGCCCCAAATGTTGAAAAGGTACCAAGATCAGTAAACTTATCATCACTATGCTGTAGATGCTTGTGGTAACCCTTATGATTGATTGGTATGCTGATTTATATGTTATGAGCTTGCTAGATGTGCATTTTTTTATTTAGAAATCAGCCCAACTATAAACCTTGTAACAGCTTGTCTAAAAATACCTTGTAACAGGGTTGTCTAACGAGTTAAAATCTGGTAGTTAGATGGGCATGAAGATTAACTGAATACCATAGGATTAAATGTTGATTAAGGGTTCTGATATTTTTTTGAAAGGGTTTTGTTTCAATTAATGGACATGAAGATTTCATGAATACCATAGTATTAAAGAGAAAAAGTGATTTTAAGAGCTATTAGCTTATTGAAAAGGGCTATTGTATTAGACCATATATGGCCCAAGGTCGATCGCACATCTGCTTCATTAGAGTTTGATGCTATGTGTCACTTAACCGTATGCTCCTCATCCCACATACCGTCCAATCGCCCACTGCCCCAAGCCCATCTCATCATCTGCTCAACGCGGCCCACTGATTCATGTCCAACTAAACCAGGCCCATGTACAGCCTAAGTGGCATGGCCCAATTTTTTAGCTTAAGTGAAAAGGAAACACACTTAATCAGTGTCTAAACTCTAAACATTTTTTTTCACATGTTGTTCTACACGCTATACTAGTTGAGTTAGTATAAGTTTGTATTATTTTTTAGAAACTATGAACAATATTCTGTTACACACACGCAGTTCAGGGGATGAGTGTCATTGAGTCATTGTTTAAGTGTTAGGATAAATGTCATTGAGTCATTGTTTAAGATATGTGTTGGAGTCGTAATAGGATAAGTGTTTGAGTCAATATGAGATTACCCTATTACTAGTATATCCTTTTATGTCAATAATGAAAGTTTCAAGTTTTCCGTCTGTTTGATTGATTAGAACGAGTTTGCTTTTAATACACCTTTCATATTGTAGGTTTACATTCCCGTGAATGAGCCAGATATTCACTTGGCTTTGGCGGTGCTAGACATACGATCAGGTGTTGTTACCATATATGACAGGCTTGGTGGTCCAGATGAAGAAGGCCGTCCATGGTGGGATACTTGGAGGCAGACTTTTTCAAGGGATATTCCCGTTTATCTTGAAGATAGTCAGGTGATGGCCAATAAAAACATTGATCCACGTACTTATTCAATAACCTTTCGGTATGCAAAAGATGTGCCATTACAAGGTGGCTATTATGGAGATTGTGGTATTTGGCTATGCATTTTTTGTACCGCTTGACAAACGGTCTTCCATTGATGGTCGATGATCCTGTTGACTTTGCTCTAGCATATCGTGAGCAATTGATATCTTTCTATTGGAAATACAAGAAGGTAGAATCAATAGAACCAGTCAAACCAACAGATGGTTTACATCTAATTTAGGTGTTGTACGTGAAAAACTATTAGGTGTCAGAAGTTTAGGTGTTGTAGTAGTTTAGATCGTTTGTAAACATTTATGGTCTGTATGTCTACACTTTAGGTGTTGTAGTAGTTTAGATCTTTTGTAACAGTTTAGGTGTTGCTTATCTTTAGTTGAACTTGGGTGAACTTGGTGAACTTAGATCTTTTGTAAATGCTTTAGCATCATGTTTTCTCCTAGATGACAAATAAGTGGTTTGGGTGAACTTGGTAGCATCATGTTTTCTACTAGTTGACTTGAAGCACATTGCTATTTTACCAACTTGAGCCATCTTTTTAGTTAAATCCTTTAACATAACCCAAATTGACCCATGCTATTATTTGAAGTTCAAATTGGGCATACTTTGTTTCCTTTAAGTCTTAATGTTACCAACTAAGTTTATATTAAGTTTTGAGTATCAAAGAATCCTTCAACTTGTTTAAGTTTAAAAGACAAAACTGCTTATTTTCAAACTCTTTTTTTTGCATCAGTTGGAAAATAGCCACAACAGCAGCTGAATTAAGCCCTTTTTAAGCTGCTAAAAGTTGTTTTTCACCACCTAATCAGCTTAATAGAAATCTTTGCTAGGCTAACCTTGATCTTGTGCACCTTACTTTGTTTTGGAAGTCCTACTGCAGCTCTAAATAAGCACCAAACAGGCCACCTTAAGTTGTGTCTCAGTTTTTCATTAGCTATTTAGTTAAGATTTTCTAGTGATAAAAATTTTTAAAAAATAAAAATGGTGAGTTAGCTAGCTTGTTTAATCACTGTCAAGAGGAAAAAATTCAAAAAAAATGGTTTACCATGTCTGTTGATGGGTTAAAGTGGGTATATTGGGTGAATTTCTGTTCATGCATACTCTAATACTTACTACCTATTTTCATCTTATTTATAAGTCAGATAGCCTATTAAGCGTGTTCATTTGGGGGCAAAAGTGAGCTATGTTGGTGGACACTAATTAGCCAAAATCCCAGGTTCTAAATCCCTCTCTAGCTTATCTAAAAAAAGCTCCCAAGTAAGCCCCTTGTACCTGTTTTGTTGAACTTAATCAGCATCTAAGTGTTTTTTTGTTTCATGTGCTTATTTAGGTTTAATTTAGCAGCTTATTCAGAATCATTTACATGGTTTAAGTGTATTTAGAATAGGATTTCCCATTTAGTAGATCATTAGTGCACATTTCAGAACTCAAATAACACAACAAGACTAATGACCACTTATACCTAGATTAGTGTATCCCACTATCAAACGACCTTGAGTCCTACTTATATCAATCAGGCTAACCAACATTGTAACAAATAGCATCATTTACGTTTACATTGGCACCCAGATACCGAACCACTTTTCGCTTTTCGCTGCTATACAACAAGTAAAACTATATCCCCAAAACAATAAATGCAAAACAGAAATATGACAGAATAACGAAAATAAAATCGAGCTACAACAAGATATGATAAACTAAGCATCATATTTGTTCATAGATTAATTGTTGATTACATGAACGCCGCCACTATATATTAGCAGCATCTGAGTACACAAAACTGTAACCCAACAATTATAAATCCACACAGCATAATTACTGCTTTCCTTAAACAAATACTGAATAAACAGGAAGGTGATTGTTCATAAACCCTAATCCAAATTACCATATACATAAACCCTAATCCAACTTACCAAAACACAAAACACAAAACACATCTACCCAAAGAAACTATCCGTCTGACAGATCTTCATTGATCTCCATCAAGGTAACATGTTCTTCCTGTTGTTGGATCCCATCACGTATCAAGCCCAATGTTCCTTCAAGAGATTGCAAGATATCACGCTCCACGATTTGCATCTTGCCAAGACAACCTAGTGCATCCACCCCCTGTTCATGAAACGGTCCCAAATGGACCACCTCAGTCTCTGTACGATCGAGCTTCTGTATTTTCTCCCTAAGTGACCAACCGGACCTCCAACCCCATCAAAAGATTGCGCTGCTCCACCAACTCGCTCCTGAAAAGTAGCTTGAAACATGTCGCAATGTTTTCAGATCCAGCTGCTGCCTTGAGTTCATCTACATTGGGAGTGGCCATTATTCAAAAAAGCAGATCTAGAAATTAGGTGAGATTAGTTGAGCGTAATATAATTAAGAGCGTGGGTAATGGTACCCTTATACATATCCAAAAATCATTTAAAGGGTAAAACCTAGATCGAAATGAATGATTACAAAACATAACTGAAAACATATGCATGAAAAAAAATGTAAAGGAAACACAATAGAGAGTTCTAACACTATGAACTGAAACAACAATACAAATTTTAATTCACAGGCCCCTATACTGTGATAATGAACCCCCTACACATCTTTGAATATTACAATCGGGAACGTTTTAGACAGTAAACAGCCACACAACTTATGGGACTTGAAGTTAAACTTAAAAACAAAAATAATTATTTGTTTAATAATCGTTAAGCAACGTAAAATTACATTACAAAAAAATTAGACCAAAAAATATGCAAAAAAAACTACAATATATACTTTCTTAATAATAACATCTAGATTAGATATAATCCATGAAACAAAACAAACAAATTAATACAAACAACAAACGAAACAAACAAATAATACAATAATACAAATAAGAACACAACTACCACCATGAAAGAAAGGTAACAAATAAATGATAAGTAAACTTCGACACAACTAAATATAATCTGGGTGATCCCAAGTTTGAGAGTTGTTAGAGTCGTAACCATCATCGTAAAGATAGTCACGACAACCTTCAAATCTGCTCTCATCCCACTCTTTGTACAAAGCATCGAATTCTCTGTCCCGACGTTCTTCTTCCTCCCTTTCAGCTTGCTCCCTTCGAGCAGCTTCCTCCATCTCCAACAACACTTCTTCATCTTGGAGGATAAGTCGCTCTCTTTCGGCTTCCTCCTTAAGAGCAGATTCTCTTATTGCTATCTCCCTTTCTGCTTCCTCCTTAAGAGCAACTATTTCCATTTCTCTTAAAATTTCATCTTCATCAACTTGTTGGCGAAGTCTTTTGTTCCGAAATTGTTGGTGAAGTCTTTTTAGACATTTTTGAGAAAATTTTGTGTTTTTTTTGTTAGTGTTTGTTTGTGTGTTACTTGTTAGTGTGCATTCAATATTTATAGGGATTTTTTCGAACATGTGTACCCGGTACCATTTCAATTAAACATCTTGTATATTTTTCTACAATCACGGTGCCTTAAGTAAAAAAATGTGCGATTGTGCGATTTGAACGAACGTGCGAACTAAATAATTAAATTTGGGTAGGTTTTGAAATTTATACTGACCCTATGTAAATTAATGTGGTGCAGGTGAGAGTACATGGGCATTTAAGGTAAAAAATGTGCGAATGTGCGATTTGAACAAACGTGCGAAGTAAATAAAATTATTATACCCCATTCTAATATGCATAAAATTTGGACATATACAATCAAATTCTGTTAGAAAAAAATTCGTGTAGACTAAAAAAAATGACAACATAACTCAGCGTTCATTAATCGTATTATTTGTTTCTTCACTACAAGCACAGAATTTGGAAAACAAACACTTCATTGAATGGGAAAAAAATTAAACCTTCATAATACAACGAGATCGCTCAAGATAAAAATACTAAAACTAAACCACGATGGTATGATTTGGTTCATTAACAAGAATTAGGGATTCTATATATGGGCCAATGAAAAATGAACCACCATTCGCTTCAATACCCATGTCTTGAAACAATTCAGAAGCTCGCTCGTACACTTGTAGCGAGTGAGCTATCTCTTGGTCGATCTTAGCTTCAACAATTGGATCATCATCCTTAGTAAACCCAACTAATTTTACCACATTCTCTATTGGGAATGGGATGGTAAATAGCACTCTACACGATGATACAATACCACCATCAATTTCTAACACCCATGCACACATAACTTTGTACCCATCTGCTAGGAAACTTCCTGAAATTACGATAGAGTTCCGTAGCCGGGATATATGGAATGGAGGCCCAACCATGCATCTTATCTCTTCTGGTATGCCGCCTATTTCGGTAAATTGGTGACTAACCAAATCAAATGAAACTATCATATAGCGTTTGTACAAAATACCATCATTGAAAAGAAATTTTTCATAACCAAGCCATAAAATTTTACCACCACTCATTGCTTGGCTAGACCTTTTTAGTCTAATCCCTTCTCGAGGCAAACGGTCATTTTCAATATGGTTCCAGCGTCTCGAACTCAAGGTATACACTGACACGTACCATGGCCCTTCACCGTATAACGGTAATTAATTTTAAAATTGTTAGGTCTAAATTGTCAAGACGTACACCAAAACCGATGACCATTTTTGGGGAATCAGGTTGATTCAAGAAACTAGGGACTAATACCCCTATAGATCGTTTTATTGATGGGTTCCAAATAACAACCATCATATTTGAACCATGTGAAAAGCACCGACATAACCTTCTAAGTAGCAATTGGCTTAAGAGTTGGAAGATTAATAGTTGTATCTAGGTGCGTGAAAGCTAAACTTCCATTTATTGAAAACATAAAACATACATTACCTTGCATATATGTTAAATTAAAACAACACATATCTGTATCATGAAAGCCGTAGCTACGTATGAAGTTGGAAAAGTCTATTGAAGACCTCCATCTCTTTGACACAGTACGAAATTGTAGTAATGACTTAACTGGAAGTCTATTCATGATATCAACTTGCAGGTCGAATGGTATGTTGTCCGACATTTTATTTTAATGAGATGGGATAAATTACTGAATGATTTTGAATAAGCGAAAGAGTGACAAAGTAAGCCTCAAATAGAGGGATAAAATCTTGTAATATAATATCTGGACCTAACGATAAACCACTTCAATTAAAACACTTGTACCCGGTACCATTTCAATTAAACCTCGTGTATAATTTTTAACTGAAATTAAAATACACAAATAAAGTGGGTAGGTTTTGAAATTTATTGCCCCTGACCATGTAAATTAATGTGGTGCAAGTGAGAGTACATGGGCATTTAAGTAAAAAAATGTGCGAATGTGCGATTTGAACAACCGTGCGAACTAAATAATACGCATACAATTTGGACATATACAATGACATTCCCTTAGAAAAAAATTTGTGTATACTAATATATATATATATATATATATATATATGAATGGTAAACTAAGTGTATTTTTGGTTTGCCAAGATTTAAGTATATTTTCGGTAGGTTTTGAAATTTATAATAAAATTTGGACATTCTAATATTTATCATACACATTCTAAAATGCATAAAATTTAGACATATACAATCACAGTGCCCCTATAAAAAAAATAGTGTAGTATAATATTTGGACCTAACGATAAACCACTTCAATTAAAACACTTGTCTGCATTTTCAATTAAACCTCTTGTATAATTTTAAAATGAAATTAAAATACACAAATAAAGTGGGTAGGTTTTGAAATTTATTGCCCCTGACCATGTAAATTAATGTGGTGCAGGTGAGAGTACATGCATTTAAGTAAAAAAAATGTGCGAATGTGCGATTTGAACAAACGTGCGAACTAAATAATTATATTTGGGTAGGTTGAAATTTATTGCCCCTGACCATGTAAATTAATGGGTAGGTTGAAATTTATTGCCGCTGACCATGTAAATTAATGTAAGTGCGGTAAAGTACATGGGCATTTAAGGTAAAAATGTGCGAATGTGCGATTTGAACAAACGCTGAAACCAAATAATTATATTTGGGTAGGTTGAAATTTATTGCCCCGACCATGTAAATTAATGTGGCGCAGTGAAAGTACATGTAAATTAATGTGGTGCAAGTGAGAGTACATGGGCATTTAAGTAAAAAAATGTGCGAATGTGCGATTTTAACAAAGCGTCTTGAACTAAATAATACGCATACAATTTGGACATATACAATGACATTCCCTTAGAAAAAATTGTAGTATACTAAATATATATATATATATATATATATATATATATATATATATATATATATATATATATATATATATATATATATATATATAGATTTGAGTTCATATGAGATCATTCTTAAAGTTCTAAAAATGAGATCCATCCAAGGACCAATAGGAGAAGGGCATGTGGATTTTGCTTATTAAAAAAAACTGAAAATTAAATACATAGCCAAAAGGGCATTATAGGTATTTTGTACATTAAAAACTAAATAACCTAACCCTCTATCTCATAACAACGCCGTATATCACTTTATCCCTCTCATATTCATCCCACATATCTCTCTCTCATATTCATCCCTCTCTTCTCAATTATCCGGCTTTACAAAAAAAATTATCAAGTCTCATTAATCTTTCACCATATACAGCTTTCCAAAACGATCTATTCCTCTCGAATGTATCCGGTGTACCGGCGACATAATAAATCCATACCGCATTACATACTACATACTACAAATCGGTTCTTGTTTGGGTTACAACAACAGATTGGTTTTTGTTTTTGGGTACAACAATAGATCTTGATAAATCTGGACAAACTTTTGTGTTTTATGAGCCCATATCAAGAATAATCCCACCAAAAAGCGCACCAAAGATCCAAGAACGGTGGGTCTTTTGGTGGTTGTTTAATTGATGGTCGACGAGGGTGTGTTTTTATGTGTAGATCAAAACCCTAACCGCCGCCGCCATCTTTTATCAGGTGTTTGTTGTTTCGAGCGTGACATGAACGGAAAAAATGGTTTGCGGTGTACCGGTTATGCCGGAAAGCGTAGTTTGCGATGTACCGGAATCATTCTATTTTTTGGTACACAGATGTTTGTTTTTATGATCTCCAGCCATTATTGAAAAGTTACGGTACACCGGATATATTGTGGCATGTGTCGCCGTACATGGATACATAAAATTTTAATTGCGGTAAAATCGGACTATTCTGTTTGTAAGATTATTGGAATAGGAAATTTATTTTGTATATTTTGTAAGATGGTGTAATAGCGGATTTTTGGAATAACATTCATTTGGTATAGCGATTCTTTTCTAGTAATGACATTTTTTTGTAGTAGCAATTTTTTTTTTAAAGATTATTGGTGTAGTTGATGTTTGTAATATTGTCGCATTAGAATCTGTCACAATTTGTGGTACATAGGTGTGTTTATGTATCGATTCAAGGTAAAACGTGACGAACTGATAAATTTGTTTTGGATTTGACCATCGCGGATTTATCCGATTGTTCCGAATCTGCACGCTGCGTATCCATTTGATAGGTTGCCGGATTCGGTAAAACGCAAGATAATCGAATTGCCGATGTACCATTTGTATAGGTTGTGTAACAAAGTAACGCTAATGTATACAAAATGTTGACTAGATTTTTATATTTGAATTCTCCAAAATACCCTTGAAACCCTATTTAATTACAATAATGTTACTCATTTAATGTTAATCTCATCAAATACAAGTACAATGATCCAACGGTTCACATTGGGTCTTACTTTTACAACTTTAAGCTTGATCTCACATTAACCCTTCCCTATATATATATATATATATATATATATATATATATATATATATATATATATATATATATATATATATATATATATATATATATATGAATGGTAAACTAAGTGTATTTTTGGTTTGCCAAGATTTAAGTATATTTTCGGTAGGTTTTGAAATTTATTATAAAATTGGGAAATTCTAATATTTATCATACACATTCTAAAATGCATAAAATTTAGACATATACAATCACAAAGTCCCATAAAAAATCGTGTAGTATAATATTTGGACCTAACGATAAACCACTTCAATTAAACCTTGTACCCGGTACCATTTCAATTAAACCTCTTGTATAATTTTTAAATGAAATTAAAATACACAAATAAAGTGGGTAGGTTTTGAAATTTATTGCCCTAACCATGTAAATTAATGTGGTGCAGGTGAGAGTACATTGGCATTTAAGGTAAAAATGTGCCGAATGTGCGATTTGAACAAACGTGCGAACCAAATAATTATATTTGGGTAGGTTGAAATTTATTGCCCCTGACCATGTAAATTAATGTGGTTCATGTGAAAGTACATGTAAATTAATGTGGTGCAAGTGAGAGTACATGGGCATTTAAGTAAAAAATGTGCGAATGTGCGATTTGAACAAGCGTATAATCCTAAATAATACGCATACAATTTGGACATATACAATGACATTCCATTAGAAAAAATTCATACTAAAAATGAATGGTAAACTAAGTGTATTTTTGGTTTGCCAAGATTTAACCTTTGGTGTATTACTTCCAAAAAATATGCTAAGACACAACTTGTTGCTCTAGCCAAGAAAAAGTTCAACATCGGTGAAGAGTATGATATTGGGATTTCTTACCATGTTGGAAATAATTGTGTCTAGATAGTCGACGATGATGATATGGCTTTTTTTGTACATCAAGTTTTGAAAGGGAAGTTTACCGTGTTGCATAATTTGTATATTAAGAAGAGTAAAAAAGGCTTAAAGGTAAATCCTTCTTCTTCTAATACTTTTGAATTTGATCTTAATGCACTTCCTGAAGGATACGACGAATTTGGTGATAAAATTGACAACACATATAATCAACCAAATAATGAAACTTTCAAAAATAACGAACCTATTTTCTCTACTCCCCCAAATCATGCATGGAAAAATAACACATTCACCTATATGCCTACTCCCACCGATCATCCAACACCAAATATTAAAACACCAAAAGTAGAGGTCGCACAAAATTGCTCACGCTTAAAAAGGGTGTTGAATTTGATAATAAAGAATTATGCATGTATGCATCGGTGAAAAGCTTTTTAGAAGGTTTTCCGCTTAAAACACTAAAATCTGATTCACATAGGTATGATGTAATTTTTATACATAACAATTGCAATTGGAAGATAATTTCATCTAAGATAGATGACAAAGATAAGATGGAAATTAGGAAAAGTAAATGACATTCACACTTGTCTGAGAACACAATTCTATCCTAATCACGAAATGCAATCAAAAATTGTTGGATCATTTGTTGATACCAAAGATGGGAGATCACGTGGATATATAAGCCAAAGGACATAGTAAACGACATCAACCTTCAAGACAACATCGACATTTTTACAAAAAGGCATGGGGAGGAAGAAATATAGCATTGAGACGTTTTCCTAAGTGACCAAAATTCCTTTTCACAATTACCGTATTATTGTTATAATTTAAAGTTGAAAACCCAAATGGGTAACACACATTGAGACGATGATGAAGAACGCTTTGAGATGCTTTTATAGGCTTTGGTGTTATGTAATAATTTATCGCTATTTTATTTAAATAAAAATTTATATTCATTATATTATTATTTGTGAAACTAATACTTTGTTTAACTAAACTAGATTCGGAGTTTCTTGGACCATTTGCGACCACTAATAGTAATTGATGCAGCTCATCTTAAAGGTACATACCTAGGTACAAATATGCTCGCCGTTGGAAAGGACGGAAATAATCAAATTGTTCCTCTCGCGACCGGTGTATCTCAGGGTGAGACTGGGAACTTTCTGGTTTGCCATGTGGTCATGCTATAGCTGTTTGTAGAGCTCAAGGATTGACAAGTTGTAATCATTTGGCTAAAGGTTGGTTCAAAACAACCAATCTAAAAGCTACATACCAAGGGTTGGTATATCCCGTTGGAGAAATTCCAAGTTGGGAGCTTCCAACAGTTTGCATTGTAAAGCCACCAAATATGGATAAGCGAGCGGGGAAGACGTAAGAACAGGATCGGATTAGATCTCAAGGTGAGGAGCCGAAGAAAATGCATGCGACTGGCGGTGCACGTGGTCACACCCGAGGAGTTTGTAATGCGCCACCGCCAAGCCGAAAAAAGGGTAACTAATACGTTCTAACCTGATTATTATTATTTGTCATTGGTTTATTGAACAATGTATTAGCTTGATAATATTGTTTTATAAATTATAGGCAAAGAAATCTACAGGAGGCGGCTCCCAAAGCAATCACGACGATCACAAAACACACCCAGAAGCTCACAAGGATTACAACCATCAATGTCACAAGGCTACGAGCATGTTAACTTGGCTGACCCATGATTGAAGTGAAGTCCAGGAAACAAGAGACAATCAATGTCACAAGGCTACTAGTTTGTTTGTTTGGAATGAAGTTGTGTTGTACTTGCAAGAATGTAGCTTAAAGTATGAGACCTCTTTCTCGATAACTGATAGGTCAAAGTGCCAATGGCACACATTTTGGACAAGTATTGTAGACAAAGTAATGCATAAGTCTTAATGGACTAAGTTTTTCAACATACATTACAACCATACATTGTCCAGACAGTTTTTCAACATACATGACAACCATACACACAAGTCAGCCTGCTACAAGCCACAAAGATGTTCACCCGGGAAAAAACTCAGGGAATTATGTTCAAAAATACAAATTGTGGCCTAAAAACAAGTCACAAATAATTCAAGCACAGTATATCCCTGCTCGAAATAATAACGATCAATGACTCTCGATATGCAAGTGCCGCCTGTGTTGGATTATCAACATGCAAAGGAATTCCATAAGCCAACCTATATACAGAACAATACAGCAATATTAAGATTCTATTAGCCATAAAATGACATTTCTGTACATTGAGTGACCCAACCGTTACACAAACCATCAATGTTTTCACCATTACAGTTTTTCGACCTTTGACATGAAAATTGTTTTACCCATTTGACCCATTACACAAACCAGTTTCCTAAGCCATTTTCCTAAGCCATCTAAGATAGTTTCCTAAGCCATTTTGAGTGCCCCAAGGCCACAACTACCACTTTTCCTTTATACTTATATTAGCCAACTACTACTTTTCCTATATGCCAAAATCCATATCCCAATAATCTTTGTACAACCAGTTTCCTATTTTTATGCTAAAGCTAAATTATAATACAACATCTCAATTATTTGTGCTAAAGCTGACAGAATCAATACCAAAGCTGGTTATACAAAATGCAGTCATGATGACAGAGCTGATTTTTGACTAAAATAGTGACTCAAAATAGTTTCATTTCAATATCCATAACTCACCAAACAATTTTATCCTCCACTATATAAGGCCATAATCTCAGTGGTTCCATTTTCATCACACATATATTTAACAAAAAACAAATAAGTTGATCAAAATGAGTTCAAAACATTCCAGTGACTCGTCTGCTGAGGAGGTTTGGCCACTAAATTCAATTGAGCCACCTTTGGAAATTGAGTATCCATAGTTTGGCTCAAGCTCAAAAAATGAAGCAACTAGTTGTAACCTAACCCCCAAACAAATTGCAATGAAAGCTTTTGATGAAAGGAACCAAGTTCTTGGCCTTCCAAGCAAGAAATTTTGTGAAGAAAATGGTATCAAACCATATGTGGTTGAAGATGCCAAAGCTAAGCTTTTGATGAAAGGAAGGGAAAACGATCTGCTTTTAAGAAAGGGGAGCGAAGCCAAGGGAAGGGAAAGGGAGTTTTTGGTTACATATGATGTATGTATGTTGGTTTAAGTATCACTTAAACCAAATTTAATAAAAATCTTGTAACCATGTTGATCAATGAATGGTTTTAGATTAGAAAAGTCACTTAGGCATTTAATATGTTGTTACAGAGATCCATTTTAGTTCAAGATACAAACCAGTGAATTAGACAAAATTAAACTGATATAAAATGTGGATTTCAAGATACAAACCAGTCAATTAGTTCAAGATACAAACCATTTTAGTTCAAGATACAAACAAGTCAATTAGTTCAAGATACCCTTTTGACCCATTACACAACCCATCCATGTTTTCACCTTTACATCCTACCCAAATGAACCACATCTAAGCCAGTTTCCTAAGCCATTTTGAGTGCCCCAAGGCCACAACTACTACTTTTCCTTTATACTTATATTAGCCAACTACTACTTTTCCTTGAATACTTACAATATAACTCTAAATATATGCCAAAATCCATATCCCAATAATCTTTGTACAACTAGTTTCCTATTTTTTATGCTAAAGCTGAATTACAATAGAACATCTAAATTATTTGTGCTAAAGCTGACAGAATCAATACCAAAGCTGGTGATACAAAATGCAGTCATGATGACAGAGCTGATTTTTGACTAAAATGTGGATTTCACTATAAAAAAGTCACTATAAACTTGTATATGTTGTAAGCTTCCACTTCTTTAGATAAGGACTATGAATATGTCGACAAATACAATACAACTCTAATTAATAAATAAGGACTGTCAGTATGTGGTGAACTAGTACATTGTGGATCTGTTGGTATACATTATAGGAAACACAACCAAATGAGATACTGTTGTAGTTTGGTTAGAGTAACTATATGACCTGTTTATGATGCCTATATAATTGTGGTTTTAAAAAATGAGTTACATGTTCAAAAGTATCTAGTCAAAAATGGTTTAAAACTAAGATAAAAACAAATGATAGTAACAAATCAGAACTCATAAAGTTGGTCAAACTGAAATATGCTTGTTTATTTGTTTTCTACCTTGGTTAATTCCCAGCCTTTCATTAAGGCTTTGCATGTGATTATTTTTTGGATCTTTTGTCATTGATTATGCTATTTAAGCATGGATATACATCTATTCATGATTCAAGTTTTGGTTCATATTTGGATCAAAGTCAAAAAATAAGCCATGGCAGGACAATTTAGGTTGAATGAGTTCGTGAGCGTCAAATTCTTATCAATGGGAGGATATGTTCATCTTGTACTGTCAGAGGGCATCGGCCGAGTATTGGCAGCTGGCGGCGGATATTAACAGGGTTTGCATGAAGGTGGATCTGATGAATCGTGAAAGGGGTTATTTTGTGGAGGAGTTGCAGACCGCAGCTGCACGTTTCTACCTAAGAAAATGGCAGAGTTTTCAAATGAACTTCAAAGGAAAGATTACATCAAACTGATGGAGCTGAGGGTTCTGGCTAGCGAGTTCGAACTAAGGGGTCGGGAGATTGACCTTTTCACAGATAAGATCAAGGGTTTGTTGCCATGGTAGGGTCGATGATGCAATGGTGTATGTCAGTGTTGGCTAGTGTGTTTTCCAATAAAAGTGTTGTGGCCTCAGGATGCCTAACACGAGTGTTTAGGTACTAGTTTGTAACTTAAGTAGTTGTCATGTAATCGTATGTTTCATGAAAATTTATGTTTATGTTAATCTTAGTGGTCTGTGTCATGCCTATCTTAATCAAAACACTTGTGGTAAGGCTATGACTGGCAAAACTAGTAATAGCAAATATAATCAGGGTGGTTTACTAACCTGTAAAGAAACATGCAGACAAAGACTCCGCAATCACCAAATAAACCTCCCTGCTTTGGAACATTCTGTGCAAGATGAAACTTGATATGGTAGGTTTTCGGGTCAATTTCTTTTTTGTCAAACACACCTGTCTCCAGTAGAATTAAGGGAAGATTGACCTCCAAACATTTCCTCATATTGAGATACCAATCACGACCTTCATCTTCACAACGATAAGCACTGTCATAAAATATAACATTTCCGGATTGTATGTGAAACTGGGCAAGCGACCAATGCTTCTTAGGTTCATTTATCGGAATGAACACCTGCAAGCAATATAAATAAAAATAACATCAATTCCAAAAGCGAAAAATTAAAGTTATATAAGATGTGTTGCTTTGTATTTCTGTATATACCCGATCAACATCAGCCCATGCCAACTGGTAAACTTCTTTATTAGCATAAAATAGTGGAACTGAATCTTGAAGTAGAAGTGTCAAGAAATAACTGCTAACGATGGACCAATCTGCAGAAGATGGTCTGAAGTGCCACAAATACAGCACCCAAAGCTCAATATGCTGTACACATGTAAGAAAAACATATGTAAGGCACATATCCACACAATACCATCAGCTATATACAGAAATACAAAGCAACAAATCCAAAAAAATGCAACACCGCACTTTATATTAAACGAACTTTTACAAAAATAATTCAAACCATGACCAGCACACACCACTCACAAATCAAACACCACAACACCTATGACAAAGACTAACTACAGCTAGACTCTAACTTTAAATTATGCTCCGGATACATCACATTTCAAATCACACACGGTGAACCATTACAACGCACGAATACTATTGATATAACGCGATGCAGCACGAAGAGCGGCATGTGCCTCGCGTAACATTCCATGTAACGTGACCTGCTTAAAACGCTCATGTGCCCGCACCTCTCTGAGAAACGTAACGGAATTAGCCGATACGGGATCGAGCCGCTCCTGAAGAACCTCATGGATTAAGTCATCCAAATACCTAATACGTGCAGCAATATCAAAACAGCGCACGCGAACCATACTTTCCCACTCACGAGCAGCAATGACTTCCCTCTAAAAAAAGACACATCTGATCCTGAAGAGAATCACTATCGCACGCAAAACCAAGCTCACCTAGACGACCAGGGCGCGACATAGCTACCAATGCAAATGTGCAACCGGACCAAACTACAAAGGACTGAACGGAGGACATAACTAACATTTATACAAAATAAAAGGAACAATAGATAGGCCACTACCAACAGTATAAAACCCACTACAAACCCAATCATAAAAAAGGAACATACAAAAGATTGGCTAATTGCAATACTGACAGCATTGTGTGCACCACTATAAACAGTTAACCACAAACAAAAGAGGTAAAGCATTCATACGCGTGCATAATGGAGGCAAGAAAGCATACACAGAATCATAATCATCAACAATGTTTAAAAGGCAACAAAGCGCATATAGACTAAATACCATAAAAGAAAACCATATACTAAAAAAGGCTTATTTTAATTACCTCGTCACGGAACCAGCCTTCACGATTAGCGTCAAGCCCAACAAAACAAGTCGAAAAGACGATCAACAACAATATCATTGGACCAAGGAAACTTGCAACGAGAACACCAAGAATTTTGTATAAAATCCTCCAACTCACGATGGACAAAAACTTTATCAATCCTTTTGGATGGCCTTTTTAGATCCTACATGGTATACAAAATATAAGTAAGTAAACATGAAACAACAGACACATACACGGATGCTGATACATAAATGACCTTGAGTACAACATCTACATATGCTATTCTATGACATACCTCTTGCCAAGGTTTGAGTTCACTACAAAGCTTAATCATATAAGGACTGCAGATATCATTTTTCTTTTTGAGTTGCTCCAGAGGAGGGACTTTCACAGGAGCATCTACCGTAAATTCGGCCTAGGTACTAGTTGATGATGCCTCTTCTTTGACACACAATTTTGCAAAGCAAGCTTCATGTGAGGGGCTTTCAACATATGGTTTCTACTATTCACAGTTTTTTTGTTCTTCCATCAAGACCCGTAGCCTCTCTTCCTTGACTCTTTGCAACTGTCGAATCTCAGCCTTTTGCTTTTCAGCTGCTACACGATCTTAGGTAGCCAAAAACGCACAATCATTCGTGTGCATGGAAATAAAACAAACTTAGTATTTACTTTAAAAGACCATTGAAATGTAATGTAGCTCAGGCTGTACAAACCTCTTCGACATATTTCTCATCTTCGACACACTCATTCTGCATGAAGTAAAATAAAAAATAAAAAAATAAATAAAAAAAATAAAAAATAAAAAAAGTAATATGTATTAAAAGTAAAAGTTGTAAAAACCTCTTGGAAATCATCAATACTTTTCTCCCGTGATGATTTGATTGCCGAATCAAACAAATTTAGGAAATTATCATTTAAATTTGAGCAATACTCATCACCAAGATCAGTAACCTTATCATCACTATGCTGTAAAATATATTAAATAAATGTAAGCAATTCAGATAACTATCTCCCCCTCTTGTTACATACATGTAAAGAAAAAAAATAATACTAACCAGTGATTTGTACTGCTGAGTATGTCCATCAAACTTTTTTCTTATGAAAAACTGTCGTATATACAAAATCAGTTAGTAACTCTTAAATATGTACGTGGTGTTTATGGTTATCGTTATAAAAATACCTGAATAATGGTTTCAAGTTTCCAAATCCGTGCTCTCAAACTGTTGACCTCTGCAGGTAAAATCAACAAACCATTGCAAATATCCTGCAATGTCTTAACACGATCCAGAAGAGTAACACGAGCCTTCGCCGGTTCTGACCTACTATGCATTTTTGAACGAGCTTCGCTCACGCAGATAATCCTCAAAAAGATCTCCATGGACAACAGGCGGTCTAGGTGCATACCGTTAAAAAACCTAATGCCTCCTGTGTACCACTCAATCAACCTCAGCTCGTGGATATAGATCATTGTTTGTTTCTTTGTCCTAAACATGAAGTAAGATAAGCATTAACCATAATGATAGTCAACTAGTACATTTAGAAAGATAGTATAAACACTTGCCTCGAGGAAAAGTGCCCGAAATTCTCCAATTTTTGAAATGAAACATTCTTAGGCCATGAAAGAGCTCTTGGGATAACACTGCCTCCACCAAAGCCAGCTCTGTGTAGAAGACTCTAAGATCCATATCTGAAAGAAAAAAACATATATATATTTATAATATCAGATTTTAGTTAAAAACGGATTTTTAGCAATACTTAAAACAAATAATTATGGTTAAAAACAATTTTGTGAAACAATTCTAACCTTGAAACATAAAACAAATCCAGACAACGAATATTCCATCTTCTGAGTTGACTTGATATTTCGAATGGCATCGTACAACTGTCTCCAAATGAGTTCCCCCCAAGGAAATTTATTCCAGTCTTCAAAATTCTCAACCATCCTAAGATATGTATCATCGACCACAGATAACAAGTCACGCCCCATAAATATGACCTCAAGAGATAACAAAAGGCAAACTCGGACTGCGTCTTCATCAGATACTTTGGTAAAAAGCACTTCATCCTCAATCAAACATAGAAGATCTATGCTTTTTAAGTTCTCACCTACCTTATGCGGAAATACCCGGTCACGAAATATGATATCACCAATTCTAAACTTACGGAAACTAGGCATTCCAAATTTAAAGCAAGAATGAGGTGAAATTGACGGTGTCCAAAATGAAGATCATGTCCATTAACATTATAAAGTAGTGGCAAATCAAAGTGGTCATCATCTGACTTAATTTGCTTTTGAAGCATATAATGTATAAGACTCTCATCGTTCTCAAAAGAATTCAAATCCAACCATGCACCAAAGCATGTTGACCAAACATCTACGACGGTTTTCATTTAGTCATCTTTAACCAATTGAAAGTAACGCAGTTTGCTTCGAACGTGAAGCTTCGCATCAGATTCCTATACATACAAAGCAATTTATAAATATTATGAACATGAAGTCATATGGAGGTAGAATGAGAGTAACAAAGGAAATTAAGCAAATAAGGTACACCAAGCAAATAAGTACTATGGGTGATACTATGCCTGAGCTTATGCAATCTTATAGTTAAGCTAACAATTTTCCTTTTGCCCCTAATTCCAGCTTATATATAGGAGCAAATAAGTACTATGGGTGATACTATGCCTGAGCTTATGCAATCTTATAGTTAAGCTAACAATTTTCCTTTTGCCCCTAATTCCAGCTTATATATAGGAGCAAATAAGTACTATGGGTGATACTATGCCTGAGCTTATGCAATCTTATAGTTAAGCTAACAATTTTCCTTTTGATATAGGAGCTTATGATGTTTAGTGGTGAGCTTAAGAAAACGTCTATTAGTACAACGATGCGACCTTTGCCTCAACCCAGAATATTTGTACATGGCAAAGCAATACAAAATGATTTTTCTGAACAAGATCTTAATTACTCAATACGTTTCTGCAACTAGAAGTACATACAATTCTCTAAACAAGATCTTAATTATACACATAAACACTCATCCATTCATTCATTGTTACAAACCACCTTATATACTCTTTTGTATCAAATGCAGGGATGGGTCATCTGTCACTAGTAACCAAACAGAACTTGCATTCATAACTTAACCAAATGGCTAACATTCATAACTTTACAAAATGGCTAACATTCATAACTTAACCAAATGTCGGGACATGGGTAATCAAAACCCACAAAATTAACCTAATCCAAAACCCACAAAAAAGCAGGGGTTACAAAAACCCACAAAAACAGGGGATTACAAAACCGCTAACATTCGTAACTTAAACTAAACAATCAATGTTGATAATGTGCATTATTAGCTAATCCAAAAACCCACAAACAGATGGGTTATCAAAAACCCACAAAATTAACCTAATCCAAAAAAACCACATCTACAGGATTATCATTAAGGGGTTATCAATGGGATTTATCATCAAGAACCAAAGAATTAACCTAATCCAAAAAAACACAAAAAAAAGATACTATGAAACCCAAAACATGGGTTATCAAAAAATTAATGTAATTAAAACATAATCTGAGATTAAACATAAATTAAGGGATAAACATACCATTTGTATCCAAAAATTGAAAAAATTACGGTTTGGATAATGTGTGTGATTTTGTGTGTGTAAATTTGATTTACTAATGCACAAATTTGAATTGATGAATTATAACTAAATTAAAAAAACAAAAAAACAAAAAAGATTGGATTACCAGAAGAAAGATTTTGATAGTTCCCAATGGTACCTTTTTCAGAGATCCACTTTTTCAAGCGCACATTAGCCGGAATCTCACACACGTCGTTCGCACATCTGCTGCATCGGATATAGTATCTATGGTCCGGTTAGTGGGAGACTAATTATTGGAAGGGTACTTGTTGTCTAACATTTTGGTGGACACGTGTCACTATTTGGGTGGAGTCGCACATTCGCATATTCGCACATGACCAAATTGAGAAGATGCTTTATTTTTGTACCTCAAAATGACCAATGCCCAACTTTTTGTCCCTTTTTGGGAATTAGCCCTTAAATTAATTATAAGTGTTTAAGATACAATTTTATGACAAATAAGTGTGTATGTTTAATATTTGAAGATTTTTATTTTGAAAAACCCAAATGCTTTATAATGAAGCAAAAATATCTCGTGTGAATGTGATACATGAAGCTATACTAGTTGTAAAATAAACAAACCACAAATTAACAATGTGATACTCCAATTAACGTGACTTCTTTTGGACCACTCATTAAAAAAAATAATCGAATGGTGAATGTGATCCATTAATTATACCCCTAAATCCTATCTAAGTTTCCATCTTAATTTATCAACATTCACGTGAAATTAGTTAAAGTAAGACTTCATTTCCTGACAAAAGGAATACAACACATACCTGTTTCTTTGTCTGTTTACTGTTAGTTGCAAATTTTACAACCTGTTGATATATAAACTAACAGAGAACTTAAAGATCTTCCAACTCATCTCTTCAATTCCTAACGAGTGGCCACAAGTTCACTCTTTGTCTCAATTTTAAGTTTCAAGACAATAGAACGTGACTCACCATTTTGTTTTCTAGCGTTTGGAAGAGGGATCTATGTCTATCTTTGTGCTTGTTCTTGATTTTGTTCTTCAGCCTTTAAGGAAAGAAAATACTTTCTATTTTCTAATTTTTTCGTAATCTCTTTTCATAGTGTTTAGCTAGATGAGAAGAAATTATTGATGGCATCCGCAGCTGGTATTACTCAAAATAAAATTGAACAACAAAATCAACAGCAACAAAGGCAACAACCGGTCTTGAATTGCCCGCGATGCGATTCATCCAACACTAAATTTTGCTACTACAACAACTATAATCTGTCACAGCCTAGGCATTATTGCAAAGGTTGCAAGAGGTATTGGACAAGGGGTGGAACCTTGAGGAATGTTCCTGTGGGTGGTGGCTGTAGAAAGAACAAGCGAATTAAGCGAGCATTTCCATCGATTACACCTACTCAAGGTATTGGAAACAATCCTAAACCTAATGTTAACCCTAATCTTGATCACTCCACAGCTTCAAATTCCAATTTCAACCCTTTGTACGGGTTAATACAACAAAACCCTAAATACCCAAGATTCAATAATAGGGTTGAAAGTATTAGCAATACTGATGTTTCTAGATATGATCTCATTCACCCTCAAATGAGCTCACATGGATTAGGGTTTTCTTCATCTAATCATGGATTAGGGTTTTCTTCATCTAATCATGGGGCCAACTATGATCATAATTCAATATCGTTTCTTTCAAGCTACCCGTCCATGTTTAGTGTCGGTACATCTTCTAGCTGCACTAGTACTAGTGATCCTACACTGGCATCACTTTTAACTTCAAGCTTTCAGCAACAACAAAGATTTATGGGATTTGCACCATATAGAGATGGGGGAGGCTCATTAGCAAGTGATGTTCAAATGGATGGAACAAGAATGAGCACAATCTGGAACAATGATTTTACTTGCCACAATGATAATGATCAAATAAAAGGGGTAGATTCGTCCGATCCAAGTTCTTTTCTATGGAATACAACTGGTGGTAATGGTGGAGAGTGGCTTGATCCTACAAGCAATGCGTGTTCCTCGGTTCCTTCCTTGATCTAGCCTAAACAAGCCGATTTATTGTTTTCCCATATATCCATGGGTTTTCTTTCTTTTCTTCATAAGTCATAGTGGAAGCTTTGATAGGAGGAGACTGAATTACAGTGGTCATGCCATCTCCGAACAAAAATTTCAGTCTTAGAAGATTTTGTGATCCAGGCTGCATAATAAATATTGAATTTACGGTTAGAGAGACCTCGGATTCACTTATCTAGCTAGTCAGCCCGGGTTTTCTCATCTATGGATACAATCTACCATGAAGAATTTAGGTGGAAAAGCCCTGGTCAGGTCAGTTTTATTTATTCAATTGGGGTGTATGGTAGAGGTTTACTGAAAGCATAAGTTTCATACCTCACTTGGAGGTTTTTTTTTTTTTTTTTTTTTTTTTTGGGTATATTGGTATAGAAGGGAGGGAGATACATTAAGCTTGTGAGGTGTTTGAATTCAACAATATCGCTCTCCTTGGGTATATGTTGGATGTTAAAGTTTATGATATGATCTTCATTTTTTTATGAAAAGGATATGATCTTATAGTTTTACGAGTTTTTTCCCTTTCTATGCTTGTTTTTTAGATCTATTCCCAAAGTATGCTTGTTTTTTGGGTCTATTCCCAAAGTATGCTTCTTATATTAAAATAAGAAAAAATTACACGCGTCCCTATAGTTTGCCCAAAATAACAACTTTAGTCCCTAAGTCACTTTTATTATACCAGCAGTACCTTATTTTGGATTGGCGTTAGTTAAGTCACGTTAAGTAGTTTCTTGTTTGTCCTTCGTTAATAGTTTTTACACCGTTAGTCCTTATTTTTAAAATATAGTTTTCCTAGTTAATCCTCCGTTAATAATAGTTGCTCGATTTTTTACGTTTGTGTTTTTATCCGTTTTCCTTCGTTGTTTATTAGTTTTACGGCAGGTTTTTTATGTTTTCGTTTTAAGCCCGTTGTTTCACGTTTTTCGTTAGGTTTTTATCCGTTATCGCCCGATTTTGTACGTTTTTGTTTCAGTTTTGCCTGTTGACAGAAAGTTTTTTACGTTTATCCGTTATCGCCTTTTCATGCGAACATATGTTTCGTCCGTTTTTTTCACGTTTTTTCGGTTTAATCTGGCGTTTTCAGTTTTTGTTTTTACAACTGCTGTTTTAATCGAAGACGCGTTTTCGTCCGTTTTGAAAAAATAAAAAATTTCAATAAGAAATTTTAAAAAATTGAATTAAAATTTTGAAAAAAACGGACATATTTTTATAAAGATTTCTTTTAAAAAATATTTGAAAATTTTTTTTGAAAACTTTTATTCAAAATTTTTTTTGAAATTTGAATTTTTTTTTTAAATTTGATTTTGAAAAAAAAATTTCAAAAATTCAAATTTAAAAAATTGAATAAAAGGTTCCAAAAAATTTTGAAAAAATTCAAATATTTTTAAAGAAATCTTTAAAAAAAAAATAATTTTTCAAAATTTTTATTCAATTTTTTTAACTTTTTGTGAAAATTTTTATTTTTTTCAAAACGGACGAAAGCGGATTAAACCAGAAAAACGAAAAACTAAAACTGACAAAAAGCGTAAAAAAAACGGACCAAAACATAAAAACATATGAAAAGGGATAAAACTTTAAAAACGGGGGAAACGGATAAAACTGAACTAAAACAAAAAGAGATTAAAACGGACAAAAACGTAAAAACATGCGCGATTACGATAAAAACGAACGCATAAAAATCGTCGAAACAATCCGCGGTAAAAACGGACAAAAAGCATAAAAAAACTGGCGATAACTATTATTAACGGAGGATTAACTTTAAAACTATATTTTAAAAAGTAAGACTAACGTGTAAAATTATTAACGAAGGACAAACAACAAAACTACTTAACGTATTCTTAACTAACCATCAAAATAGGTCATTGGTGTAATAAAAGTGACTTAGGGACTAAAGTTGTTATTTTGGGCAAACTATAGGGACCAAACGTGTAATTTTTTCTTATTTTAATATAACAAGCATACTTTGGGAATAGACCCAAAAAACAAGCATACTTTGGGAATAGATCTAAAAAACAAGCACAGAAAGGGAAAAAACTCTAGTTTTACGATAGAGTTTACAAACTTATCAATAGGTATGTACTTGAACTTGCAACTTGAGGATTTTTAAGATGCAGTATGTGAGCAAATAACACCAATTTACACTCGAACTCATCACTTGAGGAATAAAATTGCACCAATATGTTTAATAAGTATTCAATTCGCTTTTATTAAAATACCATATTAGTTTCTTGATAGACATACTTCAAGTTGATAAGATAAATTAGCCATACTCCTGAGCATTTTTTTAAGACTCCCCCATTCAGAAAGCAAAATAAGACTAAGCAGAAACCATAGAACAAGCAAAATGTTTGAGTCTGTGGTTCAAAGAGAACTGGCACACACAAATACACCCATTTTTGTTATGAAATTTCAATGGTTGATCTTCAGTTGATGAGTATGAAAGAGTCTATCTGGAAACCCTTGGCGTATCCAACATTTGATCAAGTGTTGTCTTTATCTTGCTCTTTATTACAGTATTTTTTTTTTGTTGGAAAGGCAAAAGATTTGTAAGGAAGATATCTAGAAAAAATAATAGAAAAAGAACAGTTACATCGTGTTTGAACAAGCGATTAAAGGATCAGTGATCCATGCAATCCAAATTGAGGTTAACCCTTCTATTCTTCTGAGTGATATGGTCCATATATGAGAGAGGATCATGATCAAGTTTTGTCTATCATAGGCATATCTATTTAACATTTTGCAGTCGGCAGTGAGAATAATTGATCAACAAATCACTAAGAATACATATATAAAAGGGTACGAGTGTAATTTACCCTTTACTGGAAAACATATCTTGGTTATCAAAGTCTCGGCATGCTTGCTGGAGTACGAAATTTCAGTACAGGCGGTACATAGCTTTTTCTTCTTATTTTACTCCCTCCATCCCTTAATTATTGTTCTTTTTATGTCTTTGTATATTTTTTTTGTTTTGACTTTAAATATTTTTTATATTACACAATATTGATGCAAAATATATAAATGGATTAGCTATTAAATGTATTTTCATTCATATAATTTTCATTAAGTATTATATAACACAAATAAAAATATTTAAAATCAAATAATTATGAAACGGATGAAGTAATTTTGACATTTTGTTGAGATTTATACAAAGATCAGAAATTTAATGTGTTTGGTCTTTTAATTTTAGTTTGGGCTAGCTTATCATCGATCTTTAGCCTAACTAATCCCATGTGTAGAAGTGCTACATTACATAAACAAAATTTAGATATCCCTATCATGAATTTGGTTCATTGAGAGGACTTCGTTATAGATATTGATTCATAATTTTTTATTTGATTCACTAATATACATCATTTTGAAATAGTGAATTTGTATGTAGGATTCACAATTGATTTACAAATCTTGGTAAAATTCAAGTTATTGTAATGATTCACAAAATTGTACGTAGGATTCAAAATTATAATTATAATCACAAAATCATGAAATTTTTGTAAAATATTAAATAGAGATTTTATTGATTGTCTTTTGTGTCATTTACATAATGGAATATCATCTCTATTTATAATAAAACATATCTTTGAGAATAAGCCAACTAACCCTAAACCTAATGGACTCAAACCCACAACCGGGTTTGGGCCATAATCTAATCGTCTAATACTCCCCCGCAGTTTGAACGGTAGCATTGTGGACGGACAAACATGAATGAATGTTGAAAGCCGCTTATTCTTTTCTTCATCTTCTTTTTTTGTTTGTTCGAGCGGAAGCATAATTGTATTTGGCGGCATAGTTGTGTATTGCTTGCGGCATCCTTCTTTGCGTGACGATTGCTTTACGTCATGGCTTTGCTTTGCCTTTAGAAGGGAGCGGCAATTTGATGATCAACTTTTGTTGTCAAGAACAATGATCTTCGACAATAAAAACAAATAGATGATGAAGGAAAAAAAAATATAGTGGATCGATGGAAACTCAACATTTTTTTTACTGGTATAGTTTAGGGTTTATAAATAAAATACGAAATAAAATCCTAAATAAAAAAACAATAAAGCGGAAAAAAAAACATAATCCCTCCGGATCACGGACAAGTAGCCGATGGCCGGAGGTTAACAACTTTTATTAGTGGATATTACCTAGAACTGTGATACCATGTAAAATACTAAATAGAGATTTTATTGATTGTCTTTTGTGTCATTTACATAATGGAATATCATTTCTGTTTATAATAAAACATATTTTAGAGAATAAGCCAACTAACCCTAAACCTAATGGACTCAAACCCAACCACTTAAGGGTGGCCTAGTGGTAAAAGGGCTTGTGGCTATCACTCTAAAATGTGTGATGTCTCAAGTTCAACTCATGCTAGGTGCAAACAACTTTGCGGCCAGTTGCGCCAAGCCTCAACAAGAGAGGAGGGCTTTACCTGGTTTGAGTCTGTGTGGCGGTGGGTTCAAACCCCGTGAATTAGTCGGCCAATCGTCGGAAATCATGGTTACAAAAAAAAATTAAAATAAAATAAAATAAATAATAATAATAATAATAATAATAATAATAATAATAATAATGAACTCAAACCCACAACCGGGTTTGGGCCATAATCTAATCGTCTAATAATTTCAACATTTTAAATTTGAATCATATTAAAATCAGTTTTACACAAGGAAAAATTTAACCGTACTGAAGTTAAAAATCTATAATATTTTAGCCTTCCCTATTTACTTTTCATTTTAAATCTTTTTCAATAGATCCATATTCTACTTACGAAATATAAAAATATAGAACTCAGAAAATCTAGTTGTATCTGTTAGTGCGCAGTTTATTCTCTTTGAATCCTAAGTATATGTTTGTGTGTATAAGTGTATCTTTAAGGGGGAAATATCATACTACCTCCGTCCCTAAATAAATGTCCACTTTGACTTTTTACGGTCTTTCTTGCTCAACTTTGACCTTAAATATTTCTATTTGTGCCATATAATTCTTGATGCAAAATATATGAATGGATTGGTTTGTAAATATATTTTCATTGATATAATTTTCATCAAGTATTATATAACACAAACAAAATTATTTAAGGTCAAAGTTGAATACCGTAGCATAAAAAGACAAAGTGGAGGCGTGAGAAGGTCGAGATCCCGATCCCTCGATTTTGGATCTTACGATTTTACGATACTGCAAAGCAAAAACGATCCGGATCCTACATAGGATCTTTGCAAGCTTAAAATCTTATAGGATCCCGATCTTGACCATACGATCTTACGATCTAATCCGATCCGATCTTACTTTTCTCAGATTACAAACTAAAAAACTACAAATTTATGGGTTGTTTGTTTGTAGAATTCAAAAAACAACATGTTAATCTTTTTAAATATTTTATAATCATAATTTAGGATAACATTTATATGAAACATTCATAGTATTTTGTGGTTATAATGTATTAGAATTTGTAGATTTGTATAAAATTACATAAACTATTAAGAAATAACATTAGAGTAGGATCTTAAGATCCCGATCCGATCTTACGATCACGATCTTGCAAACACGAAAACGATCTTGGGTAGGATCCCGATCTTGACAACCTTGGGAAATATGATACATTGATATACGTATCTCTTTTCTTCCTTGATTTATTTGTATTATTTATCCATAGTCTACGTATAATATTGAATTCAAAAGCTGTGTATTACTATAAGACAGCTAGGTGCGGTATATAGGTTGTTAAAACCGTCATCACGTCAGCTTTTACTCTATAATATTCTTGTAACACAAAACCGAAAAAACATCCTCATCAAAAAAAAAACTTGAAAACATTTGTCATTCAGATGCTAATGCGCCTCTAATACGCGAAGCTCGGTGCGCCTATAACTAGTATAGCTGCACCAATCACCATAGGATCAAAGTGGCCCATAACGTGAGTATATTGTTTTGTACACTGTGCGCTCTAAATGAAATTTATGTTTTATACCAAAATGTGTACATAAATGGAATTAATGTTTTATATATGGGAGTTGATACTTACACTATTTTAATTGATTAATACACAATTCTGTACAAGTTACATAGCACACCGTATAACACCCTGATGCATAAAAAGTGGTGAGTGCATAAAAAAAATTGTGTATCAACCCCTTTATATATACTTAGTATTTCTTGTCTCAACTAAATCCATGTGTTTGATTAGCACCTTTAAGAGAGGAGGGAGTGGAGCTCGGGTAGGGCATCGAGTAGCATGTACCCGAGCGGGTACACCGCCCCGAGTACGTCGGGTACTTGGATCGAGTAACAAAATCGAGTTGGGAGCTCGAGCGAGTACCTGATCATGGTTGTTGGTTTTGTGGAAAATGATGTGAAATGAAAACAGGGGAAGGGGTTTTGGGGGTTAAAAGAAGAGGGCGATGAAAACTAGAAACAGGGTGGGAGTTAATTAGTTGCAGTTTAGAAGGTTCAAATATTAGAAGAAGAGGGGGCGGTGGAAACAAGAACACAAAACAAACTCAACCCACCCAAAGTAAAAAGGTAGGTTCAAAACTTAAATAGACGGAACCGGTTGGTAACGGCTACCGAATCTCGACCGTTTTTATTTTTAATGAAATGATATGTTGTTATTTTAATATTGTATGTGATTTTATGTATTTAAAAAAAAATGGAATTCAGGTACTAGGGTACCACTCCCTCCACCTAAGGTAGTGTTAGGGTAGAATTGGGTAATTTTGAGTTGAAGGGTTTTTATTGGATAGATGTGATGCGGCACCCAGGGTATTAGGGTACCACTCCCTCCTTTCAAAGAAGTATCAAAGAATGACAGGCTTTGGAAAATGGAACTCCCAATACATGTGCACTCACTTTAAAGTGAACTCCTCTCTAAAGGCTGTAGTTTCACGTGAACTGTTCTCTGTTAAAGTGTGGTTGCAGTACCACTTTACTCTTTATCAACATGCTTAAATATACGACAATCTTTTGTATGTAATACCTTGGTTTTGTGATATTGCTATGAAACTCAAGCTATATACAAAAATAGTTAAATATCGGAACTTGCGTATTATTCCTATTTGATATTTCTCTATTAATATTTGATTTAACTTGTAAGGTATTTTGGTAAACACATTCCCAATTTAATACTTTCCATATCTTTTATATAATAAAAAATTTACATTACTTGGAAACAATTTTGCAATAACAATTTTATATGAAAAAAATGTTAGACCAATTAAATCAAACAATTTTGTCACGTATCAAAATCATGCGATGTGATTAGCCAATAAAAAGTCAAAAGTGTATCAAATTCGGTCAAACTTCATTAATAATGGTCCAATCAACAAACATAAAAGTACAAGTGGCAAAATTAAAAAGAAAAGTTAGATCACTATAGAGCTTAAACCTGTAAACCGTAACCCCTCTGGCGATTATGGCGCTCAATAACTTCCCCTAATGACTATCAAATTCAAATCGTTCCTAACCTTAAACCTTTCACGATCACTATAGAGCTGTTGTTTTCCATCACTTTGCATTGACTCGTTTTTTGTTTAGTTTAGGTCGATAGGATTTGCGTTGTTTGTTTAGGGACTCGGTCTTGAATCATTGTTTAGGGTTTTATTATTAGTGTTGCGATCGTTGTTGGCATGTGTCATTACTGATTAAAATCAATCCTTAAACTTTGGTTTAGGTTTTGATATCTAATTCAAACGATCTATGATTGTTCATGTGTGATCTTTTCTTGTAAAACATAATTCTATATAAGTTGGGTTTGTTTTAATCTTCTTGTTGCTGTTGCATTTGGTGTTATAGTTTTGCTTATTGTGCTTGTTGTTTGGGGGAAGTTACATGTAGTTAGATGAAGAGTGAGTTTTTGAGTCCGCAAGGGAGGGAGTAAAACAAAAAGAGGGATTGAATGTTAGCAATTAGCTATGGAATGTGGAAAGAATGTTGAGGATGAGTTGTGCGTAAGACATTCGGATCATCCTGTGGAGAGTGATGTTAATGATCAGACACAATTTCCAAGCTTGTCGAACGCTTATGGTACACAATGTTCGTCGTCTTGAGCGAAAAAGCTTCGTAATATTGGAAGAAATATGCTTGGGGGTAAATTTGTGTTGGTGGGAGAGGATGGGAAGCCTTTATATCCTACTAGAATTATGCATGAGGCTGCATCATCTCTAGATGATGTCTCGCCTGTGGACCAAGTCACTAGTTCAACTTGTAAGAGATTTGAAGAGGCTATGCATGGTGATACACCTAAGAGTGGGTCTCCATCATTCGATAAGATTGTTAATGCTAGAACGTCTACAAGTAAGGTTAGATTTAGTCTTCTTGAAACTAATGACAAAATTAATGAAGCTGATTTAATCATCCCTAGATCGTCAGTTGAAGATGTTAATAATAAATGTGCTTATACTTTGTATGGTTATTTCATTGGAAAGAGGTGGTATTTCCCGTAGTTCAACATTTTGCTTGAACTATGTGGGCAAAGTATGGTAACCAACGTATCACGATGAACTCACAAGGGTTCTTTTTCTTTAAATTCTCTTCGAAAGAGAATATGGATGAATTACTTCTCAATGATCCTTGGATGATTCGCACGGTTATGATAATTCTCAAAACCTGGTCGACTAGTGTGTGCCTATCAAAAGATTATTTGAGAAGGATTCTGGTGTGAGTTAACTTACATGTTGTCCCTATAGCAGCGTATACAAGTGATGGTTTAAGTATGATTTCTTCTAAATTGGGTACGCCCATGCTCCTTGATTTATATACGAACACAATGGGTGAAGAATCGTGGGAGGAATAGCTTTTCTCGTGCACTTATTGAGTTAAATGCTGAAAATTATTTCAAATATCACTGTTGCGATTCCTTTTATAGATGAACCTCGTTACTCGCGCATGACTATTAAAGTCGAATACGAGTGGACACCTCCAAGATGTGGTTCATGTATGATATTTGGCTATACGGATACTCAATGGTCGAAGAGTGCTAATGTTCCTAAAATTAATGTTGCATCGGATGGGGACAAACGAGACGGATTTATTGAGATTAGACGCATACAACATGCAAAGACTATGGGTTTTACAACGAAGAGCAAATTAGAGTATCGACCTATTTCTAAGAGGCATGGTATCGAGGCAAGTAAAAAATTGAACGAGGCTAGTACAAGTGGTACTTCTATGCACCCTAATGTGGGTAAGAGCAAGGCAACTAATCCGGTTTTATCCAATTCTTTTGATATGCTTAACATGATCGATAGTGACGATTATAATGCTATTAATGGTGGATATGGTGCAAAAAAGAAAAAGATAGTTCTTTAATAAGGGACCTTTGAAGTCGGATGACATAAATATGTTTGATTTAAGGAACTCGTTTGAAGCACTGAAGGAAAAAGGACAACGTAATTGTTAGTGTAGGTACTTTAACTGCTGAAACGATCGTAAATGGAGGTAGTTCCATGAGGGCTGAAACTGCTGAGGATGAGGAGCAAACGGATAATGTTGTGCGAACTCAGGACGAGGATAGTGACAATAAAGTGGAAGATGTTTTCAAAGAAACAACTGCTTTCATGGCATCCAAGAGTGGAGGTGTAACTAGAAGTAAGAGCCTATGCAAGCGTTGGAAAGATGATTATGATTATGATTATAACGTGTATGATGATGATGACTACGAAGATTTTACTAAAGAGTAACTAGCTATTTGTGATGCTTTTGATATAGATGTCCGTGGTCATTCTATACCTTCATAATGCCATATAGTACTTTTTTATAATTTTTGGTTTGTCATACTTAAGATATGTTTGGTTTGAAGTACAAATGGTTCATTTGTTTTTTTCTATTTTTATAACGGTATAAGATGTGGGATTCACTCACGTCCTATGTACTTAAATGTTTTTGGTGTAATAAAATTTACCGGGTGTATTATACACCTTTTACCCAAAAAAATTTAAAAAAAAAACAAATAAACATAGAAAAAGCAGACGTTACTTACAATAGTAATACACCTGTTACACAAAAAAAATAAAAAAGAAATTAACTTAGAAAAAAACAGATGTGAATTATACTTCATCCGTCCCAAAATTATTGTCCACGTTTGACTTTTTAAGTATTTGTTTCTCAACTTTGACCCTAATTATTTTTGATTGTGTTATATAATACTTGATGAAAATTATACCCAATTAAATTACTTTTAAAACCCAATTCATTCATATATTTTGAATCAAATATTAAATAACACAAACAAAAATATTTAAGGTCAAAGTTGAAAATGAAAGACTGAAAAAGTCAAAGGGGGACAATAAATTTGAGACGGAGAGAGTAATAGTTTTGGGCTAAAACTCAAAACAAAGAAAACTGATGCTCCCACACTTTCGTGAATGCATTAAGACTATTTTTCATTCTTATTTTTTCTCAAAATCACATAATTTAGTTGAACTAGATACATAATAAATATGACCCAAAATAAAAAATTTCACAGTTCCAAACTTTAAATCATCAACTGAAAGGAGATTTCAAGACTTGTATTCAATAATGAATTCTTTGATAACAGTTGTGATCTTGTTATTTGTGTATAGTGGTAAATTTGATATTTCCTTCCTCAACAAAAACCCTTTCAATGACCAAAAAGTGTGATTTTTGTTGTCTATTTTATTGATTTTGTTTGTAAATAATATAGTATTTTTTATTTGTTTTTATATGTCCAAAAGTGTTTGTCATTGTATTCTTAATGTTGTTATTTTTTTTGCTTCGAATATATATATATATATATATATATATATATACGTATATATATATATACGTATATATATATATATATATATATATGTTGTTGATTTAAACAAATATGTGACTGTAGAGATGGCAACGGGGTCAGGTTTGCGGGGAGTGGTCGATACCATCCCCATCCCCGAAGTTTAATATCTATAACTATCCCCGTCGGGTTTCACAAATAAGTCCCCATCCCCGTCCCCGATAGGGAATCGGGGATTTTTCCCTGTTACACAATTGACATATGTAAACCTTTTATGTGTTTTAAACCACCATATAGACCAATACAAGCCACACTTTCCAAGCTTTCAAAATTCTGCAAATCTACATTCTACACATTATTAATTTGTTTAGAAACTAAAGCTAAATAATTATTGAATAATGAATTATCTGTAGTTAGTCTTATTAGATGATCACAATAAGTTGGCTAAACATTATCTGTTTGAGTATGACATATTATCATCATTAATAATTATGCGATAACGTATAATCTTTGATATACAAATACAACTTGAATGGTGAGACGAAGTAATGAAATTTAAAAAACGGTCGCAGACCTGTTAGTTTAAAGACCTATCAGTATTGATACATTTTGCAACTTGTAAATTGTATGTTGTCAACTTCGAAAGAATAAAATTTACCAAATGCTATTTCATAATATATCAATTACAATCTGCTAAAAAAATACTAGCTTTTATGACCCTTTTTTAAGTCAATTTTGGTACTAAAAAAAATTTACGGCATCTTATTGAATATATATAATTCAACTAGTATTAATACATTGATATCACTTGAAAAGATATACAATTGTGTTTATACTGAAAAGATATTCGGGGACGGGTTCGGGGACCCGAGGGTATTACCATCCCCGCCTCCATACCCGCTTTTAAGTATCGGGGATTCCCCACTCCCATCCCCATACCCGGTCAATCCGGGGATTCCCCGGTCAAATCGGGGTCGGGTATCGGATTCTCCATCGGATTCGGGGTTTTTAACAAGGATTTGAAAATAAAATAGCTTAACTCACTAAATAAATAGTGAGTGACTCACTGATAAAGAAATCAGTGAGTGACTTATTGATAAAGAAATCAGTGAGTGTTGTTTATTGCTCTTTACTTAGTGATGCGGAGTCAGTGAGTAAAATATATGAGCTATAAACAACACCAGTGTCACTGAGATTTGACAAATGTCGCAGTGACCCTGAAGACGCTATCTCTACAAACCGACTGAAAAATATGGGCGGGAACTTCAAAAAGAGAAGTTAGACAAAATACAAGAAATTACCATAGATGTGGGAATATTGTGATGACACCTTCAAATGGATGGTTGGTGCTTTTCCAAAAGAGGAAGATGAAGATGGACCACATGATGGATGACATCTCACCATCATCACATGTCTTTGTAATTTTGTACCTATATATATGTTTGTATTGTAATAGAGATATGTATGCATCCTAAACATGTAAACTTTGTATTCCTTTTCTAGAATCTCATACACGATATGCTATATATGCTATCTAAATACATGCAACCTTGGGCCAATACAAGACACACTAATAATCATTGGTCCAAGCCCATAAATGTGAAGCTATGACCCCAGATTTGGCTGGAAAGGGAGAGCTAACACTCAAGCTGGATCGAAACTCATCAAACAACGCAGTAGGTAAACCTTTGGTGAAGATGTCCGCATACTGATATCTAGAAGGCACATGAAGAACACGTACATGACCCGTAGCAACCAAATCCCGTACAAAGTGAATGTCAATCTCGATATGCTTCGTGCGTTGATGTTGGACAGGATTATATGAGAGATATACAGCACTCACATTATCACAATAAACGATCGTAGCAGTCGAAAGTGGTGTATGAAGCTCACATAATAAATTACGTAACTAGCAAGTCTCAGCAACAGCATTGGCAACACCCCGATATTCGGCTTCAGCACTGGAACGAGACAGAGTAAACTGTCGCTTGGAAGACCATGAGAGAAGATTGTTGCCAAGAAAAACACAATAACCCGAAGTAGACCGACGTGTAGTCGGACAGCCAGCCCAATCTGCATCTGAATATGCAACCAAGGAAGAAGTTGAGGATGCATAAAGTTGTAATCCATAGTCCAAGGTACCGCGAACATAACGTAAGATCCTCTTAAGAGCTGAAAAATGCGGCTCCCGAGGGTCATGCATAAAAAGACAAACCTGCTGAACTGCATAAGAGATATCTGGTCGTGTAAAAGTAAGATACTGTAGAGCACCTGCAAGGCTACGATACAAAGTAGGGTCAGAAACAGGATCACCATGAGCTGGAAGTTTGGTGTCTGTTTCGACCGAAGTCCGACAAGGGTTGCAATTAAGCATATTGGCCCGCTCAAGAACCTCAGTAGCATACTTCGATTAAGAAAGAAACATCCACAAGTATTACGTGTCACAGAAATGCCCAAAAAATAATTAAGAGGGCCAAGATCAGTCATGGAGAATTCCGCATGTAGGGAAGCAATAACCCGCTGAAGAAGGGGGGATGAAGATGCTGTCAACACTATATCATCAACATATAACAATAAATAAGCAGTATCTGAGCCCTGTCGATAAATAAACAAAGAGGAGTCACACCGACTATGTTGGAACCCAACACGAGCAGCATAAGTAGCAAACCGCTGAAACCAAGCCCGAGGGGCCTGTTTAAGCCCATATAGAGACCGCTGCAAAAGACAAACATGATCGGGATAACGAGAGTCCCGAAAGCCAGGAGGCTGATGCATATAAACTGTCTCAGATAAGTAACCATGCAGAAACGCATTCTTGACATCAAGCTGGTGAACAGGCCAATGTCGGGAAATGGCAAGACTGAGAACAGTACGTATAGTAGCCGGTTTCACAACCGGGCTAAATGTCTCATCGACATCAATACCTGTGAGCTGCGTACTGCCATTAGCCACAAGCCGAGCCTTGTAGCGACTAAGACTCCCATCTGCATTATGTTTGTGCTTAAAAAGCCACATAGAGCGAACAACATTCGCATCCGATGGTCGAGGCACAAGAATCCGAGTATTATTTTTAATTAATGCATTGTATTCATCTAACATAGCACGTGACCAATTTGGGTCGTTGAACGCATGTGTGTAAGACTTGGGTAGTGGTGAGATGGTGGACACGTTGAATGTAAAACGTTGAGTGGGACGGTTAGAACCAACACGAAAGCGAGTGACCATGGGGTAAGTTGACACGGGATTGGGATTAGGTGAGTATGTTTGTGGAACAGTAGTTGAAGCGGAGGTATGGGGTGAGGGTGGGTTCGGTCCAGTAGTAGTGATGGATGGGGAAGAGGGTGTGGGGCTGGTATTCGTTTGTTGAGTAGATGGTGAGCTGGTGTCGATTGGTTGATTTGGGTTGGTGTTAGGCAGCGGTGTGGAGGGAGGATCAATGTTGGCCTGTTGGAGTGGTCCGGGTGAAGGTGGTGGATGATCATGAGCAGGAGCAACAACGGGTAAGGGAGTCGCACTTGGGTTTGTTATGAATTTTTAGGTTATAATGTTGGGAGATGTGTCAAGAAACGTGTAAGAGGGTGAGGTAGTAGGTGTCATGGAACCGTAAGGAAATATTATCTCATCAAAGGTGACATGACGAGAGATTATAATTTTGTTTGTGTTGAGGTCAAGACACCTATATCCGCGATAATTTGTGGGATATCCAAGAAATATAGAAGGTGTGGCCCGGGGGCAAGTTTATTGTTGGTTTCGATGTGAGGATAGCAAAGGAAACCAAAGATACAATACGTAGATCCATATAATTGGGTGTGGTCTTATAAAGGCGAGTGTGTGGGATATCATTATTTATGGCGGTGGAAGGCAAGACATTTAAAAGATAGGTTGCCATGTGAAGGGCTTCAACCCAAAATGTTGGTGGTAAGTGTGCTTGAAACAAAAGTGTGCGGATAAGGTTGTTTATGGTACGTATCATACGCTTAGACTTACCATTTTGTTGAGACGTTCTGGGGCATGAAAAACGAATGGTAATTCCATTGTTCGCAAATAATTTGTGGAGTTCGGTGTTTTCAAATTCACCGCCATGATCACATTGCAAGGATTTGATATCATAATTAAATTGGTTCTTAACAAAGGCACGAAAATGAATAAATTTAGACAACATATCAGACTTGTTACGTAAAGGGTACACCCACAAATAATGTGAATAATGGTCAAAAAACAAAACATAGTATTTAATTCCAGTAACACTCGAAAGTGGAGAAGTCCACAAATCGGAATGAACAATATCAAAAGGAGAAGTAACAATAGTTTCTGAAAGCGAAAAAGGAAGCCGCGCGTGCTTGCCAAGCTGACAAGCATGACAAAGCACGGGAGACTTAGTCTTATTACATGAAATTAAATTATTAGAAACTAGAGAACGTAACACTTCACTTCCTGGATGTCCAAGACGTTGATGCCACGTGTGTTGACTGACAAGAAAAGCTTGGGGCAGACGCGGGTTGGTGACAGGATAAAGATCCCCAGTGCTATCACATCTGAGGAGGATTTGGCGGGTCCAGTAATCCTTCACAGAAAAACCGAACTCATCAAACTCAATGGTACATTTATTATCTCGAACAAATTGACGAACAGATATTAGATTTTTAACAATATTAGGGGTAATGAGAACATTATTTAAGTGAAGGGTTCGGTGAGGAGTGGTCAAAGTGCTATGGCCCGTGTTGGTGACGGGAATAGATTTCCCATCACCAACAAGGACGGATGGATAAATGCAAGAATTAAATACAGTACTAAGATTATTAACAGATGAGTTAAGATGAGATGACGCACCAGTGTCCATGTTCCAGTTGGCATTAGCCGGTTCTTGAAGTGTCATTGTGTTGAAAGCCTGAGGGAGAATCGTTTCCTGTCCATGTGAACCTGAACCATACACGGCCTGAGTAAAAAGAGCTTGTTGTTGCGGTGAAAGAGAATTATTACTAGTCTGCTGTAATCCCAAAAGTCCAAGACCAGTGGAGCCGGCCTGTTGAGTACCTCGAAGCCCAAAACCAGGTGGTGGCCTAGTAGGTTGTTTTTGGGCCGAAGATTGGAACTGGGCTTGAGTGAGTTAAGTGATAAGTTGTTGTTGTGCTTACAAGAGTGCTAGTAAGTCTTGGGAGCCCACATTAGTATTTATTTGACCAAGGCCAGTAGATGATAATTGAGAAGTCTGACCACGAAGGTTATTAGTGCTAATATTTTTCCTTGCACTATTTTGCATTCCATTATTCCCCACACGACTGTTTTGAGAGTCATGCATGAAACGACATGTATTACCCCACCGACAAAATCCATGAGAAAAATTCCGACATACTTGAGGCTCAAAATTTCGTGTGTTGTTACGATTATCACGCGAGTTGCGACTTTCCTGTCCTCGAGCATTAGGTGTCTCGGCCAATAGAATTTGAGGAGCCGAGGAGGTAGTGTTGGAGGATGAGGGCTGTTGTTTGGATTGGAGTCGCAGCTCCTCGGTGGTAACCATTGAGCGCATCTCCTCAAGGTCGGGAAAGGGGTCTTTATGAGCAATGATCGTGGCTAGATTAGCAAACTTTTCACTTAGACCATTTATGGCATACGACACAACATCATCATCAGAAAAAGGGGAGCCAAGATCATTCAACAAAGTAACAATTCCTTCTATCTTACGAAAATAAGCATCGGCACTAAGATCACCCATTTGAATAACACGCAACTCACCTTTTAAAGCAATTGTACGTGTACGTTTGTTGTCTTGAAAAATCTTTTCGACATGTTTCCAAGCGGCCTTAGCAGTCGGAGGATTGGCTTTGATCAATCTTCCTTGAAGAGCAGGAGCAAGAGTTAAGAGGATCCATGATTTAACAATGGAATCGGCGGTGAGCCATTCTTCCGTTGGTGGAGCGGATGTAGAAGAGCTTCCGGTAGCACCTTCGATGTGATTTAGAACACCGAAGTTGTTGCAATGAATTTTAAAAAAATAGCACCACGACGAGTAATTTAACTCATCGATGTTGAGTTTGACGGGGACAACGGTGTTGAGGTTGTTGACGGCATAGAGTTTTTCGACTAACGTGAGGGCAGGAGGTGGTGGGGGATTACCGTTTGTCATTATGACGGTGATGGAAGGGCAGCAAGAAGAAGCGAAGTTAGGGTTTTGTGATTAGGGTTTTGTGGATCGGCACCTTACTGATACCATGTAAACTTTGTATTCCTTTTCTAGAATCTCATACACGATATGCTATATATGCTATCTAAATACATGCAACCTTGGGCCAATACAAGACACACTAATAATCATTGGTCCAAGCCCATAAATGTAAACTGCTAACAAAACAAACACATAATACTTAGTATTAGTTGATAGGGTCATCCTCTCATTGAATCTCAAGCATAGTTTGGATCAATGAGAGTTTATTAGTCATTCAATGGGGATAATATATCGAAACTATCCTGTGAAAAAGTTAAAGATGTTATCATGTAGTCTAGTTGGTATTGAGAAATCTTGTAACTATTATTCATCATGAATAATGAAATTGTTCTTTATTTTATCAAGCTTTATTCAATTATTAGGACAACACCTTGCCAGTATCCTCAAATGTTAAAAGTTGGTTGCTCCTAAAGTCTTTATAGAAAAGTAATATCAACTTTGAATTATAAAGTATATTACTTTGCCAGTGCACTTTGAAACGTTGGTTTTTATTTTGCCACTGCACTTTGTGGAGTCTACGATTGGATCAATTTAAGTTATGCATGAAGGTACCACATTAGTAGATTCTTACTTTGTGTCGTATAATATTAATATAGAACCAATAGGTTCATGGCAATAATATAAACTACATCCAGTAAATCTTCGCTACAGTTGGTGAAAAGTTCGTCTGAGCTTTCTATCTCTTTGGTTCAAGTCTTCTATTGTTTGTATTTGTATAATGTGCTAACGGTTTCCACAAAAGCCGGTATTCACACAACGGACAACTATATGTAGTTGTTTTAAGGGTAAAGACGAAGAAAGGTTTGAAAGTTTTTTGTTCAGACAAAGATGTCTAATACACTAATTACAAAACAAAGATTGTGTACCAAGAAGTTTTATTTCTCATAAGAATAACCATCATGTAATTAATTTCTTATGATACTTATGATTGTTCTATTTACATATAATACATGAGCAATATATTATCGTTTTCCATTTATTTTGTTTAGCATACATTATTCATTATTTATTTTACGTCCATATAACTTTGTCAAACAATTTTATGAAGCGAACCCGTCTATCGGCGGTCGTAAGTATGTGTGTGTGTGTATATATATATATATATATATATATATATATATATATATATATATATATATATATATATATCTTATAAAATGGAAAAATGGTAAAAGTGGAAAAAGTGAAAAATGTTGAAAGTTGAATGTTGAAAACATGGTTAATGGAGAGAGAAATAAATAATATAATTAATACTCTTATTAAAACACCCATTACTTAAAAGTACAATAATTTATTCACATTGTACAACCAATTAAAAACACATCTACCAAATTAAAAACAACCAACTCAAACACCCTTTACTAAAAAGTACAATAAAATTTTCATAGCATTACAATTTAAAGAAGCTACCACATAATACAAAATATAAAATAATTAAACACACTAATTAATGTTATTTTTAAACACCCTAAAATTAAAAGTAAATGTTATTATACACATTGTACATATTTATAAAACGCAAAAGCTTCATACAAGCTAAAAGTTGATGGTACATATAGTTTTGAAAATTGGGCGACAGGGACGAGGCGTGTTCAGCGGGAACCGGTGTCACCACGGTTCGGCTAATAATTAAAGTCATCCTAAAGCGAACCGGATAGGACGTTGAAACCGATGCGGGTTGACGTGGCGCTTCAAACCGGTGACGGTTTAATTTGACATTTTTCGACCCAACCTATCGGTTTGATTTCGGTTTAAATCGACACATTTTTATCGAACGGTTCAACCAGGTTGAACCACCCGGGTGAAATCGGGTTTCAAATTTGACAAAATTATATGAGAAATGATGAAGTAGTTGTGGAACCCGTGACAATTTTTTTAAAGGAGAGACCAAGTAATTGTAGTTTTGGTTTATTTTGCTTTGACACATGTAATTTGTCATTTGTATAATGTTATTTTAAAAAATGTTGCTCTTGCACCATTTAAGGGACTAGCATATATGAATCGTCGTTTAAAAGTTAATATATATTGTATAGCCTTTTGTCCAGTGTATCACTAATGTTATGTAAGTTTATTAAAATCACAAAAAATAAATAGTATTGTTATCTTTAGCGATAATTATTTATACCTCAAACAAATAGCTTTGAACAATGCATAAATATCTATACAAATTAATAGTACAAAATAATCTTATATGGTAATATCCAATTTGCAAAGTAACAATTTTAAAAGCCACACACCAAATGATAAACGCTACACATGTAAAAAAAAATAGTTATCACCGCCTAAATTACTGACAAAACAAAAAGCTACACATGTTGGCTATACCTCTAAACTATAATATAATATTGTCAACTACATAATACCGTTGCTTTTTGTAATGCTTGAATCTATTATTACTAAAAATCTTAATAACTTAAAACAATCCTATTAGAAAATATACTCACACACTTAGATCGACTCCACATAATTTTTAAAAAAACTATACATTTATGCTGCTATGCAACCACGCGATCGAATTGTAGTTATTCGAAAACGATTCTCTAATGCTACAAATACAGTTTGTTGAAAGAAACTTATGGGTCGTCGGAACTTTGCAGAAAACTAGACATCGCTGCCGGTAGGCGCGGGTACACGTATTCTATATCTATACTATATAAAATGGAAAAATGGTCAAAGTGGAAAAAGTGAAAAATGTTGAAAGTTAAATGTTGAAAACATGGTCAATGGAGAGAGAAATAAATAATATTATTAATACTCTTATTAAAACACCCCATTACTTAAAAGTACAATAATTTATTCACATTGTACAACCAATTAAAAGCACATCTACCAAATTAAAAACAACCAACTCAAACACCCTTTACTAAAAAGTACAATAAAATTTTCATAGCATTACAATTTAAAGAAGCTACCACATAATACAAAATATAAAATAATTAAACACACTAATTAATGTTATTTTTAAACACCCTAAAATTAAAAGTAAATGTTATTATACACATTGTACATATTTATAAAACATGAAAGCTTCATACAAGCTAAAAAGTTGATGGTACATATAGTTTTGAAAATTGGGATTCGACGGGACCAACGTGTTCAACTGGGAACCGGTGTCACCACCGGTTCGGCTAACCAATTAAAGTCATCCTAAAACGAACCAGATAGGACCCGTTGAAACCGATACCGGGTTGACCGTGGCGCTTCAAACCCGGCGGGCTGACCCGGTTTAATTTGACATTTTTTCGACACAACCTATCGGTTTGACTTCGGTTTAAATCGACTGTTTTTTATCGGAACGGTTCAACCAGTTGAACCACCGGGTGAAATCGGGTTTCAAATTTGACAAAATTATATGAGAAATGATGAAGTAGTTGTGTAACCCGTGACAATTTTTTAAAGGAGAGACCAAGTAATTGTAGTTTTTGGTTTATTTTGCTTTGACACATGTAATTTGTCATTTGTATAATGTTATTTTAAAAAACGTTGCTCTTGCACCATTTAAGGGACTAGCATATATGAATCGTCGTTTAAAAGTTAATATATATTGTATAGCCTTTTGTCCAGTGTATCACTAATGTTATGTAAGTTTATTAAAATCACAAAAAATAAATAGTATTGTTATCTTTAGCGATAATTATTTATACCTCAAACAAATAGCTTTGAACAATGCATAAATATCTATACAAATTAATAGTACAAAATAATCTTATATGGTAATATCCAATTTGCAAAGTTACAATTTTAAAAGCCACACACCAAATGATAAACGCTACACATGTAAAAAAAAAATAGTTATCAACGCCAAATTACTTCGACAAAACAAAAACGACACACATGTTGGCTATACCTCTAAACTACAATATAATATTGCCAACTACATAATACCGTTGCTTTTTGGAATGCTTGAATCTATTATTACTAAAAATCTTAATAACTTAAAACAATCCTATTAGAAAATATACTCACACACTTAGATCGACTCCACATAATTTTTTTAAAAACTATACATTTATCTTTGCTATGCAACCACGCATCGAATTGTAGTTATTAAAGCGATTCTCTAATGCTACAAATACAGTTTGTTGAAAGAAACTTATGGTCGTTGAACTTTGCAGAAAACTAGACATCGCCGCCGCATAGCGGTGACACGTATTCTATATCTATACTATATAAAATGGAAAAATGGTCAAAGTGGAAAAAGTGAAAAATGTTGAAAGTTAAATGTTGAAAACATGGTCAATGGAGAGAGAAATAAATAATATTATTAATACTCTTATTAAAACACCCCATTACTTAAAAGTATAATAATTTATTCACATTGTACAACCAATTAAAAGCACATCTACCAAATTAAAAACAACCAACTCAAACACCCTTTACTAAAAAGTACAATAAAATTTTCATAACGTCTGCGGTTTAAAGAAGCTACCACATAATACAAAATATAAAATAATTAAACACACTAATTAATGTTATTTTTAAACACCCTAAAATTAAAAGTAAATGTTATTATACACATTGTACATATTTATAAAACATGAAAAGCTTCATACAAGCTAAAAAGTTGATGGTACATATAGTTTTGAAAATTGGGCGAACGGGACTAACGTGTTCAAGCTGGGAACGATTGTACCACCGGTTCGGCTAACCAATTAAAGTCATCCTAAAGCGAACCGAGATAGGACCCGTTGAAACCGACACGGGTTGACCCGTGGCGCTTCAAACCCGGGACCGGTTTAATTTGACATTTTTCGACCCAACCTATCGGTTTGCCTGGTTTAAATCGACTGTTTTTTATCGAACGGTTCAACCAGTTGAACCCGTGAAATCGGGTTTCAAATTTGACAAAATTATATAAGAAATGATGAGGTAGTTGTGGAACCCGTGGCGGTTTTTTAAAGGAGAGACCAAGTAATTGTAGTTTTGGTTTATTTTGCTTTGACACATGTAATTTGTCATTTGTATAATGTTATTTTAAAAGCGTTGCTCTTGCACCATTTAAGGGACTAACATATATGAATCGTCGTTTAAAAGTTAATATATATTGTATAGCCTTTTGTCCAGTGTATCACTAATGTTATGTAAGTTTATTAAAATCACAAAAAATAAATAGTATTGTTATCTTTAGCGATAATTATTTATACCTCAAACAAATAGCTTTGAACAATGCATAAATATCTATACAAATTAATAGTACAAAATAATCTTATATGGTAATATCCAATTTGCAAAGTTACAATTTTAAAAGCCACACACCAAATGATAAACGCTACACATGTAAAAAAAATAGTTATCACCGCCTAAATTACTGACAAAACAAAAAAAACGGCCACACATGTTGGCTATACCTCTAAACTATAATATAATATTGTCAACTACATAATACCGTTGCTTTTTGTAATGCTTGAATCTATTATTACTAAAAATCTTAATAACTTAAAACAATCCTATTAGAAAATATACTCACACACTTAGATCGACTCCACATAATTTTTTTAAAACTATACATTTATGCTGCTATGCAACCACGCATCAGAATTGTAGTTATTCAAAGCGATTCTCTAATGCTACAAATACGAGTTTGTTGAAAGAAACTTATGGGCCGTGAACTTTCTGAGAAAACTACATCGCGGTAGGCATGCAGTGCCTAAGTATATATATATATATATATATATATATATATATATATATATATATATATAGATTTACGTTCATGTGATGATCGTCTTTAAAATATAAAACAATAGAAATTTGACAAGTGTTATTTTCATTTAAGAAAAAAAAACTAATTATAAAGAAAATGAAAAGGGTAGGATGGGTATATTAAACTTCCTTATTATTAGCTTGGTAAACAATAATTAAGACCACAAACCGTCACCAACTTTATTTAAGATCTAAAAATTTATATCCCCATGCTAGATCAAGATATAAAAAATATATATATATACTAGACGAGTACCCGCGCCTAGCGGCAGCGGTTCCTAGCGGCAGATAATTAACAATATGCGATATTCTGGTAAGTGTTTCGTAACATGCGATAATTCAACTGAAGCAAAAATTCTTAACATGTATTAAAGAACATATAAAAATATTTATTAAAACTAAAAATAAAATATTACATCAATTATGAGATAACTAACAATGCACGTTACTCGTCGTATAAAATTTCTTAGTACACGTCATATGAGGTGTTGAATCCTCTTTGACTGAACTATTTGATTGGCTTCACTTTGTAGTTATCATCCATCAATGCATGGTATTTGACCCAATCAAAAAAACTTCAAACCTAAGAAACTTAACAAAAATATATACACCGATTGTATAATGTATTTTGACAAAATTATTTCAGAAAACTTTGTATATCTTTAAAATTAATGTGCCGGAACAATCAATGATTAAAGCACCAATCAATCACCATCATTATAGCAATATTTGGAAACGGATTTTTATTTAACGTATTTAATGCTTTAAGAACAAGAACAAAAATGAACCCGTGACTATATAATAAATCGATACAATGCTTTGTGATTGTAAACATTCAAGTTATTCACAACAATATCTCTGCAATTTCAACTATATATAAATGTCAAAAAAATATTTTAAAATCATATGGTCATTGCACATATTTCAATATTTAATAACTGAGATCGCATATGATACACACACTATGAAGTAACATAACAATAAAAAAAATAAGTTGTAATATGGTACCTTATAAAATAAAATATGTTGATAAAATTTTAGAAATTATTAGTGTTGAGATTAAATAAATTAAAATATATATATATATATATATATATATATATATATATATATATATATATATATATATATATATATATATTTTATTATTATTTTTTTTTGTTTGAGAAATTATATTAGTAAAAGTTGTCAAAATGTGTCATGCATTTCTTTAAAATTTTAGGTGTGAATTGTTATGGTAGCTATTTCATTAAGGACAAATTCTTTGAATTTTTATATAGAAATTTTAGTTTGAGAGGAATTTTAGAAATTTAACATTACTCACTTTTTAAATTTCAAAAACATGGATACATGCTTTGTATGTATAATAATAAAAAAAGTTGTATTGACTTTCCAACATTGAATGTGCCGAATCTGTTTTCATTTAATATTAGTTTGAATTTTTAATGGTAATTATATATACATATAGTTAAAGACGAGTACTCGTGCATAGCAACGGGATTTGACAGATCGTTTAGTGATAAAAAATGTTTATGGGTTATAAACGAAAAATAATACAAGTTTGAAGATTTGGGTATTAAACATAATATTTTGAAACCCGGGTCGATTCGGTGTTCAACTGGTTGAATCGTTTTGGTCAAAAAATGAATCGATTTAAACCGGGTCAACACGACGGGTTGGGTTGAACACGGGTGAAATTAAACCGGGTCAACCCGTCGGGTTTGAAGCATCCCGTGTCAACTCGGTTTTCGATGTGTATTAATAGTTTCCTTTTGAAATATATGTTTTCAACATTTCTATTTTTAGTTTCAACTTTTTGCTTTTTGTTTTTTCTTTTATATATAGTATACGCGGATACCCTGTGACGATTAACTGGAGAAACAGATCTCGATGAGGCTGATTTACGGCTTTGTATCGGTTTCAACGGGTCCTCTTGGTTCATTTTCGGATTACTTTTATTGGTTAGTCGAACCGGTTCCCGGTTGAACCCGTTGGTCCGGTCCGGTTTTCAAAACTATATGTACCATCAAATTGTTAGCTTGTATGAAACTTTGTGTGTTTTTATTAATTTGTATAATTTGTATAATAACACGTACTTTTCATTTTTGGGTGTTTTAAAAATAACATTAATTAGTGTGTTTAATTATTTTATATTATGGATTTTGTTGTAGCTTGTTTAAATTGTTTCTATTTAATATGGAGTGTTTTAATTGTTTTAATTGTACTTTTTAGTATGGAGTGTTTTAATTGTTTCTATTTAATTTGGTGTTTTAATTGTATAGTAAAGATAAAGATATATATATACATAAATCAGTAATAACCTTTTTATCTCTCTAAAATTCCGGTATGCAAAAGTGATCGTCTCTCACTCTTCGACGATGACCCTTAAAATTAAATAACCGCCTATTGGTTATCGGTCTGCGAGAAATGCCCCCTCCCTCGCTAACGACGAATCTCGGCGGTGGTGTCTCGTCCCCACAATCCGTGGTGGTACCAGACCAATGGTATTTTTTAGTTACTATTAATGATCCAACATGTTGGCGGTGTAACACTTTTAGCGATATACTTTTGATTGCCAACTTTTTATGCCCAAGAACCATAACCGGACTTCAACACTTATGGCGAAATTTTCCATTGATTTTTAATTTGTTTTAGATTATTTTTTGGTGGTGTATCAAGTGAATATGTTATATCTCACCCATTTATCTTTCATGTCTTCGCATATTATGTTATGTTATGTGTCAAGACCCAATTGTAAATGTGTAATCAAGGTTGACTATTTTCACACAACAGTCAAGTAAGTTTTTACAAGTTTGGTTTAGTTCATATAAGTCAGTTTTAATTGATACTTGTAAGTTGTTGAATGTGATAAAGTTGCAATCTTTGTGTGAATTGTGATTGAGCTGTGAATCTTTTTGATATGGGTTGATTTTGAAGTTGTATGAAAGATGGTCTGGATTTTTGGTTTATTTTATATTGGTTAGTTTTATATGTATTTGTAGTTTGTGGAATTGTAATAAAGTTTCAATCTTTGGGTGAAAATCAGTTGGGTTGTGAATCTTGGAAATGGGCTTGTTTTGAACTAAACATGTCAATATGATATAATACTTGGTGTGCCACTACAAATGTACTAAAAAATGTGTGCGTCATTACATATGTGTCAACAAATTTTGTAAGATAAACATAATGCGTCACTACAAATGTATTAAAATTTTGTAATATGTCATTAAAAGTGCATTAAAATTTTAATGAATCACTATAAATGTATAAAAAAATTCAATGTTACGACATATATCTAAAATTTTAGTGTGTCATTATTAATAGGGGCATTTACATATATATCCTTGCAAAACTTATAAATTACGTCAATATCCTTACAAATTTAATAATTACTTCAATATCCTTTGAAAACATAAAAACACACATATTTATCCAAAACACATTTTTATCATATTTAAATAGATTTTATATTAAAAGCTTTTACATAAATATCATTTCACATGTTAGATTACTTTTATACCCTTCACCTTTAATTAAACAAAAACACATATTTCGTTGCAGCAGACGAGATTTAAATTCAAACCCACCCAATCTTAGAAATTGATAAAGACCTTTTAATTTTGATGAGAGCCTAATAAATTAATTTGTTTATGCAATAGGCAAGCACAAGAATAAAGTGGAACCCAAGGGGCATGTTCGTATGATGTCCAGCCATCTTTTCTTTTTGATGATAAAATGATAGAAAAAAGTGTGAGATAAGAAAACTCTTCAAGAAAACTATGATTTGATGAAAAACAATTTCTTCTCTGAATTTCCCAGGTGGGGTTTAATACTTTCTAGATTTTTTTTTTCAAAACTGTTAAAGACAAGGGTAAAGAGGTAATAGAACATGTCTTAAAATATTTACCAAAAACCTTTGAAGCAAAATCTATTTAAATATGTTGAAAATGTGTTTTTGGATAAATATGTGTAATTTTAAGTTTTGAAAGGATATTGAAGTAATTATAAAATTTTTAAGGATATTAATGTAATTAGCAAGTTTGGCAAGGATATATATGTAAATGCCCCTTATTAATATATCAAGAAAACTTATGGTCACATTACAAATGTATAAAAAAAACTAGTGTGTCACTTCATATGTATCAAGATATTTATGTATATTTGTATAAAAAAAGTGGTGTGTCACTATATACGTATTAAAAATTGGTATGTCATTATCAATTTAAGGTATCATAAATAAAGTATAAAAAAAATGTGTCTCACCATAAAAAAAATGAATTCGACCAAAAAATAATTCAGTCACACTCCAAAAAATTTGCGTTGTTAAAAGTCTTTGTAGATCACGAAGTTGTTTAAGTGATGCATATTGCAAATTATTATATTAGGCCTTTCAAAGAAACCAACTGAGTATAATAGTCATTAAATAAGATGGTCAAGTATTCATATTAAAGACAATGTACAATTAAAGTAAATGAATATTTTCGAAAATATTGAAGAACCACATGGCTCGTTCAAATCGGTTTGCCAATCAGCTTTATTGCAATTGTATCCATGTTTATAGCAGAATTTAATGGCGTATATGACATTATTAAATTGGTACAATGCCACTAGTTTTATATTTTATTACAATTAAGCCACTCATTTAATTAAATTTAATATTGATTCATCAAACTTGATCTAATGATCCACAAGTGTCTCTATTGTTTTTATTTTAAGTGTTAAAGAAGCATACCCTATATATATATATATATATATATATATATATATATATATATATATATATATATATATATATATATATATATAGGAAGGGATCGGGTGGAGATTGGATTTTAAGTAGGGATAGTGCGGAAATATCATAGTAAGACTCGCTCAAAAGGAGAAAAAAAAAACGTTTACATGGTCAATTGGTACCGTGAAGGTTAGCGCAGATCTTGACCTTTTTTTACAAAAAGTTAATATCAGATATGGAATGGGCGGTCCAGATCTATCCGCACATTCACACGAATTAAAAAAATCCCCTCGATCCTGTCTCTCTGTCTCTCTCTCTCTCTCTCTCTTTTATATATATATATATATATATATATATATATATATATATATATATATATATATATAAAATCTAGATCAAATAAGATCAAACTTAAAGTTGTTAAAATGAGATCAATCTAAAATTTGACAAGTGACACTCTCCTTATAACAAAAATAATTTTTTTATTAGATACAACTAAAAATGTTAAAGTTTTGATAGATTTCTTTTTAAAATTTACGAAACCTAGGTGATACACTTTGATTAGAAGTGTAATGTGTATCAGGTTTTTGTATGTGTATCAGATTTTAGAATATTTATTAGTGTAATGTGTATCAGGTGTATCACTAATTCAAACTCATGTATCATTTGGTTATTTGTTTCTAAAATGTTAATTTGTATTAAAATATTATGTTTTTGTGTATTATTGCTAAAATTGTTATTTATAAACGTTTTAGTGGTTTTTTAGACTTGATCTTATTTTTACAACTTTAAGTTTGATCTCACATTAACCCTCCCCATATATATATATATATATATATATATATATATATATATATATATATATATATATATATATATATATATATATATATATATATATATATATATATATATATAAACTAATTGCTTAAGCCACCCAAGGGCGGGCACGACTTGTGATTTATTGCTTGTTTAATTCAAAGTGTGTAAATCATGTTTAGTACACTTTGGCGGAAATGACTTGTGATTTCTTGTTTTTTTAATTCCAAGTGTAAGTTAGTTTAGTATTTTTTTATGTTTACATAGAGTTATATATATATATTAAGAAACAGTTGTTTTGCTATTTTAATTGTGATATGATTTTAATTATTTTAGTGTTAAATTGTGTGTACATGAACATGATATACTAAATAGAGATTATTTTAATAATATGTTATTAGCCGGTTACGTCTTGTGATTTCTTGTTTGTTTAATTTCAAATGTAATTTAGTTTATTATTGTTTATGTTTACATAGAGTTATATATATATATATATATATATTAACAAACAATTGTTTTGCTATTTTAATTCTGTTATGATTTTTATTATTGCAATGTTAACTTGTTTGTACATAAACATTATATCCTAAATAGTGATTTTTTTAATAATATGTTGTTGTTATTGTATTTTTATTTGATTATTCTTATTATTATTACTAACACCTAACTACTACTCCTACTAATGTTTATTTTATTAACATAAAGCGTATCAAAGAAGCTGATAGAATCAAAGCGTCATCTTGGATCACCAACTGTTCATCTTCTCCAAGAATCTATTCGATTTTCTTGCTAATATACAATGTGAGTTAGTTTATGAACTTCGATGTTGGTTACTTGTTGTTATTTTAATTAGAGTAAAAATGAGTATTTTTTAGTATCCGATTATTATTTTGAATCTTTAGTGTGCATGTTTAAGTTAAAAATAATGTATTTGGTTTTTGGCATATGTATTTTGATATACATATATTTGTTTGTTATTGCATGCTGTTATTGTTGCTAGTTTGTAAAACCCCTTTTGCTCTGTTTGATCTATGTTTTGATTGTTAATAATGACAATTTTTTTTTGCAATCAAAGTTTAGTGTATATAGGTTAAAAAATGCTTACTCCATTTGTTTGTTATTGCATGCTGTTATTGTTGCTAATTTGTAAAACCCCCTTTTGTTCTGTTTGATGTATATGTGGATTCAATTTTTATTTTGCAATCAAAGTTTAGTGTTTATAGGTTCAAAAATGCCTACTCCAATGCCTGTTTGTGATCAATTAGCGAGAGTTGCTGGTTCTAGGTGGCCAAAAGATATGATGCTTGGATTTTTTGCAAATGAAATTGAAACGACCAAGTGTGCAGAGGCGGAGTTTAGAAGGAGAGCGACAGAGATTGAAGCACGGGTTCGCAGATTCGGACAACTGGTGACGGAGCTGGAGATGTTTTTCTGGGAGGGATCTTTGAAGTGCGTTTCACATCTCTTGAAGGTCCAAAAAGAAGATCTGCTCGAAGCTACTAAAATCCTGATGAATGTTATTAAGATGCAGGAGGTCCTTGAAGAATTGTTTGTTATGGTGGAGATGGTGAAGGCGTTGGAGTATTAGTGGTGTCTGCTTTGTTGCTATGATCGTTTATGTGTTTTGGTTTGTTATCTCTATGGCTTAGATGCGGGGTCTAACAATCTTTTGCTTGTTGTATATGATGGATGTTTAGTACTCTTGATTATGACATTAGTATGTATATTTATTATTATGACTTAATTATGTTAATATATATTAGATGTTTATTAATGTGTTGTCAATTTTATGTTATTTTTAGTTTATGGTATGATCTTGTTTAGGATTGTTAGTCTTTGTTATTGTTTAATTTGATGCAGACGTATGTTTTATGTTATTTTTAGTTTATGTTATGCTTTTTTTTAGGATTGTTAGTTGTTTCTCTATTTTGACGTTGTGTTGTTTGATTGGTTACTTAACATTTTCCATCCAATATAGGTGTATGTTAAATGCATATATTATGTAAATAAAATGTTGTGGCATGACATTGTGTTGAATCCAGGTATCATGTAAAGAATTTGTTGTGGCAAATCTGTTTTTGGGCGTACCCAATCGTTAGTAATATTATTAAATTATGTTGTATCAACAATAGATTAGCAAAAATTTTCTGGGAAAATCTGTGTTTAGGTTCTTTGCATTATTTGTTCTATTCTTAAATCATATTGAATCAATAACAGATTAGCAAATGAGTAATCATTAACGAAAGTAACAACTTGTTTAAACATAAATACATAGTTTCAATAATATATAAACAAAAACTGGAAAGATACTGAAGGTTGTGTCTTCCAAAAAGGGATTACAAATATGTAAATGTATGTGCGATACATAGCTAGACTGCGATTGTATATTAACAGACATGAAATATAGCTACTCGTTGGTTGACATCGTCGATAACCTTTGTCTGATAACACATTAGTTTAATGCGCATCATCTTGTGTTCTTCAAAGTGACAATCTTTTCCAAATTGATACCAGTTTCCTTCCATGACCAAAGATTGTATTTGAAATGGGTTTGTCTGTTTTAAAAGCACTTGTAAATTGATAGCATATACGGCATTCATGTGGACAATCTCTGCTTTTCTGTACTTGTGCATGTCCAAGGCATCCCAGATTGGTGAGTTGATTATCTGGTTGGTCACATAAGATTTTGCATATGTTAGAATGTTGTACTACTTATATGTAATGTTTGTTTTTGCGATATTATTAGTAACATATTACCAGTTTGTAGTAGTAGCCAATATCTAGATGGAAGGGTGTGTAAACAACTCTGTCTTCATTTATGTGAGATGCGTGATGGTACCATGTGCATATGTGTTGCATTCGCACGTCTGCAAAAATAAATTTGGTCTTAGTTAGTTATTTTCTTTATAGTTTTTTCTCCCAATATTTGATGTTTTGTTACAAGTTTAAGTTATTTATAAAATCAAAAACTTACCATGTCTGTCGCGATACATAAGTGTTCTTGGTGGTCTTTTTAACAAAGTTGTTCGTATATCTTCCCTGCTCAATCCTAGTCCATCATATCCTCCTATTACAACAACTGATAAGGTATATTTGCCTAGGTTTTTGAACACAAGCTTCTGACCACACTCTATTCCTGCTGTTACTACAAAGTTGTCCCAACCGCATCCTTTGAATGTATTCATTCTAATGACTCTATCCTCCCATGGTTTTATTCTCTTGTGGCAAACTTGGAATGTCAGACCATCGTAATGGAGTGTGAATGTGTTTTTCCAAATATCTTGTAAGAAATCCCCTGGCAGTAACTGCAAGTAATTTTAGGAAATTGTCAATTTAGATACTGTATGAAATTGATAAGTTAGATATAGATTTTTTTAACCGTGAATCCTGGTGTATATGTTGACAAACATCTGATCATTCTTGGTCCTATAGTACGCCTGTCATACCCTGGACACTCTGATCCATTTATGTCATATACCGTAACATAAAAGTCTTCTTCTCCTTGCCTTATAAAATGGATTGTTGCTGTGTTGCGAGGCACATTGGATGCAACAAAGGCAATCCATTCTTTGTCCGATAACACCCATTTGCCATCTATGTTTGTGATCTCTGTTTTGTAACGGTACCTGTCATGGCCGTTCAGTACAACATGTTGTTTGGAGTCTTAAATTACTCTGTAAATACGTCGGGGTAGGATCTGTTTTGGTAATTTTAAAGTAAGTAATATGCAATTAATCCTGCATTCTTAAATGCATTGTTTCAATGGCTTGTGATAACGTAAAATTTGATGGTTTAGTTTTACCTGTGCATGTCATGAATGTATTCAAAAAGAAATTGTTGTGCCATCCTGTTTCCACATTAATAAATCATGAAAGTGAATATAAGTTTTTGGTTGCTAATAGTAATTGCTAATGGTGAAGGATGTGTTGACTTCAGGAGATTAGTTTGTTGATTTACAATGGCAAATATTCTGTAAAGGAAGGTTAACCTATGTAAAGCAATTCCTAAGTTTTAATCCAATATTACAATATGAATATGAATTTTGTGAGAATGATTGTTGTGATATGTTAGTGGATTATGCTTTTTACACTCAAACACATTAACAGATCATACTTATTATATGAAAATTTAATATAGACTTTAATGATCATGATAGGGTTTATTTAAGTTTTATCATATATCATTGTTATTAATATCAGGGGATTCATAAGGAATGGGACAAAAATATGTTATACATGATTCTAAGTTTATTTTAATCCTATCATCGATGATCTATACATACACTATTAGGTTGCAAATCGAATATATAGATAAATCATATAAAAGTATAGTTAATTTACGTATAAAAAGTGTGTTTGTGATTACCTTTAGATCTTTGAAGGATTTCGTTATTGATTAACTTGATTTGGTAGAAGCAGATTTTGTTAGATGGTTATGTAGGGGATGATGAATTGTGAGTTTTATAGGTTTTAGATGCATGTGTAGGTATTTGTATATAATATATATTCGTTTTTTTGTTTTTTTTTGTTTTTTGTTTTTTTTTTTAAATTGCCTATAAATAAATCTTTTCCTTTTGTATAAAATTTTGTACATTATTATATTTGTTATATGGTTTGAATAATTGATTTAGATTTAGTTAAAATTTCGAACTAAAATAAAGTTTTTGACCTCAATATATTGTTATTTTGGTTGTGCTTTTGTATATATATAACAATTCATGAATGATGTTATTTGATTGAATTATATATATTTGACCGTATTGTAAATGTAAATTCTTAAATAAGTATATCACGTTTTGTTATTTTGTTATATGTAGTTAGTCAAAACTTTTTAATTGTTGAAGTTTATGATTTTTTTTACGTCAATTTATTATATGTTATGTTAAAATATTGTTTTATACATGATATGAGTTAGAATTGCATGTTAAAATATATATAGTGTTGTATAAGTAAAATAGGTAATCATTACCTATATTTTTATATAGATTAATTTATTGTTAGTACTTGTTAATTGATTTTTTATTTTGTTATACTATTACTTTAGTAGTATACTCAATATAACATCAAAAACACTTGTTTATCTCCGATCATGAGCATCAAATTTCCGGTATTCAATCGATTTTCTTTCCCCCTCTTTAGATTTTAGTTTTTATTGTTTTTTAATCGAATGCCTGATATTATATCTTTTTTCACCTTAGTGATTGAGATTATGTTTAATATTATTGATTCTTGATGATAACTGTTTTGGTTAGTTCAGATATTGTTTTTTTATAACAATTTAGGGTTAATTTTAAGATTGTATATTTGCATGTGCTGTTTATTTTTTAGTTTGTGAAACCCCTAATTTGGTAATTTTATCAGATTAAGATATTCTTATGTATTATTTTATTAGTTATTTATTATATTGTGATTTAAATTGTTGTATTCTATATTGTTATTTGTTTATTGTTGTATCTAAAGTTATTGTTTTGTTAGTTTAATAGTTTATGATCCTTTAGATTATTCATGTGTTTGATAAATCAGTTGTTATATGAATGTGAATGCCTCTCAAATCCATCATGTATAAAAGAATATGTTATATACAAACATACTTAACATCCTTTGATTATCAAGACCTTTTAGTGATTACGACCATTAAGTATATACCAGTGTAAACATACCTACAATACTTTCATACAGCAAGTCTTATAAGGTTTTTTTTTACTTTGTGAAGATAATAGTGTGATTTGTGTTAGTTTAATAGTTTATGATCTTTTAGATTAGTAATGTTTGTGCTAAATCAGTTGTTAAATGAATGTGTTTCATTAAGTAGGGTTGTGCATTGTAGTTAGTAATGCTTTGTAACATATTATGAATTAGTTTACGCGATCATAATTGATTTGTAAAGGATGTTATTTAGTTGTTAAATTGGGAATTTAGTTGGATTTTGTTATGTGTGTGTTTGTTGGTTGAGTGTTGGCAGTTGATTTTTTATTGTTGATGTAGTTCAATATGGATTTGCTGTTATAAATGGTGGTGTGTTGTGTTTTGTATTTCCCGTTACTTATAAGTTGATGTGGTGTGTGGCATAAAATGATAGGAACAAAGTTTGTTATTGAAGTCGATAGTAATACATATCGGAAGAAGCTGGTATATTTGTTGTGTTTAAACAGTTTTCAAATTTGAAAAATAATTTTTTTTTTGTTATTATGATGTTGTAATCGTGTTTATTAACAATGTTATGTTTTATTTTATTTCAGGATCTTCCAGTTTGGTTCAAGAAGGTTTATATTAATGGCAAAACATGGGTTTATTTGATTAACAACAGATGTAAGAAATTTAAGGTGTTGTTAAAGGAAAGAAAAGGACAATGGAAATTTGATAAAGAAACTTGGGAACACTTCATTAAGCTAAGTGGATATGAAGATATTACATTGTTACACTTTTTAAACGAAAGTGCGGATACATATTATTTAACAGGGTATGATGCAAATGGTATTGAATCAGGTGGTTATGGAACGTTGAATGTATCAGGAAGACTTGCAAAGTGCACTGCTATAGTAGGTCATAATATAGAGGAATGTCCAATATGTTGAATATAGCATATGTTATTTAACTAAATTAGAATGTTTGGTTCTGTTAAGTATATTATTCGATGGTATTCAATAATTTATTTTTTGTGTTTTTTTCGTAGGTTCTACCGTTCAATTTTCTTCCTTATGTAGGTATTAATGTTTTCATGATTAAAGTGAATGGTTTTGAAGTTCAAGTGATGCATGGGCTTCAAGCTTTTCCTGGACAGAGCATAAATTATGGACATGTGTTTTCCGGATTGGATTGGTATGATGTTGTTCTTTTTGGAGGCTTTGTTCCTGGAAGAAGGATTGTATTGACTAACATTCTGAATAATAGGTTGAGTCTTATGAGTTTTATGGGTGATGGTCGCGAATTGACTACAGAAAAAGTTCCTCACACAGTATTGCATTTTGATCAACCAAAGCACATTTTTGATAACGGTAAGTATACATAAGTTCATGAGTTTTGTTTGAAAGTAATGTTTTTGAAGTGGGCTTACACGTTTCCTTAATTTTGTTGGTAGATCCTCGTATGTTCCAAATATGTAATTGGCGTGGTCATGAGTTGGAACACAATGATGAGAATAGACTTTTAACACGAAGCTTTATTGCTATGTGTTTGAGCAACACCGTCTTGTAAGTTTTTTTGAAACATTCCTTCTTTTATCAATTTCTTTTTGAAATGATTTGTTAATTAAGACGGTATTAACTAATAATGTTATATCGGATTAATGTAGACAATACCCGAGGGATTTGTGAAAGCACAAGCTATCCAATTATCTTCATGCATTGCTTCGACACAAGACATTTGCATTCGGATGTTTCGCACCAAGATATCCACTCAGAAAGGCGGATCGGACAACTCATATTTCTTTTAAAGGTAATTGGAGGCAACTTGCTCGAGATTGGAATTTGCATCAGAATCAGACATTAAGGTTTAAGTATGTGGCGGATGTTCCAGATGAGCAGGAGTTTATATTTTTTGGTGAAGAGCCAATATATATGCCTGTCTTTGATGTTTGTTGAAGTATGATTGTTTAATGGATTATTATGCTCTGGAGGTTTTGTTTGGAACGATTATTTTATGTTGTCGATGGTTAATTGTTAGAAGTATGATATGGGTTATGGTACAATAAAATGTACTTATGATGGTCGATAAACGTTTGTAGTTTTTATGTATTGTGTATGAAAATATAATCACTATGGTTTGTATTTTTTTGTGTTTGTTTGGTATTGTAAATTTTAATCTTCATTTGCAATTTTGTTGTGTTTTTTTTTTGTTTTGGTTTATTTTTATAGCTTATTTTTTTGTACAAACTTTTTTATATTAATGTTTAGTTTTTGATATATCTTTTTATGTTATATACATTTTGATTGACAAAAATGTTTGATTTTGATACAAACTTTTTTATCTTTTAATGATATATACATTTTGATTGACAAATTTTTTTGATTTAGAGGTTTTTTGTATTATTTGTTATTTATGAGGGTCAAAGTATATAATGTGTTTTAGTTGAGGGGTTTTATTGAATTTGTTGATAAATTTCTGCATGTTCATTGACATAAAGACGGCTTTTACAGTCACTTTATTTAAGTCTACTACTAAACTCTGCAATATTCATTGCTACTATCAGTAATACTCATTGCTACTATCACTATTGATAAATCAAAACAAAAAATTTGACTAATTGCACAATTGAATCATAGGTCATCTTTAATCAGGTATTTTTTTTGTCTTTGCATTTGTTACTGTCATTCATAGTTGATATGTTAGTTTTCATTTTGAATGCAGTTATTAATGTTATTTAGTAAATGTGATTATGATTTTGTTCATATTTAGGGTTTTAATACTTGATTGATAATCAAATACTACGTGAATATTGTTTTGCCCTGTTTTTGACCAAATACTGTTTCCATAATAATAATAATAGATCTAAGTGAAAGTTTGTTTTGTTTACAGGAAAATGACAACACAATTCTTGGTTGATTATAATCATGGGGAACATTTGGGTACTTTGGTATGTATTTTATTCCTGTTAATTGGTATATATGTGTGTTTGATATTTGATTTTTATTTATTGTTTCTATTTGTTTTTGCAGATGCTTCCTGACTACTTTCACATAAACTATTATAATAATAAAAATTATGTTTATCTGATTAACAACAACAGGATGAAAAGAAAAGTTTATATGAATCGTGTAAGTGGTAGTGACAAATGGTATTTTTCTGGGGATTCATGGAATAATTTCATAGCCTTGAGTGGTTATTTGAATATAAGAATGATAAATTTCATTAAGGAGGGTGTCGACACATTCTATGTTACGGCTTATGAGGAAGATGGAACAGAGTTCGGTGGTTATGGTATTATTCACACACGTAATAGAAAAGTTAAATGTGTTGGTGAAGTTGGAAATGATACTAATCTATCTTCTGTAATACTCTGTTTTGTAGTTTTCCTCTGTTTTGTTTTAATTTTAGTTATAGTTTATAATTTCATATATATACTCATATATATATATATATATATATATATTTTATTTAAGTGGTTTCCGCTAGAGTTTCTGCAAGATGTTGATAGGAATGAGTTTGTGATACGTTTTTCTGACATTGAAATACTCGTTGAGGCCAGGCAAGGTATTATTCCTGGAATAGATGATACCATTGGATTTCAATTCAATGTGCATTGGAATATAGTTGTGCGTCATGCGAATCTGATGGTTGGCGAACGCGTTGTGCTTACTAAGACAAATAGGAATGATATTCGGATTTCTTTAATGAGGTTTGATGATGATGGATTCCAACTTATTCATGAAGCAAACTTCCCCACTCGGCTTGCCTTTTTGCAAGGGCATGATGAAAATGAAACAGGTGATAAATTATAATGGGTATTGCAATGAAATAAGTATGTGTTTGAAATACGACCGTTCAAATAGTTATGTGTTATTCTTTATTTGACTTGTATTTCTTTATTTTAAGATGAGTGGTTGCTTCATGGTTGTAATTGGATAGACCATGCTGGACATTTAACTGAAGAATCCACATTTTACCAACGACTTTATCCGTTTGTGCTTGATTATGGTAGATTGGTAAGGATATTTTCTTTATTGAAATTCAAAATCTTGTATGTTTGACATATATTTATTAGTCTATAAGTTTGAAGATATCTTCTTTATATATTTTTAAAAAAACATGTTGCTCATTATTGCAGACTATACCGGAGCGTTTTGTGGATGCTAATCAACTTCAAGGTTTTCAACATGCAATTTTAAGAAGGATGGATATAGAAAGACGTGTAGTTTTGAAATTTGAATTTCATCCAGAAAGTCCATGGAGAAATGATCACATGACATTGAGGACTAATTGGAAGATTCTTGCTGGAGAATTTAACTTTCCAATGAACAAAATGATTCGGTTTCAGCTTGTTGGAACCACACTTGATCCTGATTTTGAAGTCGAGCTGTTCAATGGTCCTATTCCGTTGGTTCCTATATTTGATGTTTGCTGAGATGATGTGAGGTTCGTTCTTGATGTTGTGATGTGTTTAAGAACATGCTTTGTTTGGTATATGTGATAGATGTGTCGTGAAATAGAACTTGGTAGTTCATAGTTTGTTGTGGTTGATGCTGTTTCTTTTGGCATGTTTATGATGGATATTAGTACTAATTTTATGCTTAGGGTAATAGCATAGGAATTAACGAATGTATTTCGTAACTCTTTTTTTTACTATGTAAAATGCCGATGTAGTTATGCATTAGGTTTCATGGTATGTGAAATGTTACTATGTTTTATGTGTAGATATGTTGTTTATATATTTTCTGTCGTTGTGATTTGTAACTTCTTAAATCATTAACTTAGAAGCCATCAAATTAGTTGTTCCAGTATAGATTTTATTCACTTTGTTGAGACTCATGTAGTCTCAACAAACACAATTAAAATGACAATATCTATCTCTCTAATGTTGCCTAGAATAATGGTTCCAAAATGACTTGCAAACAAAACTTTCAAACTAAAACACAAAATTAAGCATAAATAAATAATCCAAACAAAAACAATTTTAAAAATATACAAAACATTGTATTTACATTCCAACTAAAAACTATCAGATAAAGTGTTTCGTATAATTTTTTTTTGTGAGTTGTTTTGATCCAAATCTTGTATTCCAGTTTTTAATTATTCATCTGCATCACGTGCTATTTTTTCACACTTCTTGATTGATTCTCACTTGTTGAAAGAAAAAATAATCAATGACTTATAAACAAAGTATAGATCGTATAATCAAAAACATACCTTCCGAATATCATAAACTTTTACAATGATTGTTTATTAATGAAATAAAATCAATACATTTAAACAATATACAATAAATTATAAAAACAATCATATATAAATTAATCATCAACAACATACCTTATGAATATCGTATACAAAATAAAAAATATGGATCATATATATATATATATTAATCAAAAAAATAACTTCTGCATCTCCTAAACGTCTTTGTGGCTACATAACACTACAAACAATATAAACAATATGGATCATATATATAATAATAAAAAACATAACCTCTGAACCTCCTAAACTTTTACCATGATTATTTACTAATGGAATAGAATCAATACAAATAAACATTATACAATAACTTACAAAAACAATCATATATAAATTAATCAATTAACTATATGGATCATATATATATATATATAATAATTAGAAACATATCTTCTAAATCTCCTAAATGTCTTTGTGGCTGCAACATACCTTCTGAATATATAAATTAATCAATAAACAATATGGGAAAAAATAATCAATGACTTATAAACACAATATAGATCATATAATCAAAAACATACCTTCTGAATATCATAAACTCTGAATCTCCTAAACGTCTTTGTGGCTGCATAACAATACAAACAATATAAACAATATGAATCATATATATATAATAATCAAAAACATTTATACAATAACTTACAAAAACAATCATATATAAATTAATCAATAAACAATATGGATCATATATATATATACGTTAATCAGAAACATACCTTCTAAATCTCCTAAACGTCTTTGTGGTACGCAACATACCTTTTGAATATATAAATTAATCAATAACAACATGGGAAAAAATAATCAATGACTTATAAACACAATATAGATCATATAATCAAAAACATACCTTTTGAATATCATAAACTCCGAATCTCCTAAACGTCTTTGTGGCTGCATAAGAATACAAACAATATGGATCATATATATATAATAATCAAAAACATAACATCTGAATCTCCTAAACTTTTAACATGATTATTTACTAATGGAATATAGTCAATACAAATAAACATAGATCATATAATCAAAAACATACATTCTGAATATCATAAACTCTGAATCTCCTAAACGTCTTTGTGGATGCATAACAATACAAACAATATAAATGATGCTGGTTTACTGATCAGGTTTTAATATTTCTATAGTCTCGTTATACCTATGGTCTACCCTAATGCACTAATGGGCAGTGTACCCAGTCGTGTGTAGTGTAGTATTCGGTAAAACCGAGGTCGTCCCAAGAGCTATGTGTGTTGGATAATTACTAAGTCTAGGTGTCACAGATTTTGATAAGGAATTAATTAATTAACTACTAAAGTAGATAAAAAGGCAAAGGTTTAATCAATAGAGGAGAGTGGTGCTAACCTAGTTATTCCTCCTAGCTAGTAATGTCTACGTCTACTTACTTCCAATTACTTCAGATGGGGTCAAACTCGAGAGGACAGCATTTGGTCAATTCGCCCTAACCTATCAGCAAAGATGCCACCACTGGAGAAGTCAGGTGTCCATTCATAAGTCCAGTTGTTCCTGGTCCCCTAAGCCAAGTCATTAAGTACCGCTACATGCTAGATTTATAATAGTGAGTGCTCGGGCGTTAGCAACATAAACACTCACCCCTAATTCTTAAGTTCATCCAAACGGTAGGTGATCAGTTGGTCAAATCGCACAAGTAGAAAGGGTCGTCGGTTGGTCATATCTTACCCTTCCCGTCTGGTCTACTCACTTAGGGTCAGGTTGGTCATATCTCCTAAGCAACTAGCCTCTCTGACCATTCAAATCTACGAAACAAGGGTAGCTACCAATAAACTATGCATGCATACACTTAGAAATAATTGATCGGAAGTAATGTAAACGCAAACAAAACAATTAAGGAATCATAACTAGGCGAGCACCAAGAGGTGCTTAGCCGCTCATATTAACCGTACAAATCAATTCAATATTCAAAGTTACGAAATACATGAATCGAAAGTAAAGAAAAGATAAAATGCTAATGCTTATCGTAGGGGAGTGATTTATCCCTTGGAGACACTCAGTATGCTCCTCTAGACCGCCTTTGGCTTCTTCCCACGTTCTTTGGTTGTGGTGTGTGGAATGGGATGCTTTGAAATTTTGGAAATCGTGGGGTATTTATAGGCGGATCGGGTTCTGGCGTAACTAATATAAGAGTTACGCAGTAATCTTCAATTTCTTCCTAATTTGCACTAGATCTGCGGTTACTGCGTAACCTTATGAGTGGTTACACCGTATCTTCAATATTACTTGGTTACGCCGTAGTTGGTGAAATAGTTACGGCGTAGTTATCAACGGCGTGGAACCTCATTTGACCTAATAAGTTACGTCGTAGTCTTTAGGGGAGTTACGCCGTAATCTTCTAATGAGTTGGCTTTCTGAGTCACGCTTTAGTTACGTCGTAATGTGAGAGATGAGTTATGACGTAACTTCTTCAAAGTCAGCATACTATGATAAATCTTTGATATTTCTCCAATTTCGCGTCTCATTAGCTCCGATCTTTGGTAATTTACGAAGTGGAAAACAATGGAAAACAAGCGTAAATCCATATAAATGATATAAATTACAAGCATTATCGGGGAAATTGACACTTAATATTCAGGACTATTTGATGTTATCAAATATCCCCCCACTTGAACTCTACTTTCCTTCAAGTAGACCTTATTAGAAAGATTCCTAAAAAGATATCTCCCAAAACCTGGAAAATATAAGTTTACAAATCCCTTATGCTAGAATAAAACAAAGTCGAACATCTCACGAAATGGGAACAAAACACTCAAATCTCTCAACTATTCTAAGTGTCAATTTTGGGGTGATCACTCAATCGCACAGTCATAGCATGTATTCTATCATAAGCTTGGCGGTTATACAAATCTCCACCACTAGAGTTAAGGGCTAAATAATTCTCGAAGGCAATATGGGTAGACACGACAAAGGTTAAGGGGTGACTCGTCATTACTAACATGACACAGCGAAGTGGACAAAATCAATGATACATGACCAAATCCATGGCCAAAACATCAAAGATTGCTCGCTGCATCACCTAGACACGCTTCATGACTAAAGGGTAGGATAAGACATGGGATATATAAATGGTGTAAAATAAAAATCAAGCAGGTAGTCTAAATCTATAACCAAGTCATCACCACTTACCGTCCGCCCAAAGTTCAAGCTTTGAAGTCAAGAAACCGGATCATGAAATACTAGGTAAATGTGTCATTAGAGGACGTCGTGATGGGCACACTACCTTTTCTCCAACTGTTGGCAAATTTACCAACTCCAATCTTCGAATGTGACCGAGGTGGCCTCCTCGATACTAAATCTATAAAGCTCATAGTGCTTATAACATCGCACTTTACAATAACTAAATAACATAACAACTATTTTTTTTTCAACATAACAATAATAACTAAACATAATATCCCCCCACTTGAGATGAACAATGGGAATTCGGGGGGTCTTCAATGATCTTTAGGAATATGTCGTCGACGAAAGTGTGATTCCCGAACCTTTCCACTTGAACCTTGAACTTAGGCAAATGATGACTTCCCAATCACAAATAAAGACTACAGGGTAGGCTAAGGTGTATAGGTGTATCAAAACAATATATTGAGTTAACAAAATGAAAGGAATGGCTCAGATGGGTGTATCTAGGGGTATCTTGCACTAAAGGTGAGTGCAACAAAAGGGTTTCACATGGGGGTTGAGAAGTCGAGGTGACTAACCGATAGACACACAATGGTAGGATATTTGGGTGATAATCCTATAATATTGCCTTCTTAAACTGAAAAGTCCAAATACATCGAGCTAACTCAACATACCTCGTCTATGGTCTCGAAATGATGCAAAGGCCAAGTTTTAAAGTTTACAAGCTACCGGCACACTCATAATTTGGTGGATTTGGGGTAAAATATTGGAAACGGATAAGGCTAATCTCACCATATAATATCAAGGGTTGTATGTGCTCGGCTAAGGTCTAATCTAGTTAGGTTAAGAAAAACATGTCAAAATTTTAAAAATGGCATAATTTTTCAAAATAAACTAGAAAAACGAGGGCAAAATAATGTTCAAGAGATAATTCTACTCCTGTCCTCCCACTTGAATTGTACAAAGTCCCTTTTGTACTAAGTGTTAAGTAAAGGTGAAGAGAAAAGTAGAATTAGAGCGAGAACTTCCACAAATTTGCTCCACAAAGAAAGAAGGACCACGAAAAAGAGACGTGCCTTCGTATAAGCATCATGAACAAACTTCAATCCCTGAAATCACACTACCGACAAGCATAAATCTAAAAATGAAAAATAAACCTAACTCACTTTCGTAGGAATCACGGTTGCATTTAGCATATGCAACAAGCCTTTTAAACCACTTGGTGTTCCAAGTGGACGAGTGAAGTCTCGTGAGGGTTTACAGGGAACACACCCACAAAGTTCATTTAAAATACTAATACAAGGTTATTGTGTTTTAAATTGAAAGAATTAAAGCAGAGGAAGGTTACGTCGTAACTCTTTGAGGAGTTACGCCGAATGCGGTAAAACTTGTCATAAGGCGCAAAGCGAGTGGCTATGGCGTAACCCGAGATGGTATTACGCGTAATTGGTAATCGTCTAAAATTCTGCAAAAGGTTGGTTACGGTGTAATCACAGAGATGAGTTACGCCGTAACTATGGTCAGATCAGCAAACTGCAGCAGCAATCATTTCCTCGTTTCCTGCAAAAATGGTTAAAAACACAAAACCCTACAGAAATGGAAATAAAACAAAAGAAATGGATAATTCGGGTTGTCTCCCAAAAGAGCACTTTTCTTTATTTATGAGTCTTTAAGTTAGACTCAGAGCTACGGGGCTTTATGGGGTCCCTTGGGCTTGCCCGACTTCCTCCATGTCTTTTTTATTTGAAAAGGGTTGGTCCCAAACATGCGTAGAAATAAACCGAGTCATGGCGTATCTTTTCTGCAAAAAATTAGCTTGTGTCACTCGCGACGAAATTTAACCTCTTCTTCCCATTTCCAAACTTTACTCGTAACCAATTTTCAAATGAGTTCCCCTGTATCCTACTTCACTTCTCTTATATTCGTCAAAACATGCCCATTCCTTGCTTTTGAGCCATTTAGGTTTAGGGAATTATCCTCCATCGCAGATATGTAGTTTGGGGTTGCATGTAGGCCACGCCACAGTGAAGTCATCAGACATGATAGCTGGTTCACAAAAATGAATGGTCCAATCAATCTCGGTGAACCATTTGCTAAAAACATTATGCCCTTGTAACCACTTTTTTCTGATAAGCTTTTCGTCTTCACAACACCACCAAACTTCCGCAGCCTCTTTAATCATTCTAATGAGATGTTGTCCTCCTCTGTTGCATCGTTTTTGAAAAGGGGAACACGTGGGCAATGTTACTTTGGTCCCATCAATTAAACATGTATCAGGACCACAACAGTGAAGTCTTCGTAACAAGCGTAGCGGGTACAAAGCGTGGGATCTCTTCCTCATTGCTTTCATTGTCACTTGATTCGGTCCCCTGTAAATGGCCAAAGTATGAAGGCGGAAACCTATCGGAATCATCTAATTCAATCCTCGGTGAATCTTCAGTTGTAACAATTTTATCCGGTTCAAGGCATAAGGTTTTGTCCAATTTAAATTCTATTCTATCACCATAATATGCCAATGAGTCGAGGAACGGTTTACCAAGAATCAAACGTTCCTTTGTGTTTTTCTCCATGTCCATAACCACAAATTAAGAAAAGAATTTATCTACCTTTACACAAGTTCCACCGGTAATTCCTAACAGAACAGCCTTGGTCTTATATGCCATCTCAATCACGATATCCGTATTCCAAAGATGAATTAATTTGAGTGTCAAAAATATTGAGAGAGGCATGATATTTACGCTAGACCCAATATCTATAATCCCCAAAATATCATAATCCCCAACTGAACATGGAATGACTAACCCGTTAGTGCTAATATCTTTAAGCGGAAAGCGAATTGATTTCGACTGGTTAAACTTTACGAGACATAGTTACGCGTGTAACTTCGGGGAAATAGTTACGGCGAATGATCTTGGTTGTCGAGATTCCCTCCTTCAGAATTTCTACGTTGTAGAATAGCACTCCTTAATCAATTCCTTCGAATTATTATCAACAAAAACAACATTGCACCCAACCATAGGTTTGGCCATCTCCGGCTCCACGTTACTCATCTCTATTTCAGCACTAATCTTTTATATCATTATTTCAAGGTTTTTTAGCGTTTCGTCGTGCACGAGAGATTTTTATTTGTGTTATCCTAGAAATCCCTGAGCCATTTATCTTGTTCTTTTTGCTTATGGGCTGAACTTTCCAGGAATTTGTTTATGGTTTCTTCAAGATTGGGCTTTCTTTCTCCATAAAGCCCACGGTTGTAATTTCCGCGGTACCCGTCACTATTTCGATTATCTCCGTAAAACGGTCGATTTTCTCCATACTTGGCTTCTTCAATTATATTTTCTTTGTCAACGTGAGGACAATTCTTCGTGAGGTGTCCTCCCCCATAGCTTTCGCAAGGTGTCCTCCCCCATAGCTTTCGCAACCCACTTGGATGGCATGAACGGTTTCTCTGACTTTTAGCATATCCCGACTTAGATTTTCGATTTTACTAGCGATTCTTTGCAATTAGTCAAAACTTCGCTTTGGTTTCTTTTGCTTCCTCCGTCGTGCCATTTTTGAGAATGGTCAGCCATCTTTTGAATGGCTTCAATTGCAAGAGTAGGAGTCATGTTCGAGATAGGTCCTTGATAGTCCAACATCTGTCTTGTAGTCACGTTGATTCCTTTGTGAAAGATGTTGACCTTTTCGGTTTTCAGTTATGAGTAGGACATTTGTAAAGGAGATCGTTGTATCTATCCCAAGCTTGATACAGTGTTTCATCGTCTTCTTGTTTGAAGTTATGGATCTCCAAAAGCTGGGTAGAAATCTTCGACGGTGGACAATACCTCTAAATGAAGTGCTTCTTAAGTAGAGCCCAAGTATTAATTGCCTACGGCAATCTTTCAATCCATCTTACATTGGCTCAGTAAAGAGTCATAAGGAATACCCTTAGCATACTTGACATCATGAGACATGCCCGGAATGTTGAAAAGGCTTGCGATGTATAGGAAATTTTCAACGTGCTCATATGCATCCTCGTCCCTGTTTCCTGAAAAAGGGTTAGCACGAAGCTCCCTCATAAATTGGTCTTTAATTTCGAAATGGACATCAGCTCCAATCGCCGGTCTTACGAGACTCGGCCCTTGTTCTGCTCTTGTCAACGCCAAATATTCCTCAAGAGTGAGGTCATCGATGTTAACAACTTCCATGGTACCTAACACCTTGAATAATGATCGTAAGAAATATAGAAAAGTTTAAAACAAAATGAAAACGAAAGACTTAATAGCAATCCAAATATAATTCCCCGGCAGCGGCGCCAAAAACTTGATGCACGTTTTACTGACCAGGTTTTAATATTTATATAGTCTCGTTATACCTATGGTCTACCCTAATGCACTAACGGGCAATGTACCCGGTCGTGTGTAGTGTAGTATTCGGTAAAACCGAGGTCATCCCAAGGGCTATGTGTGTTGGATAATTACTAAGTTCAGGTGTCACAGATTTTGATAATGATTTCGATAAGGAATTAATTAATTAACTACTAAAGCAGATAAAAAGGCAAAGGTTTAATCAATAGAGGAGAGTGGTGCTAACCTAGTTATTCCTCCTAGCTAGTAATTTCTACATCTACTTACTTCCAATTACTTCAGGTGGGGTCAAATTCGAGAGAACAACATTTGGTCAATTAAGCCTAACCTATCGGCAAAGATGCCACCATTGGAGAAGTCAGTGTCCCTTCATAAGTCAGTTGTTCCGGTCCCCTAAGCCAAGTCATTAAGTACCGCTACATGCTAGATTTATAATAGTGAGTGCCCGGACGTTAGCAACTTAAACACTCACCCCTTAATTCTTAAGTTCATCCAAATGGTAGGTGATCAGTTGGTCAAATCGCACAAGTAGAAAGGGTCGTCAGTTGGTCATATCTTACCCTTCCTGTCTCAGTCTACTCACGTAGGGTCAGTTGGTCATATATCCTAAGCAACTAGCCTCTACCGCCATTCAAAACTACCGAAACAAGGGTATCTACCAATAAACTATGCATGCATATACTTAGAAATAATTATACGGAAGTAATGTAAACGCAAACAAAACAATTAAGGAATCATAACTAGGCCAGCACCAAGAGGTGCTTAGCCGCTCATATTAACCGTACAAATCAATTCAATATTCAAAGTTACTTAAATACATAAATCGAAAGTAAAGAAAAGATAAAATGCTAATGCTTATCGTAGGGGAGTGATTTCTTCCTTGGAGACGACTCAGTATGCTCCTCTAGACCCGCCTTTGGCTTCTTCCCACGTTCTTTGGTTGTGGTGTGTGGAATGGGATGCTTTGAAATCCTGGAAATCGTGGGGTATTTATAGGCGGATGGGTTCTGGCGTAACTAATATAAGAGTTACGCCGTAATCTTCAATTTCTTCCTAATTTGCACTAGATATCTTTGGTTACGGCGTAACCTTATGAGTGGTTAGTATCTTCAATATTACTTGGTTACGCGTAGTTGGTGAAATAGTTCAGTAGTTATCGTGGCGTGAAACCTCATTTGACCTAATATAATTACGTCGTAGTCTTTAGGGGAGTTACGCGTAATCTTCTAATGAGTTGGCTTTCTGAGTCACGCTTTAGTTACGGCGTAATGTGAGAGATGAGTTACGCCGTAACTTCTTCAAAGTCAGCATACTATGATAAATCTTTGATATTTCTCCAATTCCGCATCTTATTAGCTCCAATGCTCGTAATTTACCTGAAAAAGGAAAACAATGGAAAACAAGCGTAAATCCATGTAAATGATATAAATTACGCATTATCGAGGGAAATTGACACTTAATATTCAGGACTATTTGATGTTATCAATAAACAATATGGATCATATATATATAATAATCAATAGCATTTATACAATAACTTACAAAAACAATCATATATAAATTAATCAATAAACAATATGGATCATATATATATAATAATCAGAAACATACCTTCTAAATCTCCTAAACGTCTTTGTGGCTGCAACATACCTTTTGAATATATAAATTAATCAATAACAATATGGGAAAAAATAATCAATGACTAATAAACACAATATAGATCATATAATCAAAAACATACCTTCTAAATATCATAAACTCCGAATCTCTTAAACGTCTTTGTGGCTGCATAAATACAAACAATATAAATAATATGGATCATATATATATAATAATAAAAAACATAGCTTCTGAATCTCCTAAACTTTTAACATGATTATTTACTAATGGAATAGAATCAACACAAATAAACATTATACAATAACTTACAAAAACAATCATATATAAATTAATCAATAAACAATATGAATCATATATATATATATATAATAATCGGAAACATACCTTCTAAATCTTCTAAACGTCTTTGTGCGTGCAACATACCTTCTGAATATATAAATTAATAAATAAACAATACGGATCATATATATATATATATATATATATATATATATATATATATATATATATATATATATATATATATATATATATATATATATATATATATATACAATAATTAGAAACACACCTTTTAAATATCCTAAATGTTTTTGTGGTACGCAACATACATTCTGAATATCATGCACAACCTAAAAAACATCACAATAGTACAAAAACAATTCAAACAATATAAACAATATGAATCATAGATATATAATAATCAAAAAAATATAACTTCTGAAATTCCTTAACGTCTTTGTGGATGCATATATAGCATAAAGATTACAATAAAATTTTATAGAATCATACATATAATCAAATTTTTAACACGCCCTAAATATAAGCCTATAATATATCACAATATATATTTTCCTAATATATCCTCATATAATTAAGGAGATAAATATGATAAAAAAAAGTAAGAAACATATATACCATTACAAAAACAGTCGTGTATATAGATTATGATTTGGAGTATGTAACCAAAAGATTCATTAGCCTAATTGGTTTGGTTACTTGAGGCGTTTAAACATTATCAAACAAATTCAGGTTCGAACCTCACCATTGTACATTTTTTGTATTAAAATCTAACATGTATAACAGATTAACACACTGCCAACGTGGCATTACGTGGCATTGAATGGGCAAAACGTGGCAATGACGTGGCATTATGTGGCATTTCGGGTAATTAATGACATCATGTGCATCCTTTTATATATATGTTAGATATATGTATATATATATATATATATATATATATATATATATATATATATATATATATATATATATATATATATATATATTAGTGTAGTTTTGTAGGAGTACCTTTGTACTCCTAAGAGCTCTACCGAACGTATCCCTCGCATTGTTAGTCCTCCATGGAGTTTCACGCCGAGGCTCCAATTATTACATCCGTTGACGGGGTGCCCTTGTTTATGGGTTAAATTATTATGGATAACGCTATTAGAGGTCGACCAACCTCTCTTTTCCTTCCTTTATTTTTTGTTGGTTAAGGGAATGCATAGTATTTAGGGGCGTTTGTTGCATTACGATATATTATGCATGATATTACAGACTTTATTACGATGATTTTTTTTAGATAAATTATTACAACCAAGTATTTTAATTTTGACTTTTACTTTTTGACTTTGACATTTTGTCTTTCTATTTTAGGAAATATTTTGTATGCAAGAAATTATGTGTGAATCTAACTATTGCAAGTCTTGTATGGGCGAGACTTGTAATAGGAGAATTGACATGATAATTGCTATGTTAATTCACCTTAAAAGGTTTTCATTTTATTTATATTAAGTGTATACTCATCAACTATCTTTATAGTTGACCGTTTTTCTCTTATGTATTTTAGGTGATCATAAGTAGTATTTATGAAGGCATTGCATGAAGTCGTCATTTGATTCACGTTAAAGAACTCATCCGTTACTACGGATGTGTATTTTCAAAGACAATGTTTAAATAATTTTGAATTATGCTTTTATTATCCAGTGTTGGATAAAATGTTATAGCAATGTTGTAAAACTTTAATTTAATTATTGTGTTATTGTTTTATAACTATATGCTTGTGCCTTGATCTGTCGCATTTCCCGTGTTTCCGCTTTAGCGGGATGCGACATCTGCAAAATACACTTGCATTTTATGATATACGGTTTCTACAATGCCAAAAGTAAAGTCGACTGCTTTACATTTTATGCCTTCCGATTTTTGCGACACCAAAATAGCCAATCAAGTACCACCCATATTAGCCATAAATTCTGCAAAAAGACAACATGCAAATCATAATTTAAACATAAATTATGCAAAAAGACAACATGCAAAACAAATTTTAAACAACACGCATAACCAAATATTCTACTTGTTACCCAACCAAAGCTTTTAAAATAATTTCTAATTTAAATGTAAAATCGAAAAAACTTAAATGCAATACCAAAACACCATGCTTAGATGGGTGCCAAAATTCGTTGTTTTCTAGTTTGATGTAATACTGGTTTTTGTACCATTCTAAATGTATCGCTTAATATCATTTGAAAATAAGCTTTTGGTACTGGTATGTTTTTACAAAAGTAATTGTGGTTTTAACAAAATATATCAATATATTAGACAAAGTAGGCCAAAAATCATTGCAAATGACAGTGACAAAAAGGCCTTGACTAATGTGTGACAACTGGCAATTTAGGGAGTGTATTTTAGGTAACCGCATTACGTTAAACTAAACCGAGTTTTGCCTTTATCACTATTTTTATAAACCGTGACTTGATTTTATATCGTCTATTGGTTTCTACGGTTTATTTTATTATTAAATGCGTTATCATATGAGTTTTAACTCTATTTGGTAGGCACTATTCGATTCGGCACTAGAAAAGCCTAAAACGAGAATTATTGTAACTTTTAGACCGTAACTCGAAAATTGACAAATAAATAGTCAAAACTCGTGGAAAAACGGAAATAACGATATTAGAAAGTCGAATGAATGTTGTGGGACACTCGTGGGACAATATATGAGCTCGGGAATGGGTAAACGGGATAGTTTACAAAAAATGGCGACCACGGCCCCTCTTTTTTCCTTAGGCCGGCCACCCCCTCCTCCCCTCTCTTTTATTTTTAAGTCTCTAGCTCCCACCTATAAATACCATCTGATATCCTCACTTCCACTCTTTATTTCTCTCTCTAAAACACACACACTAGCACTTTCTGTCTCCCTTTTCTCTCTCTAAAAACCCTAGCCACCACCACCATAACCGGCCGCCACTTTCCGGCGAGATTCCGGCCGAATTCCGGCACGTCAGCCCACACCTCCACCACCAAATCAAAGATCTCTTCATCCTCTTTCCAACCATATATTACACGCTCCATTTGGACCTCCATAACACCTTCAAATCTTCGAATCAAGATTCGCACTTTTAGCGTTTCAAGTGGGTTTTGCAATTGGTGCTTGATTAAGGTAAATGGAACAAGATTAGAGCTTGTTTGAGCTTATAGAAGGCTCGTATCGATTATTAGGGTTTCGACCTAATGACCAAATTTGGGGCTTTTGGGTGGAACATGAAATTAAGTCTAATTAGAGTCTAAATAAACAAGTAATTAGTGTTTGGTTAGTGTGTGGTGTATCAATTTGATGGGTTTTTGCATTTTAGGTCTAGTTTCATCTTTTTGGTTAGAATAGATGATGGGTTTTGTGTTTGGTTATTGATTGAAGCTTGAATGATTGGATTTGGATGTTGTGGAATGGATTTGGGTGATGATTGATTGGTTTGGAAGGGTGTATGAGCCACATAGGGCACGTACGTGGCCCTTGGCTTGCGTACGTGACCCACTTGGGCCACGCAGTGGGTCGGGTCGATTTGGTAGCTTGTTGGTTGATGTAGTTGAGGTTTGGGTGAGACGCGTGGAGCCAAAAAGCTTCAAGGGCTTGTTTGGTTCACGTGGTCTTAACCGCGACCGTGTCATGACTATTAGGGTCATAACATTGGTTTTGAGTATATTTGGTTGATTGATTGGTTGGCGAGATTGTTTTGAGTTGGTTTGGGATCGAATTGCGCTATTATGACTTTTAAATTTGGACTTGATATATATATTGTTGACTTTGAGCTACGTCGGCGTTACTTTGACTTTTTAGTCAATAGTTGACTCCGACAAAGCCGTAATATGGACTTTAGTATAATTTGGACTATTGATTGATTAAAAGCCGAGAAGTTATGACTCGTGCTTGTGGACTCAAAACGAATAACGATATGAGATTAATATTGGAATTTGACAAAATATATATTTATACATGAAAATGCTAATAGAATTATGAAATGTAAATAATAAATGGGCTTTTGTACCAAAATATCGATAACAAGACTTATCTTGTTATTTACCATTTTAAACGGAAACTAACGACTAAATTGGAAATGTTTTGTAATGAATAAGTAATTAATGTTTCGAGTACACGTTTATCAATAAATGTCAATTGTAGACATTTAATACTAGTTTAAGTATTTATTTACTTACGTTGTGTGCATGGGTTACGGATAACCTAACGTTAATAATGTTGATCCACGTGGGTAGCGGACTTATTAGGTTGACGAATCTAATAAGAGCCCACTAGGTACGTTGGGTAACCTTATTAATGGGTGAATTATCCTTATGACTCTTTAGGATATGATTGATTTATATGATAATAAGCGACACGAGTAAATAAATGAGTTTATCGAGTTGACGAATTCAATAAGGTCTACTATTTATTTCGACACTTATTGGACTATAGAGCTTATCACTTAGACGTCTCATTGTGTTGCATTGAGTTATATATTGGTTGTTTGAGTGCATTCATAGCATCATATTGAGTCGATACACCCACACGAGGAATACCAAACACTAGGATTAAATGGTGAAACGAGACATTTTTGGAAATAACGAAATAGAATACATTGGGGTAGATAACGTTGATTTCGAGAGATATATATTAAATTTGTTCTACATTAATAGGTTGTGCCGAGTCGATAGTTGATGTGCCGTGATTACCGTTATCTTCTGCTAGTGTTTATTTGTACGTTGATTGCTTGAGGTGAGTTTCATAGCCCCACTTTTATCTACGTTTTAACTACGTTTTAAACTATTTTAGGGTGAGAATCATGCTACTGTTTTTGGACTGTTAAAACTATATGGATTTGCTTATATGCTTGACTGTTTAGATAGATGTGCGGTAGTTGTTGCCTTAGTATAGGTTCAACCGTGCCTAACTAAGAATAGTGTGACATATTGGATTTCATAAACACATAACAAACAATAATATGGGTCGAATTCAATAAGAGTTTAGAGAGAGAAAGTGGGAGCCTTTCTAGAGAGAGAAAGTGAAAGAAAACATAGAAGGTTAGATTAAGAGAAAATGAAAGGTCCAACCCTCTACCTTGGGAGGTAGAGGGTATTTATAGTTACAAACATAACGACCTCCTATCGGCCTGTGGATCAGGTATACAGTGGGTAAAGACCCGTCCTTCCTCCACGGTGTTGCTCTAAACTAAATAGCTAACTAAATAACTAGTAAATAACGTAATGTCTACGAGCTAACATATGCTAGACTATAGTTGGGGTGACCGACTCTTTACTATGGAATTTCTAATTCCTAACAATCTCCCCCTAAGGGAGGTCACCCCATGAATTACATTTTGTGTCCTAGCATTCTATTCTTGACTTCGTTCTTGAGCTCGTAGACTTTAATTCTTCAATGTCCACATTCTTTGTGCTTTTGTAGTGACTCTTCATAGTCCGATTATTTTGTACTTTAGGTGGAGGTCTTTGAACTGATCCACATCTTGATGATCTTCGAGCTTTCTTTGAGATCATCACCACGATAAATCTCGATCACCCTTTATTGTGTTGCCATCATGTGAAGTTGTGACTTTTGGACCGACATGCTCACACTTTCGGATCATGACATCTTTTCATCAGAGTAGCGGAAGCTTTTATGATTCATGATATTTGCATGCGTAGCAAAAGCATAGTATAGAAATATCGAGCCGTGTTATGTAGATAAGCACAAGTCATGATTTCTTCAATTAAGTGTGGATCCTGTGAGCATGCGGCTTTGGATTGACTCCTCAATTACGATCATTTTGCAATCGTCGGGTGTACACGCATACGACGGTTAGCAATAAAGCGCCGCTAAAGTGTCTTTGATCACTTTCGTTGAATTGAGGTACACGCCCACGGTTCCCGTTGATCGATACAAGTCACTGTGATCGGTAGGATTCCAAAGGATCTCCTTGAGGGTTTCGCAATGTTCTAGTTGTTCTCAAACCGGAACGTCTCAAAGAAGACAACACGGATTGAGTGAACCAAATAATTGAGATTCGATTGATGAAAAATGATTTAAAAACAATCGCGTATTGCTTAGAAGAAAGATTTTGCAATACTGACGAAGGTTTTATGAGAAAGATCAATTTTCAATCAAAACACTTTTTGTATTTGAAAATAGTACACATTCGACGTGCTAGAGAAAAGAAGAGATTTTCACATCGAACGGTTTTTCCAAAAGTATTTTTTCAATAAGAGATACTTTTTGTGTTTGAAAACATAAGTACACATTCGACGTGCTAGAGAAAAGAAGGTTTGCACATCGAATGGTTTTTCCAAAAGTATTCGTCAATTCCAATCCCGGACCAAGGTTGATTCAAGAGTGAATCGCCCCATTGTTTCTATCCAGTTGTCACATGGTTGATCTATAGAATAGATCTCACATGCCACCTACCAAGAGCTTGTTTGATGTTGGCTCCAGAAGGCTTTCCATCATCATTGTGAATATGTATGCATATCACTCGGATGTTCTGACAATACCACAAGGATAATGCGTAGGACTCTTAATATATACTTACTTTCCACATTGTGTGAAACAGGAAGTCTTCAAGAATTTAGTGTCCTAATGAGATATTGTGGATGATCTCTTGGCTCTAGACTCAATCGTGCACATTTGGTTCCTATGCCGAGACTAGGGAGAGGGTCTCCTTCTTCAATATCAACAATCTCTAAGAGAAAGTCGATAGATAATGTCGGTTCCCGTGAGAATGAAACAAGCCCTTTTAAGAGGAACTTGAGTGGTTTGGGAAGTTTAGTGCGGTCGTCACTAGGTTCATGACGTCTTGTCTTCAATACCGAGTTACCTAAGTAACCACCGTAGCATATGTATTGAACCGGTTTTACGCCCTAAGGTTGAATTGACGGAGGGCTATTTCTTTTCACCCTTTTCACATTCAGTTCTTTTTCATTCTTCAACCTCTTCAGTGCTTACCGAGACTTCATAACTAGAACCTTATTGGGTTTATTCCGATTACTAGATCTCGTCTCGATCCGCACTCTTCCCATATCTCACTTTTCTCCTTTTTTTTTAATATACCTAAAGACTCTACACTATCTAGTGGATTGTCCACAGGTAGATCCCTCAGGTTCTGGCGGATCGTGGGAACAAATACCTAACCTAACCATCCTTATAACACCATGCATAAAGTAAAATGGTCGGTCTTTTGGTACAGTTCTTTCCTTCTCGAAACCAATTGAAAAATCATTTGGAAAAACAATCAAGGTACTTGTGATACGAGATCAAAGCATTTTGTACCTTAATAGTTTTGATCATTTAGAAAACCTCCCCCTCAACATGTGCATATTATTTAGCAATTGTTTAGCACATGGAGGCAAGAGGACTTTGAAATATTTTCTTTGATCACAATTTTCATACGAAAAAGCCATTTGATTTTCTTGGTAAAATTCTCCCCCTCAATATGTGCATAGGATAAGAGAAATCATTTTAACACATAGAGGCAAGAGTTCTTTTGAAGCACATCCACGAACACACAAGCCATTAAGAAACCATTTTAAAACACAATCAAGGTATTTTTTATAAGTCTCTTTTAAAAAAAACTTTTGTACCTCGATAGTTATGCTCCCCCTCAATATGTGCTTCGAGATTCGAAAGCGTTTAGCACATATGAGAGAGCGACTACGATTAAATCAAACCGATCACCTTTTATCAAATTTCATTATTAAATCACAAATTCTCCCCGATCAAAAATATCAAACCCTTTGAGATTTTGGATCCCAAGTGATTAATCACGGTTTAGAAAAACATGGGAGAATATGTGGCCCGGTTTAAATACTCATCATGTTTTTGGATAAATCCTCCTCCTCAACATGTGCATTGTGTATGAAATCGTTTGGCACATGGAGGCAGGAGTGCCTTTAAAGGACTAAAACCGATTCCATTTAAACAGATAAGAGATTTAACTTACTATCTCTACCCGATCAAAATTTCAAACCTTTTGAGATTTGTGATCCCAATTGATTTAAATCATTTAAAAGATTTTGGGGAAAGGCGTGGCTTGATTTAACTTTGAAAAATGAGAGATAAGGACCATTTTAAGACATTAAAGATTGTTAGTGTCAGGTATGATTGTTTTAAAAGACCTTTAAGTAAAATAAAACAATTTCACAATCAAACAAGAAAAGAAAAAATTTCATTTTGACAGATCTTTGAATTTTAAAGAAAATCATACCATAACATAACATAAAATCTTTAGATCACCACATTTTTTTGTACAAAGCGGACTCTTTTGAAGATATATTGTTTGAAAATATTTTAAATTAAATCACTCTCCCCTCAATCGATGACCGAAGTCGATAATTGAGTGACTTAAATTTTGATAAAAAGAAGTCCCGTGATTTTCAAAATTTAGTCCAATTTATTTTCAAAACAATATTTTTCCATTTTCAAAACAATATTTTTTCAAAGTTTTAGAAAAATGGTATCGTCAAGATTATCCTGGACAAAGATATGTTAGGTGGTTGAGAAACTTATGTTGTTCTTTGTAGGGCTTGGAAGAAAAACCGTCTGCAGATGCAGTGAGACTTCTTCTTACGTTGCATTTTGAATGCCAACCGAGGTCAAATTAAGCTCCGTTTCTTCAATCAATTAGAAGAAAACCATCTGCCGATGCAGTGAGACCTCTTACGTTGCATTTATGCCAACTCTACATAGAAGTCCAATTAAGCTCCGTTTCTTCATTTGTCAACTCAAGATCTAGTTACCCTTTCCTTTCTGCATCCAAACATCTTCAATTGTGGGATTCGGATCGGGAACATTCTTATAACCAATATACCTGCATACGTTAGTGAACACACATACGGATATATGGTGGTCGACAACACCCAAACGATGTCGACTAATAAAAGTCAATTCAACATATCAATCAGTTCATATAAGGTATGGGAATTATGTGTACATCAAACTCTAATCATCTAAACCTAACAATCATATCCTAGAAACCTAGTCCTTCAACATAAGTTAACATCATTTTTAATTAAGCACGAGGATAATTAAGAAAGCCCGTTAGATGATATAGATTTGAAAACATTCTCCCCCTCAATCAATGACTCATTTCATGAAAAGATTAAAAGTGCTGAAGTCATTGATTGAGTTTTCAAATTTAATAGAACTCTGGTGATTGTTTTAAAGCAACTCATTTACCACCTTTTTGTTAAAACAACAAATATTTTTACGAAGAATTTTAGGCGGAAAAACATTTGTGTAGGAACAGCAGTCCTTCGACATACTTTCCTCATTTAGATTTTAGGAAAAGTGCACGAAATATTTTAAAAATTTGTTTAGCGCAACACTTTTCTTTCTTTAAGAAGCGGGTTGCTATCGGAAATAATAGCAAGCCATAGTTTTAAGCACGGGTTCTGATCTGAAGTAGCGCAAGCCATTTTTGAAGCGGGTTCTGTCAGAAATAAGCGTAAGCCATCATTTGAATCGGGTTCTGATCGAGAAATAAGCGTAAGCCATTTTTTTGACATGTTTAGAAAGGAATATTTACACCTCCTACTCGAACTTCATCTAAAGTCCGTGCCATTATTGAATGACATTTCTAAGACCGTAGATGTTATCGATACTAGAAGACATGTCTTGAGAAAACAATATTTTTGGTATTTTTCAATTTCCTGATTTTTATGGGCTTTTGAAGATTTTATATTTTTCTATTTTCTTTTGTTGGTTTTATATTTTTGTATTTGGTTTTTGATAAATATTTACAGATATAGATAAATAGTTTAAGAGGATGATGATACGAGTACCGAAATAAGGAAATCGATTCACAAAGACTTTATAGAAGATAGAAGTCATCATCTCTTAAACTTCAACAAGTAAGTCATTGGTAGCTTCCCCTCACCGACAAAGCGAGTATAAAGACCATTTTCCAAGAAGTAGAAATGAATGAAAACAGTCTTATTGAATGAAGCTCTGCACCCGAAGAACACGAGAACACCAAAGTAACAAGTTGAAACATAGATCGTATCGGTGGTTATCAAATCGAATAAGCGATGAACTTCGATCACATGAACTGTTGTCGTCTCCGATGTACACATTACTCTTCGAGATTGACCAGTTGTCTATTCAGGGGAACAATACATAAACATCTTAATATTTCCAAATGCATTCCAATTATCTTACATATAACCAATCAGCCCATGATGTACACATGTACCCAACAAGAGTAGAGACAATGACATTCAAGTAACATGTTGAGTCAGCGATCATCTCTGCAGATGTCAACTCGAATAAGCGATTAAGCCCGATCAGGTGAACATGTTGTGAGTTCTAGATGTACCCATATCTCTCCCCATGATGGTTGTGATCTTATCGGAATCAACATAATAATGTATACATGAAGGAATAATGGGCACTTTACCATTATTCATATCGAAGATGTCGATAAGCAATATCATCTCACGAACCAAATATTCATCTCATATTTCCTTCTCTTGAGGGTGAGTTAACATATACCAAAAGTATCCAGAGACCACTTCCTCCCAAATGGTTGGAATAATACATCAAAGGTTATGAGTAAACACTGAGTTTCTCTACGGTTATGACATTTGTCTTTCCCGGGATTACTTCAACAAAAAAGAAGTATTAGGTTCATCACGTGTACTCGTTGTGTGTTTAGATGTATGTCTCCTTCCCCTTGATACCTCGGAATCAGCAACACATTATACATACCAAATATTCTTGAAATAGAGAAGAACAAAATTAGCTCAAATGAATCTTGTGAGAATCAACTGCTATAGAAACTCTCTCTGACTATCTTTATCAACCCATTAAGTAGACAATTTGAAGTGACCACGATGAAGAAAACCCGATGTACCAAACTTGAAAGCGAAGTAGAATTCCCATTTGCATCTTAAGCTTGCACTAATGTTGGAAGAAGCGGTTATAGAATTTATGCTTCAAGCAAATCTCCAAGTACTCAATACTCAACCAAAGTATGAGACATTAACACCTCTTGCGATTATCCACAACGACATAAGCGTGTGTCACCGAGTAAAACAACGTAACTCCTTGAAGTGATAGTTAACCAGGTCTTCAACCATCCGGCCCATTGCGGTAACTAGATAAACCAAGTCTTCAACTTAAATTCAATCACAAGCAAGTTATCATTGAAAGTCATGCATCCAACCATCCCCGACTTCAAGATAAAATAGGAAAACGCCTTTGTGAAGGTCAACTTCAATCTCAAATAAGTGATAAGCGATTAACTCAGTAATCAACTTATGTCAAATACCCAACACGTGAATAAACATACAATGGATGTACATTCACCCCTTGAATGAACGGAACAAATGATGCCTCAACATCAATGCATTCTTCCTAAAAGTATACATGTAGTGACCGATCTGGAAGATTCACCAATAATGTCTTCGGCGGATGAGGTAGTCATTTTCCTTAATGTTCATGTGGTTGATTTATAGCGTGCACAATATGAGGAACAATAATCCGTGAAGATTTGGCGAAGGAATACCAAGAAGCGGATCATTATTCATGAGTGCAACTGCAATATTATGATAGTCATTATCAACACCTTGAGGAATAACTGGAGATTAGGCTTCTTGAGTAGTCTAAGAAGTACTTCTTGGATGATCAACATTAAGCTAGCGGTTGGAAATAATCATCAAACATATCTTTGAAAACAATGAATCCGGTTATCCTTAGTAATTGAAACATTAGAAGTTGGAGGGCGGTCATCAAAAATCAAACAATGAATCATTGCTAAAGCATATGAGCAAGTCTAATTGGGGATTAAATTTGGCTTATCACTATCCCCCAATTAGTGCTCTCCCTAAGCCGACAAAGATTTTCAAGTGTTCTTCTCATCCCGGATTAAGAAGAAGTCTTTAGATCATCAAATGCAATTCGTCTTTAGTCTTCTAATCATGCAGCGAAAATGTAGATTAGGAAGTAGACTCGACCTTCTTCAAGATTGTCGAATGGGGAAATAGCGGTTAACATCTTCTTCACACCAAAGGCATTCCCGTTAACTTGTAAATAGCAAATCCCTTAATTAAAATCCCTCCCAATCAAACAAGAACAGAAAGATGTTCATCAAAGAAATCAGCCCGACAACTAGAAGCACTTTGTCATTTAATCATATCGGCGTGTGAAGATGTCAACCAACGGCTCTTAGAAGAAACTACATGTGAAGATGATCCGATAAGAATAATCTCGGTTCTTACATGAGTTAGGAGCCATTTGACCATATATTCTCAAATATCAATCAACAATGCAAAAAATTCACACTTCTTCTCCCCTCAAGAATTGCATACGGAGATGCCATTCTTGATTAAACAAATGATTATCATCCAAATGTATTCTATTCACACTTCTCCCCAAAATTAGCACATGATGTAAGCCATCTTCATTATATTGAGCAAGTGGAATAAGAGTAATTATCGATGGTCAGGATCACTTGATGGTAGAGTGCATGGAAAAAGCATGAAGCATGTTGATGAAGAATGTCGATGAGAATGGTCATAAACATGAAGATTTCTCTTCTTAAGAAGATAAAGCGCATTGAAGCGTACACCTTTCTTTTCTTTGAGGCGGGGCACGAAGTGTTATCTGCGAGCGCCATAATGATGAAGTCACGAGGCTGACCGATGTGAGCGAAGTCATAATGTTGAAGTACGAGGCACGACCCGATGTGAGCAGGCGTCATAATGTTGAAGTCACGAGGCTGAACGATGTGAGCAGGCGTCATAGCGAAGAATATCAAGATTGAGTTACTTGAACCCGTGAGTTATGAGATATCAATCCTTGTGTTATCCATACTTTAAACCAGTCCATGAATTAAAGGATCGAAGTATCGCAAGAGTAAGGTCTACTGCACTAACATTACAAGCTTGATTGCATATATATTGTTTAGTGAAATTAGTATCCAAACCCTTTGGGGTTTCACGGTCAACCTTGATTTTGTCATCGAAAAGACTTTTCGGTAGGAATCCACCTAAGTCTAGCATCCTTAAACATTTTACGGGCGGTATCCACTTATGGCAAGGTCTAGGATTGGTAGGCTTCTTATACGCGATGGAAGACTTATCCTTATTCCTAGTTTCCAAAGATTTAGCGGTTGGTATCCATCTAGGAGAAGTTTTTGGTTTGTTTTGCTTCACAACATGTTGGACCTTAGTCACATAAGTAGTCTTAGTGGATTGTACCTTAGCATGTGAATTAGGAAAATGTTTTTTTTGTGGAAAAGACTTCGAAATTTCTAGTTTTGTTTTCTACATGCTTAGCATTTATATGCACATAACTATTCTTAGATGCACGCCAATCTCTAGTCTTTTGAGTGTTCCTAGGTAGTGGTTTACAACTACTAGCAGTGTCTTGAAATCTCGTAGAATTCCTCACCCAAGGTTTTGCACCTAAAATTCCGTCTTTTCAAATCTGTGCCTTTTTCCTAGCTTTTTCTAGATAATAGTTCTTCCACAAGTCATTCATATCATATGAATTCTGGGTTTTAATGCTTGGTTTTGACACTTTTTTTGAACTAATCCTAGAGGTCTTTGGGAGTAGAAGTGGCTACGTGTTGAGGGTTAACGGAGCTAGAAGCCTTATTCTTAGGTAACTTAGGTGAAGTGACTGGTTTTGACAAAACTGGTTTCCCCAAGGTTGATGGTTTTGTAAACTTAGTATTCACACTTTTCCCTACAGTTTTCCTAAGCTCATTTTTAAGGCAACAATAGCGAAACTCTTTTCTTGAAGTTGAGCTTTGAGAGCATCAATTTTTTCTATCAAAGAGTTTGTTTGTTCTCTTGATTTAGTTCTAGCATCTTTGTGAGTCACTTAGTTCTATGTGATGCTTTCTCCAAGACTCATTTTCCTTTAGTAATTTAGCCACATAAATTGACAGTTCATTATTTCTTGTTATAATAGCATCAATGTCTTGTGTATTCATGACTAAATTAGTTTTCTCATTCAAGGCAAATATGTTTCTTGATTGTAAATGGTTGACTCTTTGTCTTGAAGCTGAGCTTTCAAAGTGTTAATTTCAAAAGTTCACGAATTGGGAAGTTCGGTTTTTACATGGTTTGTTAAGTTGAAAACTTTCTTCTTTACTCTGAATCGCGATTTCAAGTGAAATGCAATGCTTTTCAAGATTTGAGAATTTGTTTGAAAGTTCATCAAAAGCCTTCTTATCAACCATATTTTTTGTTTTGAAACACTTAATCTCGGACTTCGGCCACCGATATGCAGAACATTTATGAAAGTTATGTTGACATCATGATGATTTGTTTAAGTACTTTACTTGATGCACTATGTTGAGCGATAAATGGTACCTCATTCACGTGACTCTGTTCCATTTAAAGTGCGATATCGCATCCACATCATGTGTAACAAAGTCATTTGAAGCTATTTCAAGCTTATCGTCTCGAGCCTCTGTATTAGGTGTCAAGCGATCCAACATCACTGGTGCCATACGGTCTCAACACAACAATTTATTGATTGTACCCGAGATTCATTAAGCCTTTACGATCACAACATCCAGCTTCTTGTGTGGCGGGAGTTCTTGGCGACTAGTTACATCATTATTTGTTGTTTACGATATTACGCATTCGGCAACACCGACCTTCGATACATTTCGACTTATCACAAATATCTCTCCAGTATGCGACTCTCATCTACTTTTGCATCTTTTCAGGTAACTTCCTCAATATACTTCTCCACATTATCCATGAGATGGATAAGTGTCTCCGTGAACACGCTAATGTCCATTCCAGTGTGTCTCATGAAGGACATTTCAGTCATGTCTTGATCATAATCAGATGTGAATTCCCTTCTTCCCTTCTTCCAAATCACAACCTAAACACTTATGATGATCCTAAACACAAAAGTACAATCAAAATCCAAACTTTAACACAAGAAATCAACCAAATGATGCAAAAACCACTAAACTCTCTCAAACTCAAAAACCACCTAAAAACCACTAGAAATCCAAAGATATGTAAGAGATGATCTAACCATGGCTCTTGATACCAATTGTGACATATTGGATTTCATAAACACATAACAAACAATAATATGGGTCGAATTCAATAAGAGTTTAGAGAGAGAAAGTGGGAGCCTTTCTAGAGAGAAAGTGAAACATAGAAGGTTAGATTAAGAGAAAATGAAAGGTCAACCCTCTACCTTGGGAGGTAGAGGTATTTATAGTTACAAACATAGCGACCTCCTATCGGCTGTGGATGGTGTCACGAGTGGGTAAAGACCGTCCTTCCTCCCGCGGTGTTGCTCTAAACTAAATAGCTAACTAAATAACTAGTAAATAACGTAATGTCTACGAGCTAACATATGCTAGACTATAGTTGGGGTGACCGACTCTTTACTATGGAATTTCTAATTCCTAACAAATAGACTTCTACCTCGACCTAGTCCGGGGTTGGCAATTGTTCTAGATTTTGCCACAACAGGGTTGGACTAGAGTCGCGAGACTGATAATCCACGGATGCGGGATATGATTGGAGATCGGGTAGGATCGGTATGTAAATGCGGTATTTATCTATCTTAGGTCTTGCATAGCAAATCAACTCTTCTGAGGTCCACTATGATTTTTTGAACTTAAACCTATGAACTCACAGTAGGTGACCTTTTAACATGATTTCGAGGAATTATTTAAGAGATGTTTGGAATACTTGATTCGGTGGAAGCTTGGCAAGAAGGTGGAATTCAAGGATCATTTCTGACTCTGATAAACTATGGGGACCTATTTTATTAAACTATGTTTTGGGCCTAATATTTATACTTTTGGATTAAATGTTTTGAATATTTAAATTTGGGATTAGTTTTGAATGTTAAATGACTATCTTTTTGCTATACTTGTGTGCGATACCAATTGATATGTGCTTAAACACATATCTTTTGTTTATCAAAACTGACCCAAAATAACCAAGAAAGAGCCGTTTATTGTTAACATTTGCGTGTTTCTTGAGTTTTTGCTTGTGCAGGTACGGATACGATAAAATGCACAAAAGCCAAATCAGGACGAAATCCGAACACGAGAGGTTAAGAGAGCTTGGTGACGAAGGTCGGTTATGCATTTGTGAAGATTTCTACTCTCTAATGATGATTTGTGAAGATTTGATCAAAGTTTGAAGAAATGTCAAAAATAGTCCCTGAACTTTCAACAAATGACAGAAAAGACCCCTCAAGTTTCAAAAGCTGCAAAACCAGCCCTTGGATTATTTGAAGATTGGCAAAGATAGTCCTTTATCACATTTTCAGATTTACAAGTTTGGTCCCTGGATTTTTAGTTTTTACATCTTTGGTCCTTATATTACACCTTGGATCCAAGTTAAATCCTAAGTCCTAAACATTACCCTTAGCCCAATCCAATCCCACAGCCCAAACCCGTCTTTAATTAATACCCGGTCCAGCCAAACTTTACCCGGTTATTCAACCCAACCCAAGACCCGGTCAAAATACTCGAAATAATATAAAAAATTTTACCCGCCCAAATATTACCCCCTTTTCCCTTTTTACCCAGATGAACATAAACCCTAGATTACCCCCAGCTTCAATCCACTAAATTAACCACAATTAAGGGTACTTTCGTACTATTACCTGACAGACTGACACACGAAATTCCAGCGTGGCAATCCGTGTGTCATTCTACACCCATTCTAGCCTCTAATTGGTGGAAGTGTCGTGGCAAATGTAATCCAAGGGTCAAGATAAGTTGGGATTTGATCAATGGTGATATACGAATCAAAAGAAACACACAACAACTCTTCTGGATCCTTCCTTGGCTTCAAGCGTGGCTATAAATACCCTCATGATTCACAGATGTAACCATGTAGAGTAGGAATAGAATAGTAGTAGTTACTGAGTAGGAAATTGTAGTTTAAAATTGTTTTTTAATATTCTAGTTAATTTCCAGTCTTTGTATTTCTCATTTGTACTTTAAACATTCAATTAATAAAAATTACTTTTAGTTTTTAATTTCTGTTTTTACTACTGTTTTTTTTAATCTCAGCAAACTTAATCTCTTTTCAATATTAATTTCAACTTATTTACCATTCAATTCAGTTGTTTATGTTTTCCAAATCAAAAATCTAAAAAATTCAGAAAAATATTAGAAAAATACAAAAATAGTTTTGAAAAGTCTTTTGAGTTATTTTAGATTTTTGAAAAATAGTTTCATAATTTTCACTTTTGTTTTCATAATTTTTAGTATTTTAAATTTGTTTTATTAGTTTAAAATTAGTTTTTAATTGAAATAAATTCCAGAAAAATCATAAAAAAATAATTTTAATTCTTAGTTAATTTTCAAATATCATTTTTAGTTTTAATATATTTTTAGATCATTTTTAGGACTTAGAATAGACGTAGTTGCATTTTATTTTCGCTTAATTTATTACGTTTTAGTATAATTTGCGTAACTTAGGATTCCCCGTAGTGTAATTTCCCTTTTATGCTTCCTTTGCCCCGTAGTTTAGAAAACTTCATATTATCCTTTTTCACCATTCAAATCACAAAAATCGGGACGTGAGTTGGAAACTCCATTCAACCCTCGTTTGGAACGATCTCGGTGCTCAAACCTAACACGTTTGAGTTACCCGTATACTACACACTTCTCTCTTCTATTATTGGTCTCTTCCCGGAGGAATCAATTTTTGGCCGACTATGCGAGGGAGACTTGTAGCGAGTTTTAGTATTCCGTCTCGAATCGGCGTGCATTTGAAGATCCTTCCACTGAGTGAAGTTACCCTCATTTTGTATATATATCTTTTCAAAACCAAAACATCTAAAACCAAAACATTCTTCCTAGAGTGTTTACAAAACCATAAAAATTAAAAACAAACCAACAAAAGAAACCGAGCGTTAATTATTACGTCGGCTCACCTTGAAGGTACAACCTATACGGGGAATTTATAAGGAAAGTCTTGACATTAAATTGCTGAGGTGAAGAGCGATCCACTCTTCGTTCCTCTTTCTGCTGCGTACTTTGAGAGCTACGAGCACCGATTGGCCTTGCGGTTACAAAATATTGTGTTTTCAACATTTTCTTAATTATAAAAACCCAAAAAAATTTTCCTTTTCAAAATTTGCTTTAAAAACCCAAAAATATTCTTCTTTTTATCCTCTGAACCGATAATTCTTTCTCCTTAACCCTCTATATGTTTAATTCTAATGGAAACAATCAATTATCGTCATTGTTTTCATTTCAAAGGCCGTATGGAAGAAGCTTCGATATTGTTGTTTGAATCGAATGTGTATGTGGCGATGTGGATTGTTAGGAATTAGAAATTCAGGTATTAAAAGTCGGTCACCTCAAGTATATGTGTCGTTAAGCTCCTAGTTAAGTAGTTATTTGAAGTTAAGTAGTATTTAGTTAAGTAACACGTGGAGGGCGGACGGGTCTTTACCCTTTGTATGCACGATCCACGGCCCGATGTGTGGCGTTTTATGTAAGACTATAAATACTCTCTACCTCCCAAGGTAGAGAGTTGGAGCTCATAATAATATCTTTCACTTTCTCTCACTAAGTTCCCTAAACCTCTAACTTTCTCTCTCTAGAATTCCATCTATATGCTACCTTGTGTTAATGTTATGATGTGTATGTGAAAAGTTATATCTTACAATTGGTATCAAGAGCCATGGTTAGATCATATCGTGCACATCTTTGGATTTATAGTGATTTTTAGGTGGTTTTTGAGTTTGAAAAAGTTTAGTGGTTTTTGCATCATTTGGTTGATTTCTTGTGTTAAAGTTTGAATTTTGTTAGTACTTTTATGTTTAGAATCATCAAAAGTGTTTAGGTTTTCATTTGGTAAGCTTGAATCATCTTGGTTGGGTTGTTTTTGGATTGAAAAGTGAGGTTTATATGGTTTTTCAAGCTAGCGACTTAGTTCACGGAATATTTTCTTGGTAGCGACTTGCTTCACATTTTTGTAGCGACTTACGGTGTTGGAGCTAGCGAGTTAGATCTAGCGAGTTAAAGTACAAGTAGTGGATTCTCCACTCACGAGGGCTTGACTTGTGGTAGCGACTTGGTCGTAAATTGCGAGTTGCTCTTTAGCGACTTGTGTCTCTAGCGACTTGTGTAGCGAATTTTGCCAAAAATTTGGTTAGCGACTTTACGTAGCGAGTTACTACTTAGCGACTTGCTTTTCTGTTTGCGACTTGGGACTCTAGCGACTTAGGGGTGTAGCGAATTAAGGGTTAGCGACTTAGTGCATTAATTTCTAGCGACTTAGTGCATTATCTTCTAGCGATTTAGTATTTTATCTTCTAGAGTCTTGAGTGATTGTTTAAGGTTTTCTCTTGATTGATAAAATCCAGTGAAAGAATCTATTTCCGGTTTAATCATAGAGTTACAAAATCCGTATAATCTTTAACATGTCTACCAGCGTTCCCCACTTGTCATCTCCTGATCATTTAGAGGATGTTCAAGCGGTGGCTCGGATACTCGATCCACCCATGCTTGTGAGGCTGACTCTACGACTCTTGGGCTCAGCGAATTAGGCGTATTGCCTTGGAAAGGAAAATGGTGTCAACATTCTCAAATCCATTGATGAAGGACCATATCGAGTTGAGGCGACTAGAGACATACTTGATACTAATGCGAGCGGTACTCTGTTTTCGGAATGGAGCAGACCTAAGATGTATGATGAGCTTGATGATAAGGAAAAAAGAGATTTGATCACAGTATCGGGGCTTCAAACATTGTTCTTCAAGGTCTTCTAAAGACATCTACAAGGCGATCAATCATAACACGGATGCTAAAGGCGGTTTGGGACAATGTTAAGATGCTTCTCGAGGTTACGAATTAACTATGGAAGGCAGAGAATCCCGACTCTATGGCAATTTGAGCATTTCAAGATGAAACCGGATGAGAGTGTCTATGAGTACTATGTGAGATTTCATAAGTTAGTTAATGACATGAGGAACATGAGAATGACTATGCCTAACATTCAGTTGAACTCAAAATTTGTGAACAACATGAATCCCGAATGGCACAAGTTTGTTACAGCTGTGAAGCTCACTAAAGGATTGAAGAATACAAGCTGTGAGCAACTCTATGCCTTCCTCCTTCAGAATGAGAGACATGCTATGTTTGAAAAATTAATTCTCAATCAGTTCAAAACCAACTAGGGAGAGACAAGCTCGTCTAATGACTCTGACTTTCTACTCAAACATCGGAATCACAACCAAAGCATCACAAGTCATACCCTTGGATAATGGTAATCACAAACTCATTCGATCTATGTACAAACAAGCGTCTTTGATGCTCACGTGGGTAGCTTCATTAATCAACTAGCTCTTCTCATCGGTCAAAACATGAATACTCTCCCACAAACCAACAACAACCTCGAGCGCATCAAACCCACAATCAAGCCACTATTAAAGATGGAAGGATGGTGGTGCAACCGATTCAGGAAAGACAGTATGTCCGGACGAGGTGGAGCTGGGAGAGGTTATGTTGGAAACCAGAATCGAGGAAGGAATGGTAACCAAGGTCAAGCTAAGCTCATCAAATGTTATAACTGTGGTGGAGAGGGACACATTGCAAGGGCTGTACATCTCCAAAGCCCGCGTAGAATGCTTGATTGCCAGGAGATAAGATGCTTTCTGGCTCAGCTTCGAGGACAATGGTGCTACTTTGAATGAAAGGAATTCTTGTTTCTTCTTTGAGGGCAATGCCAAGACCTATGATCACGGATGTGGATGGCGGCCTATCGAGGAGATAGGTCACAATCATCGGAATGCCTTTCAAGTTCGTGTGATGCATACGACTTTCGATGTGGATGATGGACCTCGGCACACCAATTTTATGGCTAGCATTTCTCCAATGGTTTCTCCCAAGGTCTCTTCTTCATCACTAGCTAGGCCATCCCATGACAAGCTCATCTCAGAGGTATTAAAACTATCGATGATCTTGTGTGCACCAAATGCATGACAAAGTACAATCAACTGAAACTATTGAATCAAATATTGAAAATATGGGTAATATCGATATTGTCCCATATGATCAATATGTGAAACAAAGTGAAAGTGAAGTTGTACCAAGTGATGCATCTTCTGAAGTCAACAATGACTATGTTTTTGATGAATACACTTTGCATGTGCTTACGATGATTCCATTATTTCTGAACTAAATGCCTATAAAGGACGTGTTGCTATTTATGAACAACGTGCAAAATTTGAGTTGACCACTGAAGTGGCGAGGAAATGGACCAAGTAAAGATGCAGTAATTAGAAAAAGTAAGTTTAGAAGTATTGAAACAAAATTAAATTCCTTGCAAGAAAAACTTTCTAAAACATCTAAACCAAAACAAGAACTTCAAGAAAATGTGAAAATGCTTAAGCAAGAATTTAATGCAAAGGAATCAAAACTCTTGAGAGATTTTTCTAATCTGAAAACTTAGAAAAACAAACTTGACAAGTTGCATACAAAACACCATTGTTGCTTCATGGTCACTAAACATAGAGTCTTAGCGATAAGCATAGCATTCCCCTTGTTGAGAACGAATCGAGGTAATTAAAAAGGCTAGAAATGCTCATAAGGTGCTTTATGATGGTAATGAAATTCTTAAGCCTAGGCAGAAACCTAGTTGCGTGGAGTGCGAGGGAAGATAAGAAATGGATGAAGTCAGGAAAGGATGAACAAAAACTAGATGACCAATGCAAAAAGATTATTATCACTCCCCATGACTACAAGAAGGAAAAGCTGATTTCCTTGAACATGTTTAAGCCTCGAACATTGCGACTCCCGAACAAATTTTACGGAAAAGGATTTAGAGAAAAGGCGAAAATATTGTTGAAACAAACCCCCTTTATGGAAAATGCCTAAGAAGCGTGAGTATCCTCTAATACACCAATGCATCTAGTTCCTAGAAAAATTGCCACTTAAAGCAAGACCTTGATTAGTCAATATGTTATATTTCAACTGTTTGTTGATTTTGAGAAAACTTACAAGAAAAGGATCACACCAGCTGGTATAGCGAGAAGGGAAAGGGGTTTTGAGCAAATGAAAGAATGTTATTTGACTGAGGTCATGCCTTTCTTTAAACTTCTGAAAGATCACTTTGAGAGTCTTAAAAGAACAGCCGATATCAAGGGAATGGAAAAGGAATTTGATGCAATGGTAGTTGAAGTTAGTGATTATGGGCGTGCACTAAAATATAATGAGATTGAGAGGAAGAACTTGCATACCTAAAATGAGACTCTTATTCTTGAATGTGTTTGCTCAAGATATTTTTTTCCTTTGCTTCAAATTGCTCTATTAATGCTTCAAATTTCATGAACTACATTTGCCTGAAAGTCTCCCATGATCGTGTCATTGAGCTTGAAAAAACTAATTCTAAACTATACGAGAAAATTGAACGGATGATCATGACACTTTGGTTAAACATTTTTCTAAAATAGAAGTTGAGCATTTTAATTTACAACTAAAATATCAACATCTCAAAGAAAATGTCAAAACTTCAAATATCAAGACATCTTCGGATGCTCGAGTTTGTCTGATTTTCAAATTAACAAGCGTGATGAGCAGTTCAAGCTCATTACAACACGATCGAGAAAGTTGGCCAGTCTCTCAATTAAAAGGTCAAGCGAACAATATAGCCGAGGCTCCCAAATGCCTCCTCCTTTAGATTCTCGGAATTCTCAAACTTTTCATCTTCAAAACTTAGTTGATGCCTTACAAAAGGAAAGCGAGAGTTTTCTAGAAGAAAATGAAAAAGTTAAACGACATTTTAAAGAGTTATATGATTCAATAAAGTCACCCGTGACCAAAACAACGAAAAATAGCGTCTCTACAAAGGAAATTGAGAATCACGAGAAGTCGGGGAAATGGAGGCGCCACTTGTTTTCAATAAGAATGTTGTCTCAAAGTCACCCTTAATTTGCAAATACAACGTGACGATTAAATATATCCTCCTCATCTTAGGAATAATGAACATGCTTTTCATGAATACTGTGCTCACCTTAAGGATAGTCTAGAATGTCTCAGTGAGTTGTCGAAAGAGGATTTCATTAACAAACCTCTTGATAGTGAAATTAGGTTTGCTTGCCTCGGGGCCAGATCTCAAGAGTTGCTAGAATGTGTAATTGCCACATGTCCAAAATCCTTAACCTTAGGTGCAAAGGCAAAGGCATGATGCCTGTTCTATGCCTAGTTGTCACACCCCAGTTCTGTTTTCGCGTGAAATGGAATTCACAGGGGATTGACTGTCATAGCACCACATCAGCAGTTATTGAGCGACCTAAAGTGCCGTTTGAAAGAACATCGTTTTGATTTAATAAAACAATCGAGTTTACAAAGTAGGTCCCAAATGTAAAATCAACTTGTCTTGGGAAATAAGTTGGATTTACAATACAAAAGCTTGATGTTTTCAAAGTAAGTAAAACCCAAATTGAGGTAGCGTCGTCATCACGACTCCATGATGTCTGTCCCAATCGTGCCATGAAGTGAATGCCTTAGATACCTGAGATTAAAACATGCTAAAAAGTGTCAACACAAAGGTTGAGTGAGTTCATAGAGTTTGGTTTGAAATGTAAAGCCTTTCAAAATGATTTTATCACCGACAAAGGCATTGAAAATCCCTTTCAGTTCCAAGTTCGCCCATACAAAACTTGCAACTTTGTGTGTTCAATTATTGCGAGAATGTGTATAGTTTATTTCCAAACATATGATGTCAAATGAATTCACAATATAGTGCATGAAGCTCAATGTATCGAGAAGTCGTTTATCACGGCAAAGGCATTGTAAATCCACCAGTTCCCAAGTCGTATACAAAACTTGCAACACGTGGTTCACTGATACATTGCGATATTTATAGTGTATGTTCAAATCGTTCCAAGACGTTAGTCCATAATAAGTATACCAAGTAGTTAGATCAATATTATACCAAATGCGTTAGACCAATGAATATACCAAGACGTTAGAGCCAATAGAATATACCAAGACGGCTAGACCAATGAATATACCATAGTGCCTAACTTCGTGATAAGAACAATAAGCGCATAATCAACAGCACTTAACTCGGCGTAGAACAATAGCACATAATCAGGACAATTAATAGTACAACATTCCGGTTTTAAGCAGTAAGTAATCATGATAGATTTTAGCCTTAAAATCTAAAGTACTTCGTGAAAATAATTGAGCATGTATCTCCCCAAAGCATGTTATAGAAAAACAAGTAAAAGCGGGGAACTCTGAAACTCGCTTGGTAAGCGAAGCGATGACAGCAGTGAGTACAACGAGGAATTATAATGTAATCGTCCATAGGGACAATTGAAAATGAAGGAGTGCTAGTAACAAGGATTAAACTTAAATACCCTTGGTTTTTATTTCAAAACCATAAAAAGAGTATAAACTAGGTTGATAAACACTTGATTTTGCAAAAATCTTGATCCCTTGTATTCTTGATGTTGTGACCGGTTTTGGAAGACCCAAAGAAGAGAGAAACCAACTTGCTAACACTTGAAGAAAATGAAATGAATGAGAAAGATAAATGGAAGTAGACTTTTTATGTTGAGTAGAAATCTATATAATCAAGAACCATACACATTTAATTAACACCCTCCCCCCCCAACCGGTTTTTGGGGGATGTGTTTTCTAAATTTTCATTTTTTTTTTTTTTTTAAACATTTACTTGTATATATTTTTGTATAACTTGTATAAGTTGTAAAGAAAATGTAAGTTAAATAAATCTTGTAGGGTAAATGGAAATTTTTGGTGCAAGTAAGTTTTTAGTAAATCAAAATAGATTGTATTGAGGTGATAAAATTGTAAAAATACTTTCCTTGTGAGGGTGAGTGATATATAAATTATCGAGTAGTTTTTAAGAAAAGCGGCGTAATAATTAAATTTTAACGTTAATATACCAAATAATTTGAAACACTAGGAAAACTAAAAATATAGTTTTTATAGGCTAAATGTAAGTTTAAAAATACCTCGGGATCATTTTTGAAAGTATCGGGTTAAATGTTAAAATAAAAACTCACGCGATAAAGATTATTAAACATAAAAATTACAGCGTAAATATGAAATGAAATATAGTGAATGATTTATGAGATGCACATGATGTCCATGAAATGTAGACTAATCATAGTCCATATGAAATGTACGTGATATCATGATCATGAATTAGCGCATACTTCATCTCAGGTTGGCAATTTGAAACAAATGGCTTAAACCAAGTTTACTATATAAATGTTGAGAATTGTGAGACATGAATGTCGAGAAAATGACACGAAAGTCTGAGGTTGTCACATTAGCCCATCAAAAGGAATTGGTCCTCAATTCAATCGTTGTTAAGGTCTAACGGGTTTAGGGTTTGATGTGGCAAACTTTCCCATTCCCAGAAACAAAACCCTCAAAGACTTTGGTAACGATTTTACTTAATCCCGACTCATCAAACAAGAGCGTCATACGATTAGGCTTAATCGGTTTAGGTAACAACTTGTCTCTGGACTTTCGATCTTTGCAATCATCAAACAAACTACATCCCGCGATCAAAGCGGAAACAAGTGGTTTAGAAGAAAATCTTTTGAAGAATTTGGCTTCGATTATGGAATTGCTTGCACATATAAACCTACTCCTTCATTGCATGATTCTTCTGAATTAGACACCAGGTGTCAGGCTATGTATAATTGCAGATAACTATGCAATGCTTGGACTAATCGACTCATATGATGTTTGGTGTTGAGTCAAGCGGTGTAAAATTGTGATGAACCAGGGAGAGAAGACATGGAGAATGTCGTTAAAATAATAGTTAAAATAAAAAAGGAATTAAAATCCTAAGTAAATGATATCTAATGAAAGAAAATAAAGTACGATAGAAGTAGAATATTTTACAACAGTAGTTAGCAAAGTAATAGTACATCGTTAAGTTATAAAGTTTGGATACGATGGGAGGTATAAATTAGTACAACATAGTACATAAGGAGAAATAAGACTGTTAGTTCAGGAACTTCTTAGGTCTTCAGCGTCGTTCTGATACCTTGACGAGCTCCTTCTATGCTTTATATACATTCCCATGAGCACCTTAAAACATTTGACCTTGGTTTGAGGACATTGATTCCGATAGTGTCCTTGCTCCCTTGCGCATCGTAACATGTAACCATGGCCTTGCCTCACAATTCTGGCAGGTGTCGGTTGTTGTTGACACTTGTAGCACTTAGCGGGGACAAGACCGGTGTGATGATACCACATCGATTACATAGTGGGTAGGTTCGGCTTATAACCTCGCTTCTGGTATTGGTGCGACAACATATACCATCGCGGTTCTTGCCCTACTTTTACAACTGTTGTGATGGTTAGTGTTGTGGTTGTGGTTGTTGTTATAATCTCCTTGGTAAGCCTTCCCATTTCCTTTTTTGATTTATTTGAGTTGGTTAGTTGCTCGCCGTTGTTGTTGTTGACTTTTGGTTATTGTAGTAGTTGAATTAGGTTGTTGGGGTTGTTGTTTGTTTTGTTGGTGGTGGTGTACTTGCCTCTCTTCCTTTACTGGGCCATGAGCTTTTATAGAGTGTCAATGAATAGCCTCCTCTGTCGTTCCCGAATTCGAGAAAGTCACATCTCCTTGAATAACCTCGGGAAGTCCCAGATAAAAGCCTCTATTAACTTCTCGTTATCAGAAACCATAGATGGGCATAACCACGACCCAATTCTTGGAATCTCAGAATGCATAGTGTCATCAATATCTATGCCCAATAGTTTCTAGTTCATAGAACTCAGGTCTCAACTTTTCACTTCCGTTAGGGACAAAACTTCTTAGTCACCAAACTCTTGGTGCTCCCAGTAAGCTTGAAAGCATTCTCCATTCCAATCGGTTGAGCATATGAATTCCACTACGACAATGCTCCATCAATCAAAGTACTACATTAACAGAATTTGACCTTACATCATCCGGACGATTACAAAGCAAAACAGTTCAACTTTCAAACCTTCATCGTACCATGCTGTAGCTCCTTCGTCCCTCAAGCTTGGTGGGTTAACCACTTTTGAAATCTTTATTACAAGAACATTTCTTAACCCCGGATCCTCTACTTTTGCATTACCCGTGATTGGCAGCAATAGTCTGGCGGCTTGGCCGGCGTGATGGCCGTGTATGACAGCGACCACCGTTTCACTTTCGACTCTTAGAGCATTAGCAAATATCATTCACTAACCGAATAGCAGCTTAGGTCATTTCAAGCTTTGTAAGCTTTTCTTGATTTCCATATCTTCTTCAAAACAAGAGAAAATGTGAGGCGTAGCAAAATCCGATGTTAATAAAAGCGTTCTAAGAATGTGATAAAGGCGATAAGTTTGAAGTTATTTTTTTTGAAATGATCGGCGGTTCCTTGAGGGTGGGTTATGAGGTGTTGTAAGTGCTTCAAGGTATGATGGTTTAGAGACTTAATGTAATGAAGATAAAGTGTAACTCGACATGTTAGTGGTGTGAAAGCAGAAGGAGTGAGGCGACTTAGATCCTGTTAAAAGCGTTTATCTCGGCATTAGAGTAGTTATAGATGATGAATGGTGATATAAAATTGTGATAGGGAATGACAAGGAATTCTCCACGTTAGAGTATGGGGAAAAGATAATGGGATGGGCATTTAAGGGCATCCATGTGACAATCGATGTGAAATGAAAGTGAATAACTCAAAAAAATGTACATAATGACCGCGTGTAAGTGAACATGTACTTGTGATGAAATGATGAGATGCTATGATAAAGTAGTTATAGTCTAGGGTCAATGATGCAACCTAGTTCTCTATAACATAGCTGAAGCTCACGATGTACCAATCTGTCACACCCCAATTTTGTTTTGCGGCGGAATGGAATTCACGGGGATTATTTGTCATAGCACCACATCACAGTTATATTGAACGACCTAAAGTGCCGTTTGAAAAGAACATCGTTTGATTTAATAAAACAATCAGAGTTTACAAAGTAGGTCCCAAATGTAAATCAACTTGTGCGGAAATAAGTTCGTTACCAAATACAAAGCGATGTTTTAAAGTAGTAAAACCCAAGTGAGGCAGCGTCATCATGCGACTCCATGATGTGTCCCAATCACGTGCCGCCATGAAGTGAATGCCTTAGATACACAGTTAAAACATGCTAAAAGTGTCAACACAAAGGTTGAGTGAGTTCATAGAGTTTGGTTTGAAAGGTAAAGCCTTTCAAAATCGTTTATGCAGCAAAGGCATTGAAAATCCACTTTCGGTTCCTAAGTTCCGCCCTATACAAAACTTGCAGCTTTGTGTGTTCACAACCCATTGCCAGAATGTGTATAGTTTATGTTCCAAACATATGATGTCAAATGAATTCACAATATAGTGCATGGCTCAATGTATCGAAGTCGTTTATGCAGCAAAGGCATTGTAAATCCATTCGAGTTCCAAGTCCCGCCCATACAAAACTTGCAACTTTGTGTATTCACAACCCATTGCCGAGTATGTGTATAGTGTATGTTCAAATCGTTCCAAGACCGTTAGTCCATGTCGTTACTCCAAGTCCGTTAGATCAATATTATACCAAGTACGTTAGACCAATGAATATACCAAGACCGTTAGACCAATGAATATACCAAGACCGTTAGACCAATGAATATACCATAGTGCCTAACTCGACGTAGAACAATAGCACATAATCAATAGCACTTAACTCGACGTAGAACAATAGCACATAATCAAGGACAATTAATATAGTACAACATTCGGTTTTAAAACAATGGTAATCATGATAGATTTTAGCCTTAAAAATCTAAAGTACTCGTGAAAAATAATTGAGCATGTATCTCCCCCAAAACAGTTATGAAAACAAGTAAAAAGCAGGAGACTCTGAAACTTCATGTAGTGGCTGAAGCGATGACAAGGGAGTACAGGTATAATGTAATGCGTCAACCGGGACTAGTGAAAATGAAGAGGTGCTAGTAACAAGGATTAAACTTAAATACCCTTGGTTTTTATTTCAAAACCATAAAAAGAGTATAAACTAGGTTGATAAACACTTGATTTTGCAAAAATCTTGATCCCTTGTATTCTTGATGTTGTGACCGGTTTTGGAAGACCCAAAGAAGAGAGAAACCAACTTGCTAACACTTGAAGAAAATGAAATGAATGAGAAGGATAAATGGAAGTAGACTTTTTTATGTTTGAGTAGAAATCTATATAATCAAGAACCATACACATTTAATTAACACCTCCCCAACCGGTTTTTTTTTGGGGGGGTGATGTTTTCTAAATTTCATTTTTTTTTTTTTTAAACATTTACTTGTATATATTTTTGTATAACTTGTATAAGTTGTAAAGAAAATGCAAGTTAAATAAATCTTATGGGAGTAAATGGAAATTTTGGTGCAAGTAAGTTTTTAGTAAATCAAAATAGATTGTATTGAGGTGATAAAAATTGTAAAATACTTTCCTTGTGAAATTTGAGTGATATAAAAATTATCGAGTAGTTTTTAAGAAAAAACGACGCATAATAATTAAATTTTAACGATTAATATACCAAATAAATTTGAAACACTAGGAAAACTAAAAATATAGTTTGTATAGGCTAAATGTAAGTTTAAAAAATACCGGGATCATTTTGAAAGTCGGGTTAAATGTTGAAAATAAAAAACTCACGCGATAAAGATTATTAAACATAAAAGAATGCAGTAAATATGAAATGAAATATGCATCGTGAATGAATTTATGAGATGCACATAATGTCCATGGAATGTAGACTAATCATAGTCCATATGAAATATGCGTGATGTCATGATCATGAATTCGCCGTCTTTAGATTCCAGCGAATTTGAAACAAGTAAACCAAGTTTACTATAAATGTTGAAATTGTGAGACATGAATCGATGAGAAATGACACGAAGATGCGGGTTGTCACACTAGTGCCAAGCAGAAATCCGTTCTATGCCGGTCTTAAAAGGAAACACTAATGTGCCCTCAAGTAGTTCAGATTCCAGATATGTTAGTGCTAAGAAAGTGAACTTTAGTGTGCCTGCAAAAAGCTCAAATCACCGTCTTAAAGTATACACTAATGTGCCTTCTAGTACTTCAGATCCTTGCACATCAAGTTCAGGAATGCAAAATATAGATCAACCAACTAATGTTCCCATTCCTCTACAGAGTAATCGGTGACTTTAAAGCGGCGGTCAAAGTCTCAAGACAATACAAGGAATGATAGGACCTTGCAAGCTAAGAATGTGCCTTTGGAAGAGTAGAAGACCAATCTAGGAACTTTTAGGCTTGAGTTGAATAAAACGAATCGTGTTGATTCTAGTATTAGCCTTAGGCGTACTGTAATTAATTCGAATTCGATACTATCTGCAAACCTTGTAATCTTTGTGTTCGCTTGAATTACATTTGCTAATCATGAATGTGGTGTGAATGCTTTGTCTAATCTTTGTCAAATGCCCGGTTAAAATTGCTAATGCTAATAATCGTGCAAATAAGGCAAAAAGGCAAAACGAAAACATTGAAAACGATTGGAAACCCACAGGAAGAACTTTTATAAAGATAGGTTATTATTGGATACCTTTTGGCCATAAGAATAATCAGTTTGTTCTCAAACTGCTAAGATTATGCCCACTAGAAAATGGATGCCTATTGGTAGAACTATTCCCTTAAGAAGTAAACATACTTTGAATAGGTCAAATACGACACACCAAAGACATTGCATCTATTCCCAATGATTCCATTGCTTCTACTTACGATATGGATGTTTCGATTACGATGTGGGTGTTCCAATTTCTGTTACTAACCAAGTGGAACCCATTCTTGCATGGGGATCCCAATTATCGATTATCCATTTTTGTCACGTGTTCAAGCTGCAGATCGTTCAAATCGATTACGTGGTACCTAGACTCATTTGTTTCCAAGCATATGACCTGGGGACCGGTCGCTGACTCATGAACTTCGGAGCAAGTTCATCGGGATGCTTAGATTTGGTAATGATCATTTTGGTGCTATTATGGGTTATGGAGATTATGTTGTTGGTGATAGTGTCATCTCGAGAGTCTACTATGTTGAAAGGTTGGGTCATAATCGTTCTCACGTTGGTCAATTCGTGACTCGATCTAGAAGTTGCCTTGAAAAACATACTGCTTTGTTAGAGATCTTAATGGTAAGGAACTGTTAAAAGGAACTCGTGGTCAAACTTTACACCATCTCTATCGATGACATGATGAGGGCTTCTCCATTCTGCTTGTTATCAAAGGCTTCAAAAACAAAGTCATGGTTATGGCACCGTTGTCTCAATCACTTGAACTTGGCACCATCAAGCGATCTTTCGAAAGGACTTAGTTGTAGGTTTACCTAGACTAAAGTATGAAAAAGATCATCTTTGTCAAGCATGTCAATTGGGAAAAAGCAAGAAATATGCCCATAAACCCAAACCTACTAACTCACTCACGAAATTCTTCATATGATTCATATGGATTTATGTGGACCAATGAGGAGTAGAATATCTTTGGGAAGAAATATGTGTTAGTTGTGGTTGATGATTACTCTAGATTCACATGGGTCAAGTTCTTAAGGACAAAGGATGAAACTCCCGATATCATCATCAAACTCATCAAGCAAATGCGAGTTCGACTTAACAAAACCGTCGTAATTGTATGCGAGTGAGCAATGGAACCGAGTTTGTCAACAAACAACTTAATGAATTCTATGAAAGCGTTGGAATCAGTCATCAAAGAAGTATGTCACGAACTCCTCAACGAAGCGGTGTAGTTGAAAGGCTAAATCGGACTCGGTTGAAGCCGCTAGAACAATGTTGATTTACTCAAAGTTCCAATGTTTCTCACTTTGAAGCTATGCCTTTGCATGCTACACACAAAATCGTTCCCGATTCACACTTGTTCATGGAAAGACACCATATGAACTTGTCCACAATGAAAAACCTAATCTCTCTTTCCTTCGTGTGTTTGGTGCATTGTGTTATCCAACTAATGAGGGTCAAGACTTAGGGAAACTTAGGGCTAAAGTGACATTGGAGTATTTGTAGGATATGCACCAAACAAAAAGGGATACCGAATCTATAACAAAGAACCGAAATATCATGGAAACCATTCACGTTACGTTTGATGGTGACCGGTCAAATGGCTCTGGACACTCGATCGGGACGCACTTCAAAGACAGTCCATTGGTTCATCTCTTGTTCCAAACTCTACTCAAGAAACTCCATATGTACCTCCATCTGAAGATGATGTAAAGAAATTGTTTGATCCTATGTTTGATGAACTGTATGATTCAAATACGAATGAGGTGATGATTCCCAACGAGAGGATGCTCATATTCTCGTGAATGAAGTCAATCCCGATTCTCAATATCTTTAAGTCAAGAAGCACTAGCGATCCTTGATCTCATCAACAAATCATCATTCTTCAAATGTACATCATGGAAATGTTTCTCGCATCAATGATGAAGTTAATCCCTTTGCTACTCCTGAGGATGCTCCATTTGAAAACATATTTGCTACTCCCGAATCATCATCAGAACCATCTTCTTCAGGAGACATCGATTCGCTACCTCGGTTCCTCAACAACGCCACATGAACACCTTAGAAAATGGACTCACGATCATCCATTAGACAACTTCATTGGAAATCCCTCGTCCTTATCAACCCGGAAACAACTTGCAACCGATGCCTTATGGTGTTTCTTCAACTCGTACTTTCTAAGATCGAACCAAAAGATGTTAAAACCGCCATGAATGAAGATAGGTGGTTCAATGCCATGCAAGATGAAATTCATGAGTTTGATCGACTTGATGTATGGGAGTTAGTACACGCTCAGGCGATTGCTATGATTATAGCTCTCAAATGGATCTTCAAAGTAAAACTTGATGAGCATGGTGATGTGTTGAAGAACAAGGCTCGTTTAGTTGCTAAAGGATATCGTCCAGAGGAGGGTATAGACTTTGAAGAATCTTTTGCTCTGTTGCATTTCGAATCGAGGCAATCGAGAATCTTTCGGCTAACGCGCTAGTAAGAACATGGTAGTTTATCGGATGGATGTGAAAGCGGCATTTCGAGCGGAGATCTTAAAGAAGTCGTCTCGTCGGCCAACTGAAGGATTTGTGAATCAAGAGCATCCTACTCACGCGTTTATCGATGCGAAGGCTCTTACGGTTTAAAGCAAGCTCCAGGGCATGGTATGATACATCACAAAGTTTCTTCTATCAACCGGATTGATAAAGGAGAGCGATTGATCCTACATTGTTCACCGTGAAGTCGAGCAAACATTTAACTCATGTTCAAATTTATGTTGATGATATTATTTTTGCCTCGACTGACCCAATGGAATGTGATCGTTTTCTAATGAAATGAGTTCAAAGTTTCAAATGTCAATGATGGGACAAATGTCATTTTTCTTGGGATTACAAATTTCACAAAGTCACCGGAGGCATTTTCATAAATCAATCTAAATATGCAACCGAGATTTTAAAGAAATTTGGATTTGATTCAAGTGACCCTGTTGACACCCCATGATTGATCGAACCAAACTAGATGAGGACCACTCGGGGATCATGATTGACCAAACGAAATATCGTAGTATGATTGGATCCCTGATGTACCTCACGGCTAGTAGACCGGACATCTTGTTCGCCGTTTGCATGTGTGCTAGATACCAGGCTAAGCCTACTAAAAAGCACCTTGAAGCGGTTAAGCGGGTCTTTCGGTATCTCCAAGGAACCATCAATATGGGACTATGGTACCCGAAGGACACCGGCATGTAACTAACGGCCTATGCGATCGCGATCATGCGAGTTGTCAAGATACACGCGTCGGTACATGCAGGTGCTCGATTTTGGGTGATAAGCTTGTGAGCTGGTCTTCAAAGAAGCAAATGAGTACTTCTATTTCCTCTACAGAGGTTGAATACATAGCCATGTCATCATGTTGTGCTCAAATCTTATGGATGAGATCTCAATTATCTACTATGGCTTTGAATTCAACAAAATCCCTCAGCTCGTGATAATAAAGTGCTATTGCTCTCTCATGCAACAACGTTCAACACTCAAGAGCAAAGCATATCGACATTCGACATCATTTCATCGGGGAACAAGTGGAAAAAGGTGTGGTGGAACTATATTTTGTGAGTGCGAATATCGGTTAGCGGACATCTTCACCAAAGCTCTTCCAAGAGAGCGTTTGAGTTTATTCTTCCCGTCTTGGTTTGAAAAGCCTTCAACCGAAACTCTCAAACGTCTTCAGGAGGAAGACGAGGAGTAAAGGTCTATCTTCATCTATCTCTTGTAAATATTTATTTGAAAAACAAAATAAAAATATAAAACCTTCAAAATCCATAAAAATTTGAAAAAAAAAAAAAAATTGAAAAATCTTCAAAAATATTGTCATTTTGTCATGTTTTTCTCGATTAATAATATCTACGGTCTTTGTCTGTCATTCAAAGAATGACACGGGACTTTAGATGTTGTTAAATCATTTATTAAAAAAAAAAAAAATATATATATATATTTTTTGGGAGAAAAAAAATGGTTTATTGTCATTTTCGTGATAACCCGTTTTAAAAAGAAAGAACGAGCCATGTTTTACCATGTTTTCAAATTTCATGCTCGATTCTATAACATTTATCTGGCGAAAACTAAATGCTTTGAAAAATAACTCTGTCTCTATTTTTGATAATCATCAGGACTTATTTGTCAAAATCTCTATCGCTCAATCAACAACCTATGTCATTGATTGAGGGGAGAATGATTTCAATTAAATTAAAAAGTTATTTGGCATTAAATTGTTTTCAAAAGATGTACATGCATGTTTAACCAATGGAGTTTAAAATCTCAACATCATATCCTTATCAGTTAAAACGCTTTCATAATCAAGTCACAATTCTCCTTAAAGCTTTCAAAATCAATTTAAATCTATACGAGATCACAAATCTCAAATGTTTTGATAATTGTGATCGGGGGAGAAGTTGTGATTTAAATAGGATTTAACCGATAATTGATAAATGGTTTCTTAAGTGATTAGCATGTTTGCCTCCCGTAAGTGACAAACGATTTCAAATTTTCCATGCACACATTGAGGGCATCTATTAAACCTATGATTTGTGATCACTTATCTCATATGCGAGTTCCCTCTAGTATGTGCAAAACTCTTTTCAAATCTCGAGGCACATATTGAGGGGAGCAAAATCATGAAAACCTCATCCTTCCCCAAATGCTTTATCTACTTGATTCGATTAGGGAAGTGATGTTGATATCTTTTAGAAAATGGTAATCAAAGAAGTTAATTCTTTCTCTTGCCTTCGTGTGCAAAACATTTTCAAATACTTGATGCACATGTTGAGGGGGAGTTCTCGTTCTAAAATATCAAAACAATTCAGGTACAAAATGCTTTGATAATATATCACAAGTATCTGGGTTGATTTTCAAATGGTTTTCAATTGGTTCCTATGGCGGAATAACATACCAAATAGACCAAATAACTTTACATTATGTATGTGATATAAGGATGATAAGGTTAGGTATTTGTTCCCATGATCCGCCAGAACGGAGGATCTACCAGGACTATCCACTAGTTAGTGTAGAGTTCTTAGGTATGATGATAAAAGGAGAAAAATGAGATATGGGAAGAGTGCGGACTAAAATTGAGCTAGTCTTGGAATAAACCCAACAAGGTTCTAGCTATGAAGTCTCATTAAGCTTGAAGGGGTTGAAGAATTAAAAAGAATTGAATGAGAAAAGGGTGAAAACAAATAGCCCTCCATTTATTCAACCTTAGGGAAGAAATCGGGTTCAATTCATATTCTTTGATGGTAACATCGGTATTGAAGACAAGACGTCATGGACCCATGTGACTTTTGCCTCAACTTCCCAAACCACTCAAGTTCCTCTTAAAAGGACTTGTTTCATTCTCACGCGGAACCGACATTATCTATCGACTTTCTCTTAGAGATTGTTGATATTGAAGGAGGAGAACCTCTCCCTAGTCTCGATATAGGATCCAAATATGCACAAATTGAGTCTAGAGCCACGAGATCATCAATAAATCTCATTAGGACACTTTCAATGAAGACTCTCTCTTTCACACAATGTGGAAAGAGAGATTATATCTTGAGTCCTATGCATTATCCTTGTGGTATTGCGGAACATCGAGTGATGTGTTTACATATTCACGAATGAAGATGGAAAGCCTTCTCGAGCCAACATCTAACAAGCTCCTGGTAGGTGGCATGTGAGATCTATTATACAAGATCAACCATGTGACAAGCTGAGCGAAAACAATGGGCGATTCAATCTTTTGAATCAATCACGGTTCAGTTATGGATTGAAGGATACCTTTGAAAGGTCTTTGTGCTAAAACTTTTTCTTTAGCAGTCGACCATGTACTAATTTTTCAAATCAAAAGGTGTTTTATGATTGATAATTGATTTTCATTAAAACCTTCGTTTATTGCAAAAACAATTTCTATTGAGCAATACACGATTGTTTTTCCAAATCTCTTTTCATCAATCGTGGACTTAAATTTCTTTGTTCACTCACTCCGTGTTGTCTTCTTTGAGACGTTCGGTTTGAAAACGGCTAGGCAGCCTGCGAAACCACAGCGTCAAGGAAATTCTTGAATTATACCGATGTGACGGTACATGTCGCGATCAGCGGGGAACCGTGGGCGTGTACCTCAATTCCGAAAGTGATCAAAGACACTTTCGATGCGATTTATTGCTAACCTGTTGTATGCGAGGTACGACGTTTGCGGTAATTGCAATGAAGCGGTCAATCCATAGGCGCATGCTCACTTAACACATTCATCTCAAAAGAAATCATGATTAGTGCATCAATGACTCTGATATTTCACTCCATGCTTACGCTACAATGCTGCCAATATCATGATTCAACAAATGCTTCCGCTACTCACATGAGAAGATATCATGATCGAGAATGTGAGCATGTCGGTCCTAAAGTCACACATCACATAATATAACACCAAAAGGATGTCACCGAGATTTTTTTTTATGGTGATAATCTCAAATGATGGCTCAAATTATTATCACGTGGATCAAGTAAAGACCTCCACTTGAAGTAACCAAACATGCAATGTGAAGAATCAATGACTACGAGCTTAGAACAAGGACTACATCAAGAATGCAAGAACAATTGTTAATGTCATATCTGTTTGTATTCAATGTAATTTTAGTGCATGATTTAGGTGACCTCCCTTAGGGGGAGATTGTTAGGAATTAGAAATTCCGGGTATTAAAGAGTCGATCACCTCAAGTATATATGTCGTTAGCTCGTAGTCAAGTAGTTATTTGAGTTAAGTAGTATTTAGTTAAGTAACACCGTGGAGGACGGACGGTCTTTACCCATGTATGCACGATCCACCCAATGTGTGGCGTTTTATGTAAGACTATAATACTCTCTACCTCCCAAGGTAGAGAGTTGGAGCTCATAATAATATCTTTCACTTCTCTCACAAGTTCCCTAAACCTCTAACTTTCTCTCTCTAGAATTCCATCTATATGCTACCTTGTTTTAATGTTATGATGTGAAAAGTTATATCTTACATGGATACGGTTCTAATAAATCTTGCTATTAGTGCGACAGGCCAGGCAAACAATCTCGATGACTCTAAAGTGTTTCTAACCATCCGTACAACTTGAGATATATTTCTCATCATTGTTGCCTTCATTGCCAAAAAAAAATTAGGCGGGCGAAAAAAAATCAATATCGATGTTTGAAATGTATTTACTTGTCGCGAAATAATTAGCCGAATAGTTTTGTGATGTATGCAATAATTTTATTAATCCAAATCGAGATCTTGCTAGATCTTTATGCTGCGGCTAGAACAAAAGTGCTTTCTTTATCTTGACATGAATTGGAGAACCTCGATTCCTACTCCCTCTCGGTGAGGGAAATGGAATACGTTCCCGAACCGGATGTCCCGTTCAAGAACCCGAGCCTATCACGAAATGGTGGAAAATAGCTAACTCTTGTCGGATAATTCTTCGATTTATCAGCTCTTGTGAATATGGTGCAGAGGATCCGAATATGGTGGGAATTGTTCAGCAGCAATGGAAAATGCGGAACCGAGGTTTCACCACAATCCTAACTATGAGACAACGATTTTCTAACCAACCTCTGTGCCATGAGCGAGTCATACTTTCTTGTGAATGCGTGTGGTCCCTCACAAGGTTTTTATGTCAAGTTCAATTTAACAACTTCGACCTTTGGTTATGAACCCCACCGCTATTCGATACAAATAATCATCTTTGTTGTGAGTATTGTGGTCGCACGTTAATTCCGATTGTCGAATCTTTGAGAATCCGATTGTTTACGAGCAAGTTCCTTATGACAATTACGATTATTCTTATAACCCACCTCCACAATACCAAGAAGTTCAACTACAACCTTCACGTGTTAAAGAATTTAATCAAAAATTTCTGGAAATGATGAGTGATCTTAAGAATCTTCTTGATAAATTTACCACGGGAAAAAGAAGATCCTCATCGAGAGAAGACCTATCATGAATCATTAGTGAAGAAGCAGCGAAAGTGATCCCTTGCATCGTTCAACTACCCACCTATTATTACGATTCGATTCTAATGACGATTATACTCTCAGAGTGGCAATCGGCTCCAGTTTCGAGCCTTTAATTCCAGGCCACTTCCCGCTACTCTCCGCGGTTGAGAAAGTGGCGATAAAATTTTGGAAGATTAAATGATCATATTTCCTCACGGACATCGTTGAACCGTTGATTCTCTGTGGGATGAGCATCTTAGTACTATTCGAAACTAAGGAAATTATTATGTTGAGTCCAATCCCGCTTACGAGTGCAGGGTAGTTAAGCCATGAAGCTTTCTCTTGATATTTCTACGATCATGATGAGATGTCCTCCGATTAGATGGCGATTCTTATGGGAGACATAGATTTGCGACATCGGCGGTTACATTCGAGCCCGTTCACATAGAAGAAAAACGATTTTGAGCGGAAAGAAGAAGATTAGGCCTATGATATAGAGATGGATGAAGCTTTACGTGAAACATTGTCAGAATGTCCACAACTTCTCATTTCTAAGATTGACGATAGCGATAATTCGAGGTTAGCATCCTATCTCCGTTAAAGATAGTGATTTCTCTCCCGAGTTTGAGATTTTCCGATTTGATGAAGAGAATAGTGGCGGTCCGGCTATGTCGATCATTTATCCTCCGATTCTTGGCGATTCTGCTCCGGTTGATTTGAGCAAGGTTTTGAACGATATTTCCGATAATTCACCGAATGACCCGAGTATTGAGGATGTTGTTGATCGAGGATATGGTTTGTTCTTGATAGTTTTCTTGACTCTCCTTTCTCGGCGAGTCCACCATCTTTATCGGGTGAGCCGCATGTGAAGACAAGATCTGGCCCGGATATGCATTGATGAGCCTTTTGTTAAAATCATTTCGGATACAAGGATCCTTTCTTGGATGCCTTCATTTGTGAGCCTAAACATCTTATCTTTTACCATGAGCTCCCATCTTTCTTGGAGTTTTCTCATTTCTATCCGTCATCTTTAGTCCATACAAAACCACTTGGGATGATGGATCCTTCTTACATCATATGCCTTATCCACCCATTTTTCTTCTCCACCCAACTCCGCAGCCTCATTCTTTCAAGAATAGAGACACCGTTACAACCACATCTCCACCATTTTCTTCCCCAAGGACAAATGAATTGGACGCAAGTCAGGAGCTAGCGACTTCGTTTAAGAAAAAAAGATAGCGCTTCGTGGGAGGCAACCCATGCTTATCTCTATCTTCTATTTATTTTCTAATAAGTGACGTGAAAGGGTTAGCCTGTGATTTCATAAATTTGGTTGTTTTTTGATGTTGTGTAAGATTTTCCGATATAGAAGACTCTAGTTAACCGAAGTTTGTATTTTCTCTACTTTCGAGTTTCATGATGCGATCTTGATGGAAATCCACGTGCTCAGAAATCTTATCGACTAACGCTTATCTTTGAGCATACTTAATAAACGGCTTTTAGATTTTCGTTGATACCCTTGTTTTAAAAATTGAGGACAATGTTGGATCCTAGTCACGGGGTAGGGTAATCTTCGGTTGATTGACGCACTTACTTGCTTATTTTTTGTCGTGTACTCACTTAACCCGTTTTCCTTAGAAAATGAAAAAAATTGTGCTATAAATGAGAAAATTTTTAAATTTTTAAGCTTTGTTAAGTCTTTATGATTGAAAAGTTTGCTAGTCTCTTAGACAAAATATAAAATCACGAATTCCAGCTCACAAGGCCAAGATTTTTGCAAGTTTCCACTGACGATTTTAAATATGCATGACTTAATTTCATTAGACGAAGCATTTGCTAAGTTAATATATGTTTTGACACCTTGATGACTTTCATTTGGTGAGTAGGAATAGAATTCGACGGCAGAACGTGTTGAGCCCTAACTTGTTCCCTTAACCATAGATAATCTAAAATTATCGTAAACATCCATGGATCTCATTATTTGGGATTTTAAATTTCGCGGAGATCGAAATAGATAGAGTTACTTATGAGTTTAGATGCTAAGAAACAGGTAGTTGGATTCTTTTTTGAGCCCATGAAGGTACTTATGGCTTTTTGTTCCACAAAATTGTTTCCTTATATTTGTCTAATAATAATTAGAGATGTTGAGTTTTTTGGCGATATTGTAGTTCTTTATTCTTCTTTAGAAAATCTTGCCCATGAGAGTTGAGTACAACGTGAGGAATGCTGTCAAGTGTTAGTGTAATAGACAAGCGATTCTTGATAGTTCTTTGTTTCTATTGTTGCATAAAAGCACGTTAGGATTGGGAGTTTGGCAACAAAATTAACGCAAAATAAAGCCCAAATGTATTAAAGTTGAAAAATCCAAAGCCGTAAAAGTTGTCATAGACTTCTAAAAAGGCAGAGGAAAATCCAAAGTCATAATAAGACTCACGGTAAAACGGTAATCCACGCTGAGTTAGTGGTTGAAAGACCAAAGGGCTTTGAATTGCAAAAATGCAAATGTGTTTGAAATAAGTGTTAAGCCAACTTTGAATCCGGAGATATCTCTAAATCATGTTAAATCAGACCTTGATGTGGACCTCATTCTGTGTCGCGATGGTTTTGAGGGAAGATGGATAACTAATTAGCTTAATTAGCTTTATATCTTTGCTCGGAATAGTTATCGAAGCGAAACTTGAAGAAATTCATGTCTCACAAAATAAAAAATCTAGAGGCATATGAGGAAAATGGGAGCAAAAGGTAATTACACAAGTAACTTCCATGGGTAGTGTTAGCACCTAGAGTCATATGTAACAATGATTTCGATTTTACGCTTAGTTTGGGGACTTGTGAAAATCGAGGGGCGATGTATTCTATCCAGATGGTTACTACTTATTGTGTTGTGTTTTCTACTCGTGATCCTAACGTGTCTTTTGAAAATGTTGGGTTATTGTCGACATGAAAGTTCAACAAACGTCGCTCATGCTTAGAACAATGCTTAATCATAATATCTACATGTGAATTAAAGGTGGCGTTTTAGAATTAAGGCTTTCTTAATCTCTTTTGAGGAATCTTTGCTACTTCTTCATAGGTTTAGTAGAGAGAGATTGAAATCCTTCTTTTAGAAGCGTGGTTGATTCCAAATTCGCGTGGGGGCGACAGTAATTACCGTCTGAGTATTTTGATATGTGCTTAAACACATATCTTATGTTTATCAAATCTGACCCAAAATAACCAAGAAAGAGCCGTTTATTGTTAACATTTAGCGTGTTTCTTGAGTTTTGCTTGTGCGGATACGGTCTGATATAATCTCGCAAAGAAGCAATCGGGGCGAAAATCCAGTACGAGTTAAGAGACTTGGTGGTAGAAAGGTCGATTATACATTGTGAAGATTTCTACTCTCTAAGGATGATTTGTGAAGATTTGGTCAAAGTTTGAAGAAATGTTAGAAACAGTCCCTGAACTTTCAACCAAATGACGTAAAAGACCCTCAAGTTTCAAAAGAGCACAAAACCAGCCACTTGGATTATTTGAAGATTGGCAAAGATAGTCCTTTATCACATTTTTAGATTTACAAGTTTGGTCCCTGGATTTTCAGTTTTTACATCTTTGGTCCTTATATTACACCTTGGATCCAAGTTAAATCCTAAGTCCTAAACATTACCCTTAGCCCAATCCAATCCCACAGCTGAAACCCGTTTTAATTAATCCGGTCCAGCCAAACTTTACCCGGCTATTCAACCCAACCCAAGACCCGGTCAAAATACTCGAAATAATATAAAAAATTTTACCCGCCCAAATATTACCCCCTTTTCCCTTTTTACCCAGATGAACATAAACCATAGATTACCCCCAGCTTCAATCCACTAAATTAACCACAATTAAGGGTACTTTCGTACTATTACCTGACAGACTGACACACGGAATGCCAGCGTGGCAATCCGTGGTGTCATCCCACCCATTCTAGCCTCTGGTGGTGGAGAGTGTTAGCAGAATGTAATCAGTCAAGATAAGTTGGGATTTGATCAATGGTGATATCTGATCAAAAGAAACACAACAACTCTTACGGATCCTTCCTTGGCTTGGCGACTTCTCAATCCCTCCTTGATTCCGCGAGATGTAACCATGTGAAGTAGGAATAGAATAGTAGTAGTTCTTGATGAAATTGTAGTTTAAAATTGTTTTTAATATTCTAGTTAATTTCCGCCTTTGTATTCTCATTTTGTACTTTAAACATTCAATTAATAAAAATTACTTTTAGTTTTTAATTTCTGTTTTTTTACTCTTTGTTTTTTAATCTCGACAAACTTAATCTCTTTCAATATTAATTTCAACTTATTTACCATTCAATTCAGTTGTTTATGTTTTCCAAATCAAAAATCTAAAAAATTGGAAAAATATTAGAAAAAATACAAAATAGTTTTGAAAAAATCTTTTGAGTTATTTTAGATTTTTAGAAAATAGTTTCATAATTTTCACTTTTGTTTTTATAATTTTTAGTATTTTAAATTTGTTTTATTAGTTTAAATTAGTTTTAATTGAAATAAATTCAGGAAAAATCATAAAAAATAATTTTAATTCTTAGTTAATTTTCAAATATCATTTTTAGGACTTAGAATAGACGTAGTTGCATTTTATTTACGTTTCATTTATTACGCTTTAGTATAATTTAGCATTAACTTAGGATTCCCAGTAGTGTAATTTCCTTTTATGCTTCCTTTTGCCCGTAGTTTAGAAAACTTCATATTATCCTTTTCACCATTCAAATCACAAAATCGGGCGTGAGTTGGAAACTCCATTCAACCCTCGTTTGAACGATCTCGTGCTCAAACCTAACACGCTTGAGTTACCCGTATACTACACTTCTCTCTTTCTATTATTGGTCTCTTCCTGAGAATCCTAAATCGATAGTAACGCCAGAAAACAGTTAGGTCTTCGGCCTGCCAAGATTTGGGGGGTGTTCTCAGTATGACAACTCGTAATTTGGTCATTTACAAACTTTAAAAGTTTCATTATTTCATCATTTATCGTAAACTACGTTTTGAGGTATCAAATTAAGCGTGAACCTTAATGGTTTTGAAATTTGTAATTCATGAACCGCATCATTCAGGACATTTTCATATAGACTGAGTTTAGTCTACATATCATTAGTAACATCATTTCATATCAATTTATGCATGGGTTTTGCATTTTACATTAAACGTTTATTTTCCTATTAAAATAAGCTATCAGCGTAAAATATTATTTTAGTATGATCCGACACTTCCAAAATAATTAATATATTTTTGCCTCATTTTGTTATAAAAATTATATTATTAGTTTACCCGGTGTTTTAAATTTATTTTGTATATAAACTGTTATAATTATATATAATTCTGACTGACTTTAAGAAATTCAACCCGATAAATATTTATTCACTCAATTCTTGTAAGAAATGTATTTTTATAATTTTTATGACTTCAATACATTTTATTTTGTTTCGTTAAAATTTATTTTTAGCTAACGCTACCCTAAATGCTTAAATAAATACACAAGTTACTAAAAATTCTTAACTAACTACACTTTTCTTCTACCTATATGTATTTAACTATAACAAAATGCATTTGGTCTTCTTTTTTTTTATGTATGTCGACCACCCAAGGGTGACTCAATAATTTACCAGTACAAATAACTTACATTACACATATATTAGTTTTATATTAACACATACATACATATATCATAGTGTAAAATAAAAAGTATTCTCTCTTCTTCTTCTACCTTAGAACCGGCCAAGTGGTGAGACAAGCAAGGATTGCTTATTTTTTTCAAGTCAAGTTATTTTCACAATCATAGCATACTCTTAAGTAAGGTTTTGAAATAAAAACCTAGGGTATTTAGGATTATCCTTTGTTCATAAAACCTCATCAAGTTAACTAGTAAGCATCTCATATCCATTTTCATCTTTCATATTTATTCTATGTTAATTTCATCATTTTTGCAAGAAATCATGCATGTTACATATGAGTTTATACCACTTTTAATGTTTTTATTACTTATATTGAAATATGATCATCCTATAAATTATCCCTTGTAACATATCACTTTTGGTGATGTCTAAGAACCCATGACACCCTAAGAAGGTGTATGGTAGGTTTTAATAGCTTGGGAGTTGTTTTGAATTGGTTAGAATAGGTTTGGTATGAGAAAAACTCATTTCCGGTAAAGTTTACATAAGGGTCTGTCCATATTTTGAAAATCTGGAAATCTCGACAGTAGATAAAATGTTTTGGCCTAGATATTTAGAAAATACACTTTAAAAGCGAAAACGTGGCAGCTTGAACGGATTAAGCAAGACTATACTTGAAGAAGTTATGAATTTTTCAAGTTGACTGAAAACAAATTGTTTCAGAAAATTCAGCATGTATTCTCAACTTTTCTGAAGTCAAAAAATGAGGCTTAGGTGTTATAAATTGTGTCAATTTATCAAAAATATATTAGTATACTTTGATACGAAGCTAAGGACTATATAAAACGAAAAGCGGACTTATTACGTGATTAAATTATACGCATTTACTCAAAGTTGCCGTAACTTTATTATATAAGAAAACTAATAGATTTCTATTAGACAAATATTACTGACTACAAAGGACCATGTTGAGGGTGGTTTTTAACATTGACGTAGTACTTTTTATAACGTGATGTCTTCTAGTAAAAGTAAGTCCACCAAGCATATTTTTCCAAAATGTCAACTTAAGTTAGAGTAATGAGTTGTAATAGAATAAAATCACCGGTCGTAAGCTTTCTTAAAACCATCAACAAACCAATATTTTGGATACAAGTACCCTACTTTACCTATGTTTTTCTCCGTGATCGAGACCTCTAAAATAAAAACTTAAATGCTAAAACTTTGAGATAACGATACAAGCTTCCCAAAACCGTTGAGTTTGTTTCTTAACACTCGACGTACACCATTTTACGACTAGCTTTTTAAGGCCGTTTAGTCACTTTCATGAAATTGTCAAATGACATTATTTTACGACGAAAAATTATAATTTCATAATAAATCATTCAATGACTATCGTAAGATATCATTTCAACGTAAATACTTGTAAAGTATTTTATAACATGACGAGATGTCATAAACATACATTTTGACGTTAAACATTATTTTCGAATGTACACGTGGTATAGATTTCATATGAGTTTGCATGCATGACATTGTTTCATGATTTAAATTAGAACATATCATTCATAATAGGTCACGGTCAGAGGTTGCGCCTCATTTGAGCATTGCCATTATATCATCATACTCATTTACCTTGGTGAGTTTTCATAGCCCTGATTTATTCAGTTTTACTTATTTCAATCATGCGGGGAGAATACGTACATCATTTTTTTATTACATTAAGTATATCAAATTCATTACATTGCTTAAGTTACCTCATGCCAATTGAATGTCCCCATTATATAACATGAACCGTTAATTTCATAGAAGCGAGGGTGAGTGGATAGATATATCGAGGGTGACTCTGTCCGGGTTGGTGGATTCCGACTAGTTAATGATGCATTTCATTTAATATCATTATTTGAGTTGTTTGGCAAACACTCTGTTGCTTAACATCATGATCGGTCTAGTTTCGTGTCATGGGCTTATAGCAATTGTAACATTTTTGTGACATATTTGTCATACATAATTTTATACTTGTGGTAGTCGATAAACATTTTAACAAATCTATGAACTTCCTCGACCTTTGTGTTGACACTTTTTAGCAATGTATTTTGTGCTAAGGCATTAACTTCATGGCATGCATGTGGACTTATCATAGAGTGGTGGTGACGACGCGTCTCTCATGGGATTTATACACTTTAAAACATCGTTTGAATTGTATCAAATTTATTTCCGCACATGATGATTTTCATTTGGGACCTATACTTTGTAAACTCTGATTATTTTATCAAATCAAACGATGTATTTTCCAAACGACACTTTAGGTCGTTCAATATAACTATGATTGTGATGTTATGACGTCCAACCCCGAATTCCATTATTTTGCAAAATGTAATTTGGGTGTGGCTTGATTCACAGAGATTGGTATCGAGAGCTCAAGGTTATAGAGAATTAGGTATTTATAAACCGAAAACTATAACCACTTTTAAGAAAATTGATCTCGACCGGCATACTTTGCCAAGCCGAAGCTTCCTATTTGAATATGGTATGAACTGCGATTTGAATTATGAGATGATCTGTTAAGGGATATTGTGAGATGATCTATTCTATCACCATAATATGCCAATGAGTCGAGGAAAGGTTTACCAAGAATCAAACGTTCCTTTGTGTTTTTCTTCATGTCCATAACCACAAATTCTGGGGCAGAAAAGAATTTATCTACCTTTACACAAGTTCCACCCATAATTCCTAACGAGCATTAGCTTTGGTCTATGCCATCTCAATCCACGATATCAGATTCCAAAGATTAATTAATTTTAGTGTCAAAAATAGAGAGGCATGATATTTTACTTAGACTAATATCTATAATCCCAAAATATCATAATCCCCAATCAACATGGAATGACTAACCCGTTAGTGCTAATATCTTTAACGGAAAGCTAAGGTGATTTCTCGACACGTTAACTTTTCGAGACATAGTTACCGGTAACTTCGGGAAATAATTACTGGCGAACCGATCCTGGTTGTCGACATTCCTCGCCGTAATCTTCTTCGTTAGAATAGCACTCCTTAATCAATTCCTTCAATTATTATCAACAAAAGCAACGATTGCACCCAACCATAGGTTTGGCCGTCTTCGCTCCACGCTACTTTCATCTCTATTTCGGCCACTAAGCTTTTATATCATTATTTCAAGGTTTTTAGCCGTTTAAATGGTTCGGAGAGATTTTTATTTGTGTTATCTAGAAATCACGAGCCATTTATCTTGTTCTTTTTCCTTCGGGTGAACTTTCCGGGAATTTTTTTATGGTTTCTTGAATTGGGATTCTTTCTCCATAAGGCCACGGTTGTAATTCCGTACGGTACGCGTCGCTATTTCGATTATCTCAGAAAGCGGTGATTTTCTCCATACGGCTTCTTCAATTATATTTTCTTTGTCAACATGAGGACAATTCTTGATGAGGTGTCCTCCCCGTAACACAACCAACCACTTGATAGCATGAACGGTTTCTCTAACTTTTAGCATATCCCGACTTAGATTTTCGATTTTACTAGCGATTCGCGCAATTAGTCAAAACTTCCGCTTTGGTTTCTTTTGCTTCCTCCATTCGTGCCATTTTGAGAATGGTCGACCATCTTTTGAATGGCTTCAATTGCAAAGTGAGTCATGTTCGGATATGTCTTGATAGTCCAACATACGCCTTGTAGTCACGCTGATTCCTTTATAGAAGATGTTGACCTTTGCCGGTTTTTTGATCATGAGTAGGACATTTGTAAGGGAGATCATTGTATCTATCGGGCTTGATACAATGTTTCATAAATCTTCTTGTTTGAAATTATGGATCTCCAAAATGGGTAGAAATATTCGACGTGACAATACCTCTAAATGAAGTGATTCTTAAAGTAGAGCCTATTAGTACTTACGTGAGTAGTCTTTCAATCCATCTTCTCGGTAGAGTCATGGGAATACCATAGCATAACAAAGATCATGAGACGCACGGAATGTTGAAAAGGCTTTGCGATGTATAGACATTTTCAGCGATGCCATGCTGCGTCCCTCGTCCCTTTGTTCTGTGAAAAAGGGTTAGCGCAACTCCTCATAAATTGGTCTTTAATTTGAAAGCGGACATCGGCTCCAATGCTTACGAGACTCGCCCTTGTTACTGCTTTCTTGTCAACGCCAAATATTCCTCAAGAGTGAGGTCATCGATGTTAACAACTTCCATGGTACCTAACACCTTGACTAATGATCGTAAGAGAAATATAGAAAGTTTAAAACAAGAAATGGCAATACTTAATAGCAATCCAAAATAATTCCCCAAGAATGGGCCCGGCATACGAAAACTTGATACACGTTTCGCGACGTGGTTTTAATATTTATATAGTCTCGTTATACCTATGGTCTACTGTCTGTTAACGGGAAGTGTACCCGATCATAGACGTGTAGTGTAGTATTCATTAAAACCAGAGGTCATCCCAAAATTATGTTGGATAATTACTAAGTTCAGTGTCACTGATTTTGATAATGATTTCGATGAGGAATTAATTAATTAACTACTAAAGCGGATAAAAGGCAAAGGTTTAATCAATGGGGAGAGTGGTCTAACCTAGTTATTCCTCCCTGGCTAGTAATTTCTACATCTACTTACTTCCGTTACTTGGTGGGTCAAATTAGAGGGGCAACATTTGGTCAATTAGCTTCTAACCTATCGGCATTGAAAGATGCCACCCTTTGAGAAATCGAGGTGTCCCCTTAAGTCCGGTTGTTCCGGTCCCCAAGCAGTCATTATAAGTGCCAGCTACATGCTAGAATTTATAATAGTTAGTGCGCGCGTTTAGCAGCAAACACTCACCCCTTGGTCTTAAGTTCATCCAAATGGTAGGTGTTAGGTTGGTCAAAATGCACAAGTGAAAGAAAGGGTCGCTGAGCTGGTCATATCTTACCCTTCCTCGCTCTCAGTCTACTCACGTGAGATGAGTTGTCAGTGGTCATATATCCTAAGCAATCCAGCCTCTACCGCCATTCAAAACTACCAAACAAGTGGTATCTACCAATAAACTATGCATGCATACACTTAGAAATAATTATACTAAGTAATGTAAAGCACACAAAACAATTAAGGAATCATAACTAAGCACCAAGAGGTGCTTAGCATTCCATATTAACTGCATTTTAAATCAATTCAATATTCAAAGTTACGAAATACATGAATCGAAAGAAAAGAAAAGATAAAATGCTAATGCTTATCGTAGGGGAGTGATTTCTCCCTTGGAGACAACTCAGATGCTCCTCTAGACTGCGCTTTTGGCTTCTTCCCATGCTCTTGGTGTGGAAGTGAATGGGATGCTTTGAAATGCCGAAATCGTGGGTATTTATAGTCAGACTGTTACGACGTAACTAATATAAGAGTTACCCCGCATCTTCAATTTCTTCCTAATTTGCACTAGATTCGCTGGTTACGCAACTCCCATGAAAGTGGTTACGCCCGCATTCAATATTACTGGTTACCGTAGTTGGTGAAATAGTTACTACAGAAGTTATCAGCGGAAACCTCATTTGACCTAATATAGTTACGCCAGAATCTTTAGGAGTTACCGTAATCGCCTATGAGTTGGCTTTCGAACACGCTTTAGTTACGCGCAATGAGAGATGAGAGTGTCAACTTCTTCAAAGTCAAAGATACTATGATAAATCTTTGATATTTCTCCACCAAGGCTCATTAGCTCCAATGCTCGTAATTTACCCCGAAAAGGAAAACAATGGAAAACATGCGAAATCCATATAAATGATATAAATTACGATTATCGAGGGAAATTGACACTTAATATTCGTGACTATTTGATGTTATCAATAAACAATATGGATCATATATATATAATAATCAATAACATTTATACAATAACTTACAAAACAAATTATATATAAATTAATCAATAAACAATATGGATCATATATATATAATAATCAGAAACATACCTTCTAAATTTCCTAAACGCCTTTGTTGTAAAACATACCTTGAATATATAAATTAATCAATAACAATATGGGAAAAAATAATCAATGACTAATAAACACAATATAGATCATATAATCAAAACATACCTTTCGAATATCATAAACTCCTAATCTCTTAAACGCCTTTTGTACGTGATAACAATACAAACAATATAAATAATATGGATCATATATATATAATAATAAAAAACATAGCTTCTAAATCTCCTAAACTTTTAACATGATTATTTACTAATGGAATAGAATCAACACAAATAAACATTATACAATAACTTACAAAAACAATCATATATAAATTAATCAATAAACAATATGGATCATATATATATATATATAGAGATATATATATATATATATATATATATATATATATATATATATATATATATATAATAATCAGAAACATACCTTCTAAATCTCCTAAACGTCTTTGTGCCTCAAGAACATACCTTCAATATATAAATTAATAAATAAACAATACGGATCATATATATATATATAGAGTTTCACGCCGAGGCTCCAATTATTACATCCGTTGACGGGGTGCCCTTGTTTATGGGTTAAATTATTATGGATAACGCTATTAGAGGTCGACCAACCTCTCTTTTCCTTCCTTTATTTTTTGTTGGTTAAGGGAATGCATAGTATTTAGGGGCGTTTGTTGCATTACGATATATTATGCATGATATTACAGACTTTATTACGATGATTTTTTTTAGATAAATTATTACAACCAAGTATTTTAATTTTGACTTTTACTTTTTGACTTTGACATTTTGTCTTTCTATTTTAGGAAATATTTTGTATGCAAGAAATTATGTGTGAATCTAACTATTGCAAGTCTTGTATGGGCGAGACTTGTAATAGGAGAATTGACATGATAATTGCTATGTTAATTCACCTTAAAAGGTTTTCATTTTATTTATATTAAGTGTATACTCATCAACTATCTTTATAGTTGACCGCTTCTTATGTATTTTAGGTGATCATAAGTAGTATTTATGAAGGCATTGCATGAAGTCGCCATTTGATTCACGCAAAGAACTCATCCGCTACTACGGATGTGTATTTTCAAAGACAATGTTTAAATAATTTTGAATTATGCTTTTATTATCCAGTGTTGGATAAAATGTTATAACAATGTTGTAAAACTTTAATTTAATTATTGTGTTATTGTTTTATAACTTTATGCTTGTGCCTTGATCTGTCGCATTTCCCGTGTTTCCGCTTTGGCGGGGTGCGACATCTGCAAAATACACTTGCATTTTATGATATACGGTTTCTACAATGCCAAAAGTAAAGTCGACTGCTTTACATTTTAGCCATAAGAGAAAATAGCCAATCAAGTACCACCAATATTAGCCATAAATTCTGCAAAAAGACAACATGCAAATCAAAATTTAAACATAAATTATGCAAAAAGACAACATGCAAAACAAATTTTAAACAACACGCATAACCAAATATTCTACTTGTTACCCAACCAAAGCTTTTAAAATAATTTCTAATTTAAATGTAAAATCGAAAAAACTTAAATGCAATACCAAAACACCATGCTTAGATGGGTGCCAAAATTGCTTGTTTTCTAGTTTGATGTAATAATTGGTTTTGTACCATTCTAAATGTATTGCTTAATATCATTTGAAAATAAGATTTTGGTACTGGTATGTTTTTACAAAAGTAATTGTGGTTTTAACAAAATATATCAATATATTAGACAAAGTAGGCCAAAAATCATTGCAAATGACAGTGACAAAAAGGCCTTGACTAATGTGTGACAACTGGAAATTTAGGGAGTCTATTTTAGGTAACCGCATTACGTTAAACTAAACAGAGTTTTGCCTTTATCACTATTTTTATAAACCGTGACTTGATTTTATATCGTCTATTGGTTTTTACGGTTTATTTTATTATTAAATGAGTTATCGTATGAGTTTTAACTCTATTTGGTAGGCACTATTCGATTCGCACTAGAAAAGCCTAAAACGAGAAATATTGTAACTTTTAGACCAGAATCTCGAAAATTGACAAATAAATAGTCAAAACTCGTGGAAAAACGGAAATTAAGATGTTAGAAAGTCGAATGAACGTTGTGGGACACTCGTGGGACAATATATGAGCACGGGAATGGGTAAACGGGATAGTTTACAAAAAATGGCGACCACGCCCCTCCCTTTTCCTTAGGCCTAGCCACCCCCTCCTCCCCTCTCTTTTATTTTTAAGTCCCTAGCTCCCACCTATAAATACCATCTGATATCCTCACTTCGACTCTTTATTTCTCTCTCTAAAACACACACACTAGCACTTCTGTCTCCCTTTTCTCTCTCTAAAAACCCTAGCCACCACCACCATAACCTACCGCCACTTTCCCAAGTGAGATTCCCCACTGCAAGTCACCCTCACCTCCAACACCAAATCAAAGATATCTTCATCCTCTTTCCAACCATATATTACACGCCCATTTGACCTCCATAACACCTTCAAATCTTCGAATCAAGATTCGCACTTTTAGGGTTTCAAGTGGGTTTTGCAATTGGTGCTTGAATAAGTTAAATGGAACAAGATTAGAGCTTGTTTGAGCTTATAAAAGCCCTCAGATGGATTATTAGGGTTTCGACCTAATGACCAAATTTGGGGCTTTTGGGTGGAACATGAAATTAAGTCTAATTAGAGTCTAAATAAAAAAGTAATTAGTGTTTGGTTAGTGTGTGGTGTATCAATTTGATGGGTTTATGCATTTTAGGTCTAGTTTCATCTTTTTGGTTAGAATAGATGATGGGTTTTGTGTTTGGTTATTGATTGAAGCTTGAATGATTGGATTTGGATGTTGGGGAATGGATTTGGGTGATGATTGATTGGTTTGGAAGGGTGTATGGGCTACATAGGGCACGTACGTGGCCCTTGGCTTGCGTACGTGACCCAATTGGGCTACGGGTCTGGGTCGGGTCGATTTGGTAGCTTGTTGGTTGATGTAGTTGAGGTTTGGGTGAGACGCATGGAGCCGAAAAGCTTCTAGGGCTTGTTTGGTTCACGTGGTCTTAATCATGCACGTCGTCATGACCATTAGGGTCATAACATTGGTTTCCGGTATATTTGGTTGATTGATTGGTTGGCGAGATTGTTTTGAGTTGGTTTGGGATCGAATTGCGCTATTATGACTTTAAAATTTGGACTTGATATATATATTGTTGACTTTGAGCTACGTCGGCGTTATTTTGACTTTTTAGTCAATAGTTGACTCCGACAAAGCCGTAATATGGACTTTAGTATAATTTGGACTATTGATTGATTAAAAGTCGAGAAGTTATGACTCGTGCTTGTGGACTCGAAACGAATAACGATATGAGATTAATATTGGAATTTGACTAAATATATATTTATACATGAAAATGCTAATAGAACTATGAAATGTAAATAATAAATGGGCTTTTGTACCAAAAATATCGATAACAACACTTATCTTGTTATTTACTATTTTAAACGGAAACTAACGACTAAATTGGAAATGTTTTGTAATGAATAAGTAATTAATGTTTCGAGTACACGTTTATCAATAAATGTCAATTGTAGACATTTAATACTAGTTTAAGTATTTATTTACTTACGTTGTGTGCATGGGTTACGGATAACCTAACGTTAATAATGTTGATCCACATGGGTAGCGGACTTATTAGGTTGACGAATCTAATAAGAGCCCGCTAGGTACGTTGGGTAACCTTATTAATGGGTGAATTATCCTTATGACTCTTTAGGATATGATTGATTTATATGATAATAAGCGACACGAGTAAATAAATGAGTTTATCGAGTTGACGAATTCGATAAGGTCTACTATTTATTTCGACACTTATTGGACTATAGAGCTTATCACTTAGACGTCTCATTGTGTTGCATTGAGTTATATATTGGTTGTTTGAGTGCATTCATAGCATCATATTGAGTCGATACACCCACACGAGGAATACCAAACACTAGGATTAAATGGTGAAACGAGACATTTTTGGAAATAACGAAATAGAATACATTGGGGTAGATAACGTTGATTTCGAGAGATATATATTAAATTTGGTCTACATTAATAGGTTGTGCCAAGTCGATAGTTTATGTGCCGTGATTACCGTTATCTTCTGCTAGTGTTTATTTTTACGTTGATTGCTTGAGGTGAGTTTCATAGCCCCACTTTTATCTACGTTTTAACTACGTTTTGAACTATTTTGGGGTGAGAATCATGCTACTGTTTTTGGACTGTTAAAACTATTTGGATTTGCTTAAATGCTTGACTGTTTAGATAGATGTGCGATAGTTGTTGCCTTAGTATAGGTTCAACCGTGCCTAACTAAGAATAGACTTCTACCTCGACCTAGTCCCGGTTGGAAATTATTCTAGATTTTACCACAACAGCCGGACTAGAGTCGGGCCCGAGTAATCCCAGGATGCGGATATGATTGGAGATCCGGTAGGATCAGATGTGCAAACGGTATTTATCTATCTTAGGTCTTGCATAGCAAATCAACTCTTACAGTTCCACTATGATTTTGTTGAACTTAAACCTATGAACTCACCAAAGTAGTTTGACCTTTTAGCATGATTTCTCGTGTATTTAAGAGATGTTTGGAATACTTGATTCGGTGGAAGCTTGGCAAGAAGGTGGGATTCAAGGATCATTTCGACTGATAAACTATGGGGACCTATTTTATTAAACTATGTTTTGGGCCTAATATTTATACTTTTGGATTAAATGTTTTGAATATTTAAATTTGGGATTGGTTTTGAATGTTAAATGACTATCTTTTGCTATACTTGTATGCGATACCAATAATAGTAACGCCAAAACTTGATTAAGTCTTTCACACCGAGATTTGGGGTGTTACGATTGGTATCAGAGCTCAAGGTTATAGAGAATTAGGTATTTTATAAACCCTAAACTATAACCACTTTTAAGAAAAATGATCCTCGACCGACGACCGCTTGCCTGCCGAAGCTTCCTATTTGATTATGGTATGAACTGCGATTTGAATTATGAGATGATCTGTTAAGGGATATTGTGAATTGATTATGGAAACGTTATGATTTGGAGATATGATTATTGATTTTGGAAAATGAGATGTGATTATCGGGATATTACGGAATTTTATTTGAGGAAACGGTATATTATGATTTTGGGATTTTGAACTCGATTGATTTGATATGGGATTATGTGATGGAACGGAACTTATGTGTTTTATTTAAAGGCATATTTTGAGTAATGCGGTACCTACACTTTTAAAGCTTTCATTATGTGATATATGTTTTGGTTGAGTTGATGCGCTTATTAAAACTAGTTGTTTCAAACACTTATACCTACCCTATGTTATTGTCACAGACTATGCCTTCACTAGCTTTTGATGTGTGAGGAGGCTTGTTGCTAGTTCGCTAGCATTGACTCTCATGATGGTTGCGGTGATCCTTATGAGATTCGCCCGTCACACTAGTTCATCATCATCGATCGCCCTAGCTCATCTAGGTAGCTCACTTTACATCGTTTTAGCGAGCACGCACTCTAGGCTTGCTTATAGCACTTTGCCTCGATGTCCCGTGGAGACCACCATCATCACCTATCCGCTTAGCAAGATCACCATGTCTTAGGAGGCCTAGATATCCTAGTGTACCACCTCGGATTTACCCATAGAGACTCCGACTCATGGACTCTCCCCTATGGATGAGGCGAGGAGAGAGCATGAGGTTGAGGAGGAGGATGAGATTGAGGAGCAGGATGTAGATGAGGATGAGGATCCTCAGGAGGAGGATGATGAGGATATCCCGTAAGGGTACTCCTCCATTGCAGCCTCCAGACATTCTCCGTGCCCGGTTCTCCTTTGCATGAGCCTGAGTCCCCTGGACAGCCTTTTGGTTTTGACTCACCACCTTACTCACCTTATATAGGTAGCCCGTTAGGATCGGAGATACCATCGGAGATTGTTTCTGAGCCCGAGGAGTATGGTGAGATGGGTCTAATGTGGGAGAGGATTACATCGCAGGGTACTAGGCTTAGTCAGTTGACGGATCGATTGGTTGGAGTATCTAGGGCTAGTATAGAGGATCTGAGAGTTGATATGGGTACTGTAGTCAGGAGGACTAGGGTATTGCATGATGGTATGTCGAGCTCCGTGAGCGTGTTGGGGACCTGCTGAGAGCGTTCAGCGATACCGTGATGCCTGATACCGATTTGGCGTAGGATTGGTGAGTTAGATAGAGAGGTCGCAGAGCTTAAGAGCGATCGCGACGCTCGACGCGTTTGAGCTAGCATCTTTGTGGAGAGAGGTTGATGATGTTAGGAGATCAGTTAGTGATATTCGTAGACGTGGCTAAATAGTATTAGATTCATGGTTTTGTACCATCTTGAAACTAAGTAGTACTTGGTTCGAGTTGCAGGATTATCCTAGTTGTCTTACTAGTATCGTTATTAGGATCGTTTTTGATTTCTCCGTATCCTTCCATGTATTTCCACTTTTGAAACCTATGAGTTATGGTTATTGGAACGTGCATCCTTAGTTATGATTCGGTATTTGATTGTTTCGCTTTGGTTTAGCGTTATCCCTGTTGGCCTTGATTACGTATTCAGGCATTATTGGGTGACCCTTGGAACCCAACTCTATTTTTAGAACGTGAATTGTGAACTTATGAAAATGTTCTTCTTGCCTCCAGAATGGTGGCAACAAGACGAAACTCGCTTAGGAACAACCGAAAGCGCCTCCGCCGTTGTTGCCCCGTGGTCGAGGTCGCCATCCGCCCCACCGCACCACATGTTGAGAACCCGAACATTGATAACCCAACTGTAGGGAACCCAATGTGAACGACCATGCCGAGAATGGTCCTGTTCCACAAAACCCTCCACCTGTGAACCCAACCCACATTGACCAAAGACACCTGAACTGCTAGCCGAGGCTAATCTCTAACACTTCTAGGAACCCCGATGTCAATCGAACTCGAGGTTGTACCTACAAAGAGTTCCGATTCTGTGGTCCCATTAATTTTGGAGGAACTGAGGGAGTAGTTTACCTGACTAAGTGGTTGGAGAAAACTGAATCTGTGTTTGATGTGAGTAATTGTGATGAGGATTGTAAGGTTAAGTATGCAACATTCACCTTGAAGGATGAGGCGCTGACCGGTGGAACAACTATCACAGATCAAGAGGAATTGATGTAGCTAATAGTATGACTTGGACTCAGCCTAAGACCCTCCCATTAAGACTTACTGGCCCTAGGAATGAAGTTGAGAAGTTAGAGAGTGAGTTCTGGAACCATAAGGTTAAGGGTACTGACATGGCGACTTATACTGCCATTTCCAAGAGTTATCATTGCTTTGCCCTCGAAATGGTTTGCAATCAAGAACTTAAGATTGAGAGGTATACGGATGGATTGCCTTTAGCTACCCGAAATGATGTCATCACTGTGAAGCCAGTCAATTTGCATGAGGCAATTGCTGTGGCTCAGGGTTTGATGGACTCTTATGTACTGGAAGTAGGAGACAAGGGTAAGAATGATAGGAGTGATAAGAGGAAGAGGAATGAAGCTACTAAAGGGAATGGCAACAAATGGCACGAGACAACCAGAGTGTTCGCCATAGGAAATGGAGGTAGGAAAGATTATGAAGGTAGTAAGCCTGTGTGGTCGTTGTAACCGACACCACCATGGACTATGCCCGAATGTGTGTAGGAAGTGCTCTAAGGTATGACACTTGGCCAAAGATCTGAGGTCCCGACCACTTGCCGCAGCTCAAACGCATAAGGAGCGGACCGAAGGCCACTGTCACCTATTTTGGATGTGGAAAGAAGGGACACTTTAAGAATGAGTGCCGAGAATCGTGGATGAGAGGAAATCCCGGTAATGTAGGAGGATTTGCTAACCAAGGTGTAGGAGGTAATGGCTTAAACCCTGTGAAACGTGAGGTTGTGGAGAACCAGGGAAACCATGGTGCTAGGAATCAGCAAAGAGACATGGGAACAACGCTGTTTACGCTTATTTGGAAGGAAGCCTGGTGAGGACCCTAACGTAGTTACTGCACGTTCCTTCTCAATAATCGCTATGCTTCCATATTGTTTGATACCGTGCGATATGAGTTTCAGTATCCACCAATTTTATGCCATTACTAAGAATCTCCCAAACACCTCTAGGGTTTAGTTACGATGTGGAATTAGCGAATGGGAATAGAGAGAAGATAGACACCGTAGTTCGAGGTTGTACCTTAAGTTTCCTAGACCGCCCGTTTAGTATAGACCTATTGCCGCCAATTACCTTGGGAAGTTTTGACGTCATTATCGGAATGGATTGGTTGTCGAAGAGCGGTGCACACATCATCCGCGTGATGAGAAGATTGTGCTACCGTATGGAGGAAAAGTTCTCGAGCATACAAGGAGATCGGAGCGATGTGGAAGTCCTTCCCGGTTGAGCATCATCTCCTCAGTATTAAGGCCCGAAGTACATCGATAGAGGAGGTTATCTTTTCTTGGCTCAATTTCTAAAAAGAAAAGCGGAGAAGAATGAAAGAAACCTCAATGATGTAAACCCGTCGTTAGAGAATTTCGGATGTGTTTCCCCGATGATTCGCCAGGGATTCCACCTGTCCGACAAGTGGAATTCCAAATAGAGGTGATATTCGCGGCACCGTGAGCCCTGCACCTTATCGACTTGCTCCAAGAGAATTGGAGGAACTGCTAACAGGGGCAAATTGTCAGAAGGGATTCATTCGACCAAGTTCGTCACCGTAGGGAGCACCAGTGTTGTTTGTGAAGAAGAAGGATGGATCATTTAGGATGTGTATTGATTATAGGGAATTGAATAAGTTAACAAAGGAAGAACCGATATCCGTTACCTAGAATAGATGATCTATTCGACCAACTCTAAGGAGCTAGTGTCTTTTCTAAGATCGATTTATGATCTGGTTATCACCAGCTTAGAGTTCGAGAGGAGGATATCCCTAAGACTGCGTTTAGGACTCGTTATGGACACTATGAATTCCAAGTGATGTCGTTTGGTTTGACCAACATGCCAGCGGTTTTCATGGATCTCATGAACCGAGTGTATAAGAGATTCCTGGATAAGTTTGTGATAGTATTCATAGACGACATCTTGATATACTCTAAGAGTAGTGAGGAGCACGAAGAGCATTTGAGGCTCATTTTAGGATTGCCGAGAGAGAGAAGTCAGATGCCAAATTCTCTAAGTGTAAATTTTGGATTCGTCCGGCAATTCTTAGGCCATGTGATAGATAGTCGAGGTGTTCATGTTGACCCAACTAAGATTAAGGCCATTAAGGAATGGCCAGCTCCTAAGAACCCATCAAATCTGGACAGCTTCTAGGGTTAGCAGTGCTATTATAGGAGATTCATTGAGGATTTTCTAAGATAGCTAAGTCACACCAAACTAACACGTAAGGATGTTAAGTATGAATGGGGAGAAAAGGAAGAAGAAGCATTCCAACTTCTGAAGGAGAAGTTGTGTAGTGCACCCATCCTAGCTTTGCCTAAAGGAAGCGAAGACTTTGTCGGTATCGCGACGCCGCGATAAAGGCTTAGGTGTTGTTTTGATGCAACGTGAGAAGGTTATTGCTTATGCATCCCGACAACTTAAGAAGCATGAGAAAACTACACCACCCATGACCTTGAGTTAGGTGCTGTAGTGTTTGCTCTTAGGATTTGGAGACATTATCTGTATGGAACCAAATGTGTAGTATTTACCGACCATAAGAGTTTGAAGCATATCTTAGATCAGAAGGAACTGAACATGAGACAACGCCATTGGTTAGAATTGTTTAGTGATTATGATCAGAGATTCGCTATCATCCTGGTAAGGCTAACGTTGTGGCTGATGCACTTAGTCGTAAAGAGGACATTCCACCCCTACTCGTTCGATCCTTAGGAATGACCATTGTTTCGCCCTTACCATCTCAAATTTTAGCGCAGCCAAGCAGAGGCATTGACGGAAGATAACCGTCCTTATGAGAATCTTCATGGAATGGTAGAAAGTGGAAACGGCTTCTTGAAGCATTCCGACAGAACATTATGCTTCAAAGACAGAAGCTGGATACCATTTCATGGTGGAATCCGTGAGTTAATTATGCACAAGTCGCATAAATCAAAATACTCTATTCATCCCGGAGCCGATAAGATGTATCAGGACCTTAAGAAACTTTATTGGTGGCCCAATATGAAAGTAGATATAGCTCAAGATGTCGTTGGTGCCTGACATGTTCTAAAGTAAAGGCCGAACACCGAAACCATCGACTCTTAGTTCAACCCGAACTCCCAGAATGGAAATGGGAGCGAATAACCATGGACTTTATCACTAAATTACGAGAACAGCTTAGCGGCAATGACGCTTATCTGGGTAATAGTTGATCGCTTAACTAAGTCTCCGCCACTTCTTAGCTATTAGTGAAACCGATAGTCTTGATAATCTTGCTCGATTGTATCTTAAGGAGGTAGTATCGCGTCATGGAGTACTGATATCTATCATTTCCGATAGGGATAGTCGTTTTACATCCCACTTTTGGAAGTCGTTACATGCAGCATTAGGAATGAATTTGGATATGAGTAATGCTACCGCTACCATCCACAGATCGATGGTCAAAGCGAGAGAACCATTCAGACTTTAGAAGACATGCTTAGAGCTCAGATGTTATTGATTTCGGCAAAAGGCTGGAGAGACACCTCCCTTTGGCGAATTATCTAACAACAATAGTTATCACTCTAGCATTAAGGTCGCCCCATTTGAGGCAATCAGATGGCCGAAAATGTCTTTCTCCTATTTGTTGGGTGAAGTTTTGGCGAGTCAACTTACAGTCCCGAACTTGTCTTAGAAACCACCGAGAAGATAGTTTAGATTCAGAACGGTTGCAAATCGCCGTGATAGACAAAAGAGTTATGCTGATAAGAGACGTAAAGCTTTAGAATTCCAGGTTGGAGATCGTGTTATGTTGAAAGTTTCTCCTTGGAAAGGAGTGATTCGTTTTGGGAAATGTGGAAAACTCAATCCCCGATATATTGGTCCCTTTCCAATCCTAGAAAGAATCGGACTGGTAGCATACCGCCTGGAGCTACCATCGGAACTGAGTAGTGTACACAATGTCTTTCATGTTAGTAATCTTAAGAAATGTCTTTCGTAGGAAAACAAAGTAGTGCCCTTAAGAGATATTCGTATTGATGAGAAATTGAATTTTGTTGAGGAACCGATTGAGATTATGGATCGTGAGATTAAAAGGCTGACGAATAGCCGTATTCCGATTATTAAGGTTTGTTGGAACTCCCGACATGGACCGGAGTTCACTTGGGAACGTGAGGACGCTTTCGAGGAAGTATCCTAAACTTTTATGACACCAAGCAACTCGGAGTGAAACCCGGACGGGTTTCTTCGAGGCCGAGGTCGTGACAACTGGCAATTTAGGGAGTCTATTTTAGGTAACCACATTACTTTAAACTAAACCGAGTTTTGCCTTTATCACTATTTTTATAAACTGTGACTTGATTTTATATCGTCTATTGGTTTTTACGGTTTATTTCATTATTAAATGAGTTATCGTATGAGTTTTAACTCTATTTGGTAGGCACTATTCGATTCGGCACTAGAAAAGCCTAAAACGAGAATTATTGTAACTTTTAGACCGTAACTCAAAAATTGACAAATAAATAGTCAAACCTCGTGGAGAACGGAAATAGCGATGTTAGAAAGTCGAATGAACGTTGTGGGACACTCGTGGGACAATATATGAGCTCGGTAATGGGTAAACGGGATAGTTTACGAAAAATGGCGACCACGGCCCCTCCTTTTTCCTTAGGCCGGCCACCCCCTCCTCCCCTCTCTTTTATTTTTAAGTCCCTAGCTCCCACCTATAAATACCCTCTCATATCCTAACTCCCACTATTTATTTCTCACTCTAAAACACACACACTAGCACTTTCTCTCTCCCATTTCTCTCTCTAAAAACCCTAGCCACCACCACCATAACCGGCCGCCACTTTCCGGCAAGATTCTGGCCGAATTCCGGCACGTCACCCCTCACCTCCACCACCAAATCAAAGATCTCTTCATCCTCTTTCCAACCATATATTACACGCTCCATTTGGACCTCCATAACACCTTCAAATCTTCGAATCAAGATTCGCACTTTTAGGGTTTCAAGTGGGTTTTGCAATTGGTGCTTGAATAAGGTAAATGGAACAAGATTAGAGCTTGTTTGAGCTTATAGAAGCCTCGTATGGATTATTAGGGTTTCGACCTAATGACCAAATTTGGGGCTTTTGGGTGGAACATGAAATTAAGTCTAATTAGAGTCTAAATAAACAAGTAATTAGTGTTTGGTTAGTGTGTGGTATATCAATTTGATGGGTTTATGCATTTTAGGTCTAGTTTCATCTTTTTGGTTAGAATAGATGATGGGTTTTGTGTTTGGTTATTGATTGAAGCTTGAATGATTGGATTTGGATGTTGTGGAATGGATTTGAGTGATGATTGATTGGTTTGGAAGGGTGTACGAGCCACATAGGGCACGTACGTGGCCCTTGGCATGCGTACGTGACCAACTTGGGCCACGGGTCCGGGTCGGGTCGATTTGGTAGCTTGTTGGTTGATGTAGTTGAGGTTTGGGTGAAACGCGTGGAGCCGAAAAGCTTCTAGGGCTTGTTTGGTTCACGTGGTCTTAACCGCGACCGTGTCATGACCATTAGGGTCATAACATTGGTTTCGAGTATATTTGGTTGATTGATTGGTTGGCGAGATTGTTTTGAGTTGGTTTGGGATCAAATTGCGCTATTATGACTTTTAAATTTGGACTTGATATATATATTGTTGACTTTGAGCTACGTCGGTGTTACTTTGACTTTTTAGTCAATAGTTGACTCCGACAAATCCGTAACATGGACTTTAGTATAATTTGGACTATTGATTGATTAAAAGCCGAGAAGTTATGACTCGTGCTTGTGGACTCGAAACGAATAACGATATGAGATTAATATTGGAATTTGACGAAATATATATTTATACATGAAAATGCTAATAGAATATGAAATGTAAATAATAAATGGGCTTTTGTACCAAAAATATCGATAACAAGACTTATCTTGTTATTTACTATTTTAAACAGAAACTAACGACTAAATTGGAAATGTTTTGTAATGAATAAGTAATTAAGGTTTCGAGTACACGTTTATCAATAAATGTCAATTGTAGACATTTAATACTAGTTTAAGTATTTATTTACTTACGTTGTGTGCATGGGTTACGGATAACCTAACGTTAATAGTGTTGATCCACGTGGGTAGCGGACTTATTAGGTTGACGAATCTAATAAGAGCCCGCTAGGTACGTTGGGTAACCTTATTAATGGGTGAATTATCCTTATGACTCTTTAGGATACGATTGATTTATGGGATAATAAGCGACACGAGTAAATAAATGAGTTTATCGAGTTGACGAATTCGATAAGGTCTACTATTTATTCCGAAACTTATTGGACTATAGAGCTTATCGCTTAGACGTCTCATTGTGTTGCATTGAGTTATATATTGGTTGTTTGAGTGCATTCATAGCATCATATTGAGTCGATACACCCACATGAGGAATACCAAACACTAGGATTAAATGGTGAAACGAGACATTTTTGGAAATAACGAAATGGAATACATTGGGGTAGATAACGTTGATTTCGAGAGATATATATTAAATTTGATCTACATTAATAGGTTGTGCCGAGTCGATAGTTGTTGTGCCGTGATTACCGTTATCATCTGCTAGTGTTTATTTGTACGTTGATTGCTTGAGGTGAGTTTCATCGCCCCACTGTTATCTACGTTTTGAACAATTTTGGGGTGAGAATCATGCTACTGTTTTTGGACTGTTAAAACTATTTGGATTTGCTTATATGCTTGACTGTTTAGATAGATTTGCGGTAGTTGTTGCCTTAGTCTAGGTTCAACCGTGCCTAACTAAGAATAGACTTCTACCTCGACCTAGTCCGGGGTTGGCAATTGTTCTAGATTTTGCCACAACAGTGCTGGATTAGAGTCGTGGGGCCCGATTAATCCCTGGATACGGGATATGATTGGAGATCCGGGTAGGATCAGTATGTGCAAACGGTATTTATCTATCTTAGGTCTTGCATAGCAAATCAACTCTTACAAGTCCACTATGATTTTGTTGAACTTAAACCTATGAACTCACCAACGTAAGCTGACCTTTTAGCATGATTTCTCAGGTATTTAAGAGATGTTTGGAATACTTGATTCGGTGGAAGCTTGGCAAGAAGGCGGGATTCAAGGATCATTTCTGACTCTGATAAACTATGGGGACCTATTTTATTAAACTATGTTTTTGGCCTAATATTTATACTTTTGGATTAAATGTTTTGAATATTTAAATTTGGGATTGGTTTTGAATGTTGAATGACTATCTTTTTGCTATACTTGTGTGCGATACCAATCCAATAGTAACGCCCGAAAACTTGATTAAGTCTTCCGCTGTACCGAGATTTGGGGGTGTTACATAATGTAACAGAAAAACTAGTCAATTCTATCATAGAACCCTGTTTCATTTCACAAAAAACCTCCTTCAAAAAGCTAATAAACAAAACTATAAGAACCAAAGACGATGTACCCCCCCCCACCCTCTTTATCTTTCACTAAAATCAAACATCTAGCTAATTGTGTGCCCTAAATGCAAAGATGTCCAATCATAAAAAAAAATATAAGATATCATGGTGATGGTGACTTGTAGCTTTGAAGAGGGTCACCCTGTATGTCCATATCATCATATTCGGGCCACTCATTTATGCTAATGTCATTCTCAGCCGCAGTCATTTCCCAAGCTTTTGGGTTTAAGGTATTGGTGATGGCATTGTTACTAGCCATGTTTTGAGTTGTCCATGCAGTAGATGGTGGAAATTGTATTAGTTGGTGTTGTGGTGGTTGAATGAAAGGAATGCCCAACTCACAAGAACCACCTACTTCGGAAAGGTGATGCAAGAGCGGACTTGGTGAAACTTGTTGCGGAGGAGCTCCACCAACAAAACGTGCATTAATTGCACCAAATGCATTGTTTACAACACCTAACTTATCTGGGCTAAACATGAAAGTTGTTTGATTACAAAAATCACCACTAGTGAAAAATTGGTTAGTTTCGTTGATTGGTAGCCTAAATGTACCACGACTAATGCTTGAGCCAGTACCCCCTCCTACAGGGTTGTTAGGCGATCCCGTGCTCCAGGATTTTGGTGCTAGTGCTGGATACAGGAGTCCTGACACTCAGTTCTCGAGTTACAATTTGATAGGAAAGGAAAAGAAATGGAAAATTTTTTGTGTTCTTGAGTTTTTTTAAAGAAAGGAAAGGGAAACAGAAAGGAAAATGGGAGGAACTTTTGTTTATAAAATCTTCCGGCCAAAAATGGGAGGAAAGGGAAATTTATGTTGTGTAAAGACTAATATACCCTTTTTAAAAGATTTTACATTAATAACTAAAGGGCATATATGTAATTTAAACAAGTTATTTTCCTTTTCCTCACACTCAAGAACATGATTCCTTTCCTTTTCCTTTCCTCTTTCCTTTATCTCAAAAACATATCAACTAACAATTTCTTTCCTTTTTCCTTTCTTTTCCCTTTCCTATTATTTTCCATTTCCCTTCACTCAAAACTCGAGAACTAAGCGTGAGTGTTATGACAACAAGAACTAAGAAGTGCATGGGCCTGCAGGGACATCACGAGATCCCATACCCCTAGCTGTAGGCAATGCTGATTGTGAAGACGAAGATGCAGAAGTCACCCTACCGTTCTTGAGATTGGTTCCATTGTTAGGAAGGTTCCTAATGGCTCCACCATGGGTCCAGTAACGCCGACAATCCTTGCAGAAATAGCGTGGTTGTGAGACACTATAGTTGTTCTAGTAACAAATTTTGGTCTTACGAGAGGAACACCTTGGACAATTTGGAGGTGGATCACGGGGATGATTCAACAACTGTTGGGGCCACTTTTCGGATTGCTTATCACTCATTTTGTGAACTATCTTTTGATTTTCTGTGAGCATTTCTTCATTTCACTTTAGGCCTATTTATATCATGTTCTAGAGTTTGACCATGCTAAGACCAGGTTCATGACTAAGTGTAAAAACAATTTAGGGTTTTTCCTTGATTTCAAAATCTTCATTTAATTCTTTGAACTGTTTGCATCATCTCATATGTGTAAGGTAAATCGGTTGGTAAGCAAGAAGATTTTCTTTGCTGAATGTTGACTCATATAGATACAGGTCAACGGGACAAACTCATTAATTAGGAAAATAATATATTTGTATGTATAGTGTTTTTGTATACAATCTCTTATAAGTTAACTAACTAGTTTATGACTTTATTCATAGTATACTGGTATTAAGATCGATTTAATTTAAAACTCGTTTTTCTATTTTGACATTTATCTTTACTTATACTTCAAAATGAAGACAATGGATATTTACCATAAATCGTTGTATTATAAACTCATACGTACATGACTTTTTGGTATTACTTCAAAAAAATAACAATAAAGGTTTCTCTCATAGACCCGTGAAAATCACAGGGTGGCACGAGGTTTTGGTGTTAAAATCATTTCAAATATTATACTTTCATTAGGGAAATTGTTAGATTGTGATTGGTTTTATGTAAATCAATATCACATAAGGTTTTAAAAGATAATTTCTAGAGTCTATTGTATAATTTATAATGTTTGCGAAGTAAATTAGACCATTGTGTAACTCAAAATGTCTAAGAAGTAGTTGAGACCATTGTGCAACTCACGATGTCTGAGAAATAGTTGAGACCATTGTGCAAATCACAATGTCTATGAAATAGTTGAGACCATTGTGCAATTCACAATGTCTAGAAAATAATAGAGACCATTGTGCAATTCACAATGTCTGGAAAGTAAATGAGACCACTGTTTCACTCACAGTTTCTGAGGATGAAATAGAGACCACTGTAGGATTTACAGTGTCTGAGAGTGTAATAGAGACTACTGTATCTCCCAGTGTCTTGAAAAATGAATGCGACCATTGTATCTCACAATGTCTGGGAAGTAGGAAAGACCATTGTAATCAGTTACAATGTCTTGGATAAAGTTTCGTAATCCTAAAATGCACGATTAGATGCATGATTGGGAGATTGGGAAAATATCAATATACTAGTATGTTTGTATAGCTTAAAATGCCTAAAAGTCATATAATCGTCTGGAGGATGGAAGGCACGGAGAACGAAAGGCTATAAAATATTTTTGTTTGTAAAAGTAGTTATAGTTTAAGTCTCAATTTAGACTCGTTTCTCTATAACTAAGGCTCTGATACCAATCTGTAACACCCTCCAATTTCGTGATACGTAGCGGAATTCAAACTGGGTGTTACTTCATGGCACAACAGTCAAAACAATAGAAAACGAACTCTAATGGAGTCGTTTTAAAAGATTTATCATTCGATTTATATAAATATCAGAGTTTACAAAAATGAGGTCTCAAATGGTTCCAAGTTTACAAAATACATTAAATTGGTTTTCGAATGATAATAAAACTTATAGCCATCTTGAGTACTCGTGCCCTTCCTTTCCATCCTTGCCAGCCTCGTTCATTATGGACCTGAAATACATGCTTAAAACTGTCAACGCAAAGGTTGAGTGAAATTCATAGAATTTAGGAAATCAGTTGAACATAATATTCGTAAAGTGAGGTAATTAGTCTCACATTCATAGTTTATAAAACAAAACAGATATTATTGCACTAAGCTCATGACACCGAAACGTTAACAGCTGTGATATAATAGTAACAATTGCCCTAATAGGTAATTTGCCATTAAACCTATGGATCTTCAAATAGAGTGCGTTTGTTTGCCTACCCGGTCAACACAAATGGGATTTGTCAATCCCGATAGATCTATCCACATTATTCGCGTTCACTCGCAAGTGATTAATGGTTCATGATAATAGGGACTTTGGCAATAGTAGTACTTAGTGCAAATAATACATTCAAGTATAATTTCAAAGCAATGTGTTCTATTTAAAATAAAGCATGTATTTCCCCCAAGGGTTTTCAAAACATTTAAGTAATAAAAAGTGGGGCTATGAACTCACCGAGAGTTAATGATGTTAAGTACTTTGACGGATGTGATGGATAATTCGGGAACTTCTACGTGCAACCTAAAAATGGAATGTTGCGTCTTAGGTTTGGAATAATGTTTTAGGAAAACATAAACCATCCTATATATGTCTCTATGTTGATCATGATGTACTCATTTATAGATTGATTTTTGTAGTAACAGTTTTAATATGTGAAAACGTATTTAGTTTATAGATATCGTACTACCATTCGGGCCATCATAATTCAGAGGTCATGTAGTAAACGTTCGAGGAGCCAGGACACTTTAAATCGTAAATCCAGCAAACTCGTCGATACGTTTTACCCAAATGAAACCCCTCACATGAAGCTCCCTACTATTGTCGTACTTTTGTAAAGAAAATATGTATATAATTTGAGTGGGTGATTATTATATTATAAAAGTTTTATTATGTTTTTAACAAACATTTAGTTTTTATAATTTCTCAAGTTTACAAGTGGTTATAACTTTATTAATATAGTCAATAATGAAATTTTAGTAAAAATTCAATATATAACTAGTTATAAAAATGACATGGTTTTTATATTTTTAACTTGAAAAAATCCAATTTTTGACGATAACAACTATTTTACAAATATTAGGTAGTTAATGACATCATTTGGTCTTTCCAGGCCAAGTTTCCTCGCAGTAGATGTAAAACATCGTTACGGACAACTTTCATGTTTTAAGTGTTTGATGATTCGGACCAGAAGTACCACTTTTTGTAAGACAGATTCAGTAGTAAACAAAAATGGTCATTTCTAGGTTTTCGCTAACTTCTTTTTACTATAACTTTTGACTCGTTTGTCCGTTTCGGGTGATTCAAGTTGCTATGTTTACCTTTTTATTTTGTATACAGTAATATATAAGTTACCAAATCCATATATAGTTGTTTTAAATGGCTTCAAATATATAGAATATGACTAGTTTACTAGTTTGTTATTTTTACAACAATATGTTAATTAAAATATATGATTGAGTATATGTACATCATGAATCAACATAGTAACCTTATATATAACATGAAATTTACAAGATTAGGAATAATAAACATGAGACAATGGAGTGGTGGTGGTGATGAGTTGCTTAAAACTTTTGGCTTTCGAAAAAAAAGGCGTAACTAGTAAGGATTGGACTTTGATTGATGAAGCTTTTCACACCTTGGTACCCTTCTACACTTCTTGTAATAATGCAGGATTGGTAATGAAGTCTTAAGTGACTTGAGTGGATTTAAACTCAAGAGGATCACTTAAACTTGCTAGAGATTTGATGTAGTAACTTGGTACTTGCAACCTTTTTAGCATCAACTTGAAGTCATGAATCAAAGTGTGAAGTGTGTGTTGGTTTTATGATGTAAACGACCAAAGGAGGGAGGATGAGGGTTTTTGGGATGTTTTTCACTTGCTATTTATAGGAGGGTAAGTTTGGTTAACAATGTATTGGGTTAGATAATTACCATAGTTAAGTTAGGGACACATGTATGACTTAACATGTAAAATAGATGAGGTGATGCCACAACTATGGTGACTCACCCATAAGGGGCTGTCACATATAGTTAGTGGATTAGGATATTTTTTTTTGATATTATCTTGTTTACGGAGTGAGTTTTGCTTCCGTTAAATGCCAACCGTAAGATGTTAAGCCATAAAACGTAACACAGGGTATCGTAAAAATATGAAACATGCAGGAATGATGAAACTCATCATTATACTCCATACAAAAATATAAAATGGGTGATAAGTCTCATTGGTTGCTAAAACGCTGTTTAGAGCTGGAAACGCGGGTAAAAAACGCGTAATTCGCGTAAAACACAGAACTGAAAAACGTAAAATTCCAACATTTGTGGAATTGACGTAAAATGATAGAATTACATATTTCTAATATTTATTGTGTTTTATGGACATATCGGGATGCCCGAATGACGTTTAAACCCAAAAGTAGTTCTCGGACACGGTTTTGTGAAATCGGTTCTGGATGGATTCAACGTACGTCGTCAGGACGAATTGTCGAGTTTTATTTATCTTGTCATTATGGTAAAATAAAAATAAAATAAAATAAAAAATTTACGAGATGAATAGTAAAAGTCAAATAGTCAAATATCAAAGTCAAAGGTTAACTTTAAAAAGTTAAAGGGTAAAATAGTCATTTTTCCTTATGAAAATGTGGGTGTACGCGCCGAATTTTTTATCTTTGCGTTCTCAAGTTTCTGGTCATAGAATGTGTTATGTACCATTCTAAGTTTTTGGTGGTGGCTTAAGTTGATAATCTAAAGGGTTTTGTTAAAATCTTATTGAGTCCAATATACCTCAAGTTTAGCTTTTTCCGATTCTCAAAACGAATCATATGTTATTGTATCGAGGCTTTCAACAAAATCTTAATTTTTAACATGGAGTTTTTGTTAAATTTTAACACCTTACATCTATGAAATTTTCATTTCTGGTGATAATGTGCGGCATGCAGCCTAATTTATGCTTCTATGGTTTCATTAGTTGTTTTGTGTGTGATCTCTGAACACCTTAGTCCAGCAAATGGTTGACTCACACTTTCGTCTATATAGTGTCTTAAATGGAATAGTTTTGTTGTTGTCAGGGTAACTGTTGTTAATCAAAGGTGTAAGATATTTTTAGGACCTTGTTTTTCTCAACCTTATCACGAATACCAACCTTACCACACAAGTATACACGTAAAACACAAGCTTATATTATGCGTAAAGTATAAGAAATAAAGATGGAAAGATGGTGACTTAAGATAATATACGAGTATGTTTTAGATAGAAAATAAGATGAAGAGAACTTGTATTGTTTAAAGAAAACACACACACATACACACTCAAGCACACCCCTCAAATGACCATTTGAGGGGTATTTATACTTCCATACATATCACCCTTATGGGCTTGGGCTTGGGCTTGGATTGGACTTGGATTGGATAATAACTTACATAAGGCTAGCTTAACATAACTACTAGCCATTTAGCTTAGCCCAATCCACGAGCCCGTTGACTATTCTATCACGATATCTAACACACGTTACAAAGTTCCTAAACGTGAATGGCCATCACTTCTATTAATTATTATTAAGGCTAACAATCTCCCCCTAAGGGGTGGTCATTCAAAAGATGCTCCACTTGATTAGGTCTTTACTTTCCTTGAGCTTGAACTTTGTGTGTTGATATAGAATAGTCTTAATTCTTTGTTCCTTCATGCTTTGTGATCAGTTAATGGAGTTGTCTGCCGATTGTCAAGTTCTTTGGAATAGGTGTCTCCAAGTCTTTCTCCACCATGGTCACACTTCTTTTTTACTTTGATGTTCCAATGTTGTGAAGTTCTCTAGTCTTTACACTTTGTAGATTCTTTGACATTGACGAAGAATCATCTTTAACTTTGAGTTTCCTTTGATTTTGATGAGAACTTTCATTTGATGTTGTTGGTATGAGCATGGGAAGATGGTGCGGTATTTCCTCCAAGGAACAATCATCAGTACCTACATGAATATGTTAGTTGAAAAATACCAATCGATCATTGTGGACTTTTCTTAAAGAATTGACCACTACGATTGTTATACTGATGAATGTCTTGATTCCATTCACCTTGGTCGGGCGAATCAGCCGTCCTAATCCCATAAGGGACAGTTGGCATTACATTGAATAAATTCAAGTAACGACCCTCATTTTCAGGATTCGATTCGTGAAAGGAATCTCCTTAGCGGGATTTCCAGCACTTACAGGTTCGAATTTCGAGGGTGTTAACAGCATAGTGTGAAAACACATCTCTAATTCTTACAAAGGTTGTTCCTGAACTGGAGGCCCTCAAGAAGGCTAACACGATATACCAAAGTATATCTACAATTTAGGTGAGTCGCTGAAGTACACCGAAGCATTACTCTACGACTGTAGACCGTTTGAGACACACTAAGCGTAACCCATAAAGAATTACCGAAATGACCTGCTGTCAGGGCTGCTTGATGTTGACCCTGGCAGGAATTTCCATTCAATCACTGAGGATCACAATTGTAAATCCTCTCATAAATGTTCTGGCAGATTGCTAAACAATAAGAGGTGAAATTTCAAGAGTTCCTAAGAGATCTTTTGATGAATCTCGTGGCTCTAGACTCGATTAGTGCATTTTGGTTTTCCTAAGCGGAGACTAGGGAGAGGGTCTCCTTCTTCAATACCAACGATCTCTAAGAGAAAGTCGATAGATTATGTAGGGTTCCCAGTGAGAATGAAACAAATCCCTTTTGAGAGGAATTGAGTGGCTAGAAGGTTAGGTGCAGCGCATCACTGGGTCCATGACGTCTTTGTCTTCAATACCAGCGTCATCTAAGTGACAACTAGTAGCATATGAATTGAACCCGGTTTCTGCCCTAAGGTTGATTATGGAGGGCTATTTCTTTTCACCATTTTTCATTACATTTCTTTTTAATTCTTCAACCCCTTCTTTCTCTTTTCTCACATTACTCCTTTTTTCAATCATACCTAAGGACTTCTAATACTAACTATGGGTATTGTCCTTGGGTAGATCCCTCCGGCTCTGGCGGATCATAGGACGGATTTTCCTATCCTTAGTCACCTTATAACTCCATGACTATCCTATGTTGCCATAAAACCATTTTTCTTGAAAATCTCTCAAAGTGTTTATGATTAAAACATATTTTTTAACACCTTGAGAGTTTTATATTTTTAGAAACACTCCCCCTTTACATGTGCTTATATTGTTTTAACTTAAATCTGCACAAAGAGGGTAGAGTTCACACTTTTTGAATTGATCGGTTCATGATAAACAATTCCCTACGAGACACGGTTACGTAGCTTAGTTAAAGAGTTCCTTTGTCAGTTTTTAGGTGACAACTAACTCTAATAACTACCTTGAAGTTGTAAACTCTTCTTGAAAAGAAGGTTAGACCCATGAAAGTGCATGTCTATCACGAGTTTCTCGAAATGGTACATTTACTGACATTGATTCCTCGTCAATTCAATAGTTTCAACTGAGTCGAGCTCTTTTGAGATTCAAACAACGATCATTAAACATTTTGATCAGATTTTAATCACGTCTTCTCCCCCTAAAAAATAGCATATTCGTGATATTTTTTATATCAACGGATTAAAAATCATTTTTAGAATCTTGTGGGGAGACAAACGGATTTGATTTTAGCATGAAATTGGAACATTTTGGTTTTATACTCCCCCTTTAATAAAGCATAATCAATTAAAGGGTTGTAGAGGGAGCACAAAATATTTTGAAAGATTTTGGAAATCTTTTTGAACAATCTTGAAAAAGGTGCTCAAGATGATGATGATTTCTCACGAGTTTTAAATTTAGTGCACTGAAGCATACACTAGATTTTTTCTTTAAAAACACGAGTTTTGATTTGAAAATAATCAAAAGTCATCATTTTAGTCCAGGTTTCGTACTGAAGTATATGAAAGCCAATTTTTTTGAAGAAATTTTTGAGAAACGACATGTTTTAGAAAACATTTAAAGAACTCTCGCCCAAGCATCTGTACATGTCCGTATCATTGTTAAATGAGATTTCTAGAAACGTACAGAATATCGATTATACGAGAGACATGTCGTAGAAGAATATTTTTGGATTTTTGATTTTATATTGTTTTTGTATTTTTGAAAAATTTTATATTTTTATATTTTGCTTTTGTTGGTTTTTCAAATTTTGTATTTTGTTTTCCAAAAATATTTACAACGAAGCTTTTTGGAAAATCATTTTCAAGAAGATTCGAGAAGACGTTCTAACTCCTCAGGGGTTAGGCTTCGAATTCCAATTTTTCGAACCAAATCGTTAAACCGTTCTTTTGGAAGGGCTTTAGTGAATCGATCGGCGAGTTGGTAATTTGTCTTCACGAAAAATAATTCAAAAGTTCCATCTTCTGCGTGCTCTTTGATGAAGTGGTAGCGGACACGAATATGCTTAGTCTTTGAGTGATGAGCAGGATTGCACGATATGGCTATGGCACTTTTCAAGTCACAATACATAGGTATTTTATCGAAAGTAAAGCCATAATCTGTGAGTTGTGTTCTCATCCATAGAACTTGAGCACAACACGCAGATAGAGACACATATTCGGCTTCAGCGGTTGAAAGTGCAGTGCAATCTTGTTTCTTTGAAGACCAGCTGACTAACTTTTCACCCAAAAATTGTGCTCCTCCTGATGTACTTTTTGTTGTAACTTGATCACCTGCGTGGTCCGCATCTGAAAAAGCTATTAGATCAAATCCGGATTCCTTCGGATACCAAAGTCCCATGTGAATGGATGTCTTCAGGTACCGAAAGATCCTTTTAACCTCTTTGAGGTGCAGTTCGGTAGGCTTTGCCTGAAACCGTGCTAATAAGCAAACAGAAAAATGAATATCGGGTCGACTAGCAGTGAGGTACATGAGAGAACCAATCATGCTCCGATATTTCTTCGGATCAATAGGTTTCCCATATAAATAGGCTCCAATTTTTGGTGAAGTTACCATTGGTGTACCGACCGAATCACAATTATCCATACCATGATTTTTCAAAATCTCAGTTGTATATTTAGCTTGATTGATAAAAATTCCACGAGGGGATTGATGAATTTGTAAACCAAGAAAAAATTTTAGTTCCCCCATCATGGAAATTTCAAATTTGATTTTCATGAGATTTTCAAAATGTTTTGAAAGATTCAGATTAGTGAACCCAAAAATGATGTCGTCCACGTAAATCTAAACAATCAAAATGTCGTTTTTGCATTTATGTGTAAACAAGGAAGGATCAACAGTTCCTTTAGTGAAATTGTTTAGAATCAGGAAAGAGGACCGTTCGTCATACTGCCTTTTTGAGTTTGTAGACGTAGTCTGGATGTTCCTTGTCCATGAAGCCTTCTGGCTGACTCACATATACTTCTTCTTTCAGAGTTCATTCAAGAACGTGGTCTTAATGTCCATCTGATAAACCGTGATGTTTTTGTGAGCTGCATAGGCTAAGAATATCCTGACTGCTTCAAGTCTAGCTACCGGCGCGAATGACTCTTCAAAGTATATCCCTTCTTCCTGTCTGTATCCTTTGGCCACGAGACGAGCTTTGTTGCGAATTACAGTCATTGCTTCATCCCTTTTGTTCTTCCATAACCATTTGAGATCAATGACGCGAATGTCAATTGGTCTTGGAACCAAATCCCAAGAGTCATGGAGACGCTATTGGAGAAGTTCCTCCTGCATTGCTTCTATCCATGCATTATCTACCATTGCCTCCCGAATGTTCTTCGGTTCTATATTGCTAATTGAGCAAAGGTAAATGCACAAGTTGCAATCGGTGGCAAGTTGGTGTCTCGTCTGAATTGGCCGTGAAGGTTCACCAATAACTTGTTCAATTGGATGGTCTTTTGTCCACTTCAGAGTAGAAGGATAACGTTGGTTAAACGTATGCGAGTTAGATGGTTCTCGTAAGCTTGAAGATGATTCAGCTGATTCCGTAGCAAACGGGTTTTCAAATAAGTCTTCATCTAACGTTGCATCGTTCTGGTTTTGTGAAGGTTCTTCTTGAAATGATATGTTTTGGTTTTGCTCATCAACTGCTGGTAAAACTGTTTCAAGAATAGGATTTGCAAAAGTCGATGTAGATGACGTTGATGGAGTTGGTGCATTTGTTTCGACCGTGGTAGATGCATCTTCTGTTGGTGGTGGTGGATGATTTTGAGCGGGTGCAGCGGAATGATGGTTTGATGCATTTGTCGAAGTTCCACCATAGTATTCATCGAAAATTAACTCGAAGAAATTCTCCCATTCTTGTTCATGAGGTGTGTCAGCAAAAGTGGAGGGAGCTCTTTGTTGTATGAGTCCTGAACTGATGTGTCCAGAAGTCTGCTGGTTTGGTGTGGGTTCTAATATGTTTTGATTAGAAGCCATCAGATTAAGCGCGGGTTCTAGAGCGAGTCTCTCAGAAGCCATCTGTGAAAGTTCGTCAAAATTCACATTCATCGTCTCCATTATCTTCCTAGTTCTTCTGTTAGGATCGATGAACATAAGATTTATGTGGTTTTGGGAGGTCTTGGTTGGTGGAAGAAGATGAATATCTTCATCCTTTTAGAGAGAGAAAGTAGAGAGAGGGAGCCGAAACAAAGAAAACTTGATTAAAAAACACACAATACAAGAAACCAAATGATTAACCTCACCCTTCATGGAGAGTCGTGAGGGGTATTTATAGGCTCTACACATTACAACTTTGCCACTTAAACAATACTAGTCCCTATGGGAAAAGTATACTACGCATCTAGTCCAATTCACGTAAGTGACGTTATCTTTATAAAAAAGCGTGGCTAACAATCTCCCTCCAAGATATCGTCACACGTGAATGGTTACAATGAGACCTATAAATACAAAACAAAGTAAATTACAATAGTAATAAACAATGTTGACTTTGTTGAAGCGCAGAGTCTCTGTAGTCTAGATACTGAGGCAAACTTGAAGTTCTTTCTTCCGATGATCTCGACATTTGATCTTTGGCTCTGACGACACAAAGCCTTGAAGCTTTGAACTTCAACTGTAACGGTCTAGTTAGGTTATTACTCCCTCCTAACTAGTGAGCCTTTTTCTTCTTCTGCTCCCTCCTGAACCGACAACACTCTTCCAACACGCAGCGGAGAAAGTAAACTCTTGATTGTAGCACAATGGTTGTCGTTCTGGGAACATCATAACAACATAACTCACTTAGTATTGCATCCAATTTGGTAAAAAGCCCTGATGTACACACACTACTTCTTCTTCTTCTGTCTTAAGCACAAATCCCTTCGTCAATACAATCACGAAAGATGAAATACCAACTTCTCCCTCCTGATGGTTGCGAGCTATCGGAATCATCATAATGTTGCGTACATGCCGTAGATTACCTTTTTCTTGATGCAATATTAAAGCCTTAGCTTGATCATAATTCCGTGAGAATATGTCGCAAAAATACTCTTAATATGTCTCTCAAACCAACCTTTAATCGAACCTCCTTTGAATTCACCGGCTAATAGTAATGACCACATATCGAGAAAACCCGATACGACCAACTTGAAAAGGAATTAAACATCCCAACTTTGTGACTTACTGCTTGTTCTAATTTTTTGAACAATCCACAACGCCGTGTGACACTGAGCACTACAACGTAACTCCTTAAAGTGATAGTTATACACTGTGGGCACTACAACGTAACTCCTTACATCAGTTATAACCAGATTGTCAAATTCTTAATTTCTTATAAAAAAATATGCCCCAACAAGTTATCTTGAGACATGCAACGAACCAAACAACGTCTTAAAGATAAAGAAGATCACCCGTGAAATGTCACTGCAATTTCGCATGAATAATATCGTACAAAAACCCCGTGATCCTTTTTCTCAAATTTTATCTCAAGCCGTGAATTTATGTGTCCTTCCGTGAAAATATACCATACCAAAAATACCACTCGATATACGACTGATATATCAAAAAAACTTGTGTAAACACAAAAAAAATTGGGTACATCTTTTTCATTCCATTTTGTGTTATACCCCATGTTCTGATTAAAACACACAGCCCATAAACAAATGTCAGTCACAAGGCCCAAATCCAATCCCTTTGAGTATCCGATCCAATAGACACACCTCATTATAACCTGTTAAAGATAAAACGTTTCTTTTCCTAATAGTTAGGTCATTTCAAACTAACCCTACACACAAATAATACGCCTCCAAGAAAACGTTTCTCTCATTCTCCCAAGACAGATCTAATCAGAAAAATTACCCACTCCATTTTCATAAAAAATCCTTCTATCATATCATTATCAACAACGAATCCCAAAAAACATCAAACACAATATTCGAACACCCATTTCCTTTGATTTTCTTTTATTGTTAAATACGAATCAAGATATACATCAAGATCCATTGGGTCTAAGGTAGGTACTGAAATTGATTTTATTTATGTTTTTGTGACATATAAACGAATCTGAGAATGAGGGTAACACTCTTGTTGTACCTCCATCTTTAGAAATTCGGATTTGAAAAGAAGCATAGCTTTAAAAGGATCTTTGATGATTATGGTTCAATTACAACAATCATGAAAAAGATTGCAAAAAATATTGACACCAAACTGAGATCAATTAGTTTTCCGTTTTCGATTTATGACTTGAGTCGGGGTAGATTGAGAGTTGAGGAGTTGGATTAGGATTTGTTGTATGGTCTCATGGCTGTTGAATGGATTAATGGACTAATGATGGTTGTAATTGAATTCTTGATGTTGGTATATGGTATTATTGTGGTCGAGTCTTTTTTTATACGCATAAGGTTTTTTCTTTCTTTGCTTGCTCGTATTACTTTCTTACGCGTAACTTACTTTGCCGAAACCTTATGCGTAAACTTTCCTTACGCGTAAAGTCTGTCTTAGTCCTTATGCGTAACCTGATGCGTAAACATGAGTTATGCGTAAGCTTCTTACGCGTAAACATCTTCTTAGGCGTAAGAAACTTCTTACTCGTAAATTCTTACGTGTATTCCATAAGCATAAGATTGTCCTTAGGCGTAAGGTTTTGACCTTTTTTTCGGCGAGTATTCCGACCATTTTCTGACCAGATTCATTAAAACCCAGAAAAAGTGACATAAAAATGTCAACTTTTTTCCCGTTTGACCAAAGTTTGACCACATGAACGACCATTGAATGTCACGGATTTGGTACTAAAAAAGTAGTTTAAAGATTAAACAAAACTGACATGGACAATAATATTGACACAAGACAGATTGGAAATCTTTAATAGACCATTTGACATATTTGACCAAAAAAAGGGTACAATAAAACATGTATAAACTGTTTGTCACAAATATAAGGAAAAAAATTTTCCGACCAATAAAAATAGTACCTCAATAGTTTAAACACGGTTCAAAACCACCATAAATCGACAAAACAGAATAACCATGGCTCTATACCACTTGTTAGGATCGATGAACATAAGATTTATGTGGTTTTGGGAGGTCTTGGTTGGTAGAAGAAGATGAATCTTCATCCTTTTAGAGAGAGAAAGTAGAGAGAGGGAGGAGAAACAAAGATACTTTTATTGAAAGAGAAACAAACACACACTAACCTAATGCTTAACTGTTAGGAATTAGAAATTCCATAGTGAAGTTTCGGTTACCCCAAATATTATCTAGCATAAGTTAGCTCGTAGACTTGTCATTATTTACGTTATTTTGTAGTTAATTAGTTAATTAGTAGCGTAGAATAGTTTAGTGTAACACCGTGGGGGAAGGATGGGTCTTTACCCACTATATACCTGATCCACAGGCCGTCAGGAGGTCGTGTAGTCTGTAAGTATAAATACCCCTTCCATCCTTGGAAGGGGTGGTGCTTCTTTCAATCTAACCTTTACAATTTGTAAAGCAAGTCTCTACCAAGAACACCTTCTCACTCTTTCTCTCTCTAAAACAATGGCTTTCTTGTATAACCACCATCCAAGACCACCCGAATCATCAACAAAATAATATTTACGATCCTACAAATAGTACCAGAGCCATGGTTATTGTGTTGTGTTGATTTGTTGTGGTCTTTGATTCTTGTTAAAACTGTTTTGTGTACCTTTTTGTGGTCGGAATTTTTTTTCGAATATTGTGGGTAAACAGTTTTACATGTTTTTGTATCCTCTTTTTTGGTCAAAAGTCACATGTCCATTCAAGGTTATACATCTGTTTTGTGTCAAATCTTTGTTCAAACAGTCCTGTATATCATTTTTCTTGTGATATTTTTGTTACCAATCTAGTGAAAGTTATGGTGGTCAAATTGCAGTCAAACTTGGGTTAAAAAGAAGCTGTTTGGTAGTCATTTTTTCTGGTAAAGTATGCTGATAGACGGAAATTTGGTCGGAAAACTCATTGGAAAAAGTCAAAAAAAATCTTGCTAGCGAGTTGTTATTTAACAAGTAGCGACTTGTGTATTCAGACCTAGCGACTTGTGTATTCATAGCGACTTGACTATTGAGTCAACTGTCGTAGCGACTTGTCGACTACGTAGCGACTTGTCAACTACGTAGCGACTTGTCATACTTGTCTTGACAAATAGCGACTTAACAGAAAAATGATGAATAAGAATGAAAGCAGACCATGACCACTATATCAAAAACCAAATACCAATACCATAATCAGACTTGACCTCGGGATACACCATCATTGGTCCATAGTAAAACAGAAAACGATTTGACTCGAAGATGTAACATCAGATCCGAAAAAATTAACTCAACTCCATCACCTAATCTTAATCTAGACTCACCAAAGAACCCTCACTATCACTCCCCATCTCTCATTCAATTCCAAGACTCAAAAAAAATATATATATACATAGATCTCAGTTTAGTTTCATCCTTTTTGCAATCTTTTAAAGATTGATTTAATTAAAACAATCATCATCACATATCTAATAAGAAGCTTTACTTCTTAATTAATGTTTGAAAAATAAAGAATGACCAAAACCATTAGGTTTCAATCATCTTTCTGTTTCGATTGACATCAAGAACATAAATTAAAACCCTACCTGAGACCATATAAATGATCTTGAAGACTTCCAAATGCCCTGTAGATTCGTCTTGATTCGTATTTTGGTGAAACTGAAACGTTATTGGTTGGGTAGTAATTAAATTGGTGTTTCATCTTGATGTTTATGCAAAAATATATGAACGATTTGATGATGAGATGGGATGGAGCGTGTTGGATGATTCATTTTTGATGTTCTTGGAGATGAGTTTTCTGATTTAGGAAGAGTAGTGTTGCGATTGTGTGAAAAACGTTTTGTTGGTAGGCGTATTTTTTAGAGTGTGGTTTAGGGTTAATGGGAGTATTTTTAGGTTAAATGATTCCTAAGATGTACACTTATACGCGGTTATCTCGTTGCAATATAGATCAGGCTGGATCGGATTTTTTGATTTTGGATCGTGGGCTTCAAATATGCACGGTTAGCATCTTGATTGGATTGGGCCGTATGGAATTTTAATGTTGAATGGATCAACGAGTGGGCTGCCATTTTGGACGTTCAAAGAAATTTTTATCCAAATGTTTTAATCAAATATTAGATACAAATTTTAATTTTGGTCAAACATGGTACTTTTGGTATGGTAATTTTTCACGGAAGGATACATAAGATCATGGCTTGAGCGTTAATTTGAAATATTTGACTACGGGGTTTTTTGTACGGTATTACTAACGAGGAATTGAAGTAACATTTCACGGGTGTACTTCTTTATCGTTGAGACGTTGGTTGGTTGATTGGTTGGTTGCATGTCTCAAGATAACTTGTTGGAGCATAACTGTCACTTAAGGAAGTTGTTGTACTCAGTGTCACACGCTGTTGTCGATTGATCAAGAATATAGAACAAGCAGCAAGTCACAAAGTTGGGATGTTTACTTCCTTTTCAAGTTTGTCATATCGGGTTTACTTCACCAAGTGGTCATTACTATTAGCCGATGAATCAATGCAGGTTCAATTTCAGCAATTCCCATGAGATATTCGATGTCACATAATGTCAATGATACTTCACAGTCTAAGCAAAATCTTTCTAAGAATCGTCAGCATCAGTCATGATTTTTTTTCAAAGATGTTTGCTTATGACAAGAACTTCTCGTGCAAATGGTCATACACGTTATGATGCTTCCGAAAGTTCGAAACCATCATGGGGGATAAACGCGTACTTTGATGTGTTACGGTCAACCTCCAGGGGGAAGTAGTTTATACTACTTGACTTAGTATGGTTTCTGAAGTTGTCTACATATGGGTAAAGAATTGTTGATGATGGAGAAGAACTACTGATGAACCGCTGCATGTTCCCCTGAAACAGATATTCACAGAAACCAATGTTGTCATAACACATTCAAGCTGACATTGTTTACGGTTTTGTCTTGATTTTGTAAAATCCCGCAAAAGAACCTATTTCTCGGTTTAAATCATAGACTTGTAAAATCCCGTGACAATGGAAACATCCTTGTAAAAGTAATGTGCATTTCCGGATCTATCTTGCGGTTTATTCTTGGTTTTGTAAAATCCCGCGAAAGAAAATATTTCTCGGTTTAAACCATAGAATTGTAAAATCCCGTATTGATGGACCATCCTGGAGAAAGGAAGGTGTATTTCTGGATCTTATCTGATGCTGGTACTACGGTTTCTACTTCGAAGAAGGGATAAAAGGGTGTACTTCATGAATTAGATGTGTGTTTGGATATTCGTCATGGCAGTTTGGTTATTACATGGTTTTACGGGGCTATGTGCTTCTAACCATGGTCAGGATGAAACCATTATCATAATTCACTTAAAACGTCAAAGGAGGTTAGATTTGAGCTTTTTATCAGGAGATGTGACAACGGGGTTAATTCACTATTATTTATTTGAGGTTGAAGTGAAATATCACGGGCAAGTGTACTTAGTATCTGAAGGTATTGGGGATGGTTGGATGAAGATTCTTCGAGATCCTTGTTCGAGCTATTTCAAAAACGAAGACATGGAAATCTAGTTATTTTTGGGTGACTTTTCCTTTTCTTTTACCACTTGGGGGAATTGGGCTCTTACCACCACAAAATAACTATCACTTTAAGGAGTTACATTGTAGTGCTCAGTGTCACATTGAATTGTGGAGTTTCAAGAGGTGATGTACGTCTATTACTTTATGGTTGGTTGGTTGAAGAGTATAGAGTACTTAGAGATTCAAATGGGTATGAATTCTTGGCACCGCTCTTTGTTACATATGCGCAAGTTTAAGTCACGAGTTTGTGTTAGTTTACTTCAGGGGCAAATTCATCATATTGGATTTTCTCCATTAGCTGTCACAACAAAGAGCCTACAGAATGATAATGGGGTTGATTACAAGTTTTCCAAGAGAGATTGAAAAGAGAGAGATTTATGACGTTTGAACACAACAGTTCAAGCCTCGTTTTCTAAGGAAAAGAAAAGTGTACGTCTCAGTGCGCTTTATCTTTGAAAGAAGGGAAATCTTCTTATGACGTTTGAACACAACAGTTCAAGCCTCGTTCCTCAGAGAAAAGAAATGTGTACACTTCAGTGCGCATTATCTTCGGAAGAAGAAAAATCTTCTTATTATGACCATTCTCATCAACATGCTTCATGCTTTTTCCATGCGCTTCAGTCATCTAGTGAACCGAACTACTGTTGATTGTTTTCTTATTCCACTTGCTCAACTATAATGACGATGGCGACATCATGTGCTAATTTTGCAGGGGAGAAGTGTGAATAGAATACATTTTAAAGATATTCACTTGTTTAATCAAGAATGGCATCTCCGTATGCAATTCTTGAGGGGGAGAAGAAGTGTGAAACTACTGCATATTGATTGATATTAGAGAATAAATGGTCAAACGGCTCCAAACTCATGTAAGAACCGAGCTTCTTCTTATCGGGTCATTTCTACATGGAGTTTCTTCTAAGAGCCGTTGGTTGACATCTTCACACGGGCTAATTTGATTAATGACAAAGTGCTTCCAGTTGCGGGGCTGATTTCCTTAATAAACACCTTTTTGTTCTTGTTTGATTGGGAGGGATTTGAGTTAAGGGGATTTGCTATTTGCAAGTTAACGGGAATGCATTTGGTGAGTTGAAGATGTTAACTTTCTGATCCCCAATTGGACAATCTTGAAGAAGGTCGAGTCTACAGTCTTTTCTACATTTTCTGCTGCATGTTAGAAGACTAAAGACGTGTTGCATTTAACGATCTAAATACTTCTTCTTAATCTGGGCATTTATCAAACAGATTGTCGGTTTAGGGGAGAGCACTAATTGGGGGTCAGTCAAATGTCAGATTTAATCCCCAATTAGACTTGCTCGCACTCTTCAGCAAGTTGATTCTCACAAAGATTAAATGTGGTCTTCTCAAAAAGATTTCAAGTTTTGGGCTTATAATATGTTGCTTGTTCTGAAGTGTCAAAACCAACAAGGGGGAAGGAGACACACATCTAAACACAAAGCGAGTAAACTTGATGAACTTAATTATTCTAAGTGATTGAAGATATCCCGGGAAGACAAATGTCATGACCGCAGAGAAACTCAAGGTTTTACTCATCAAGGCTTTTAGTGTTATTATTCCAACTACGTGGGGGAAGTGATTTAAGAGAAAGTTTCTGAAGATAAAAGAGGTACACAAGTGTGTGATGATTTCGATGTTACCGCAATCATCAGGGGAGAGAGAATTGTGTACATTGGGGGCGCTCAACTGTTTCACTTGAGTGCTTAATCAGTGGTTCAGAGATATAATCACTTATTCCGAAGTTGACATCCGAAGAGATAATCAGTGTCTCAGCCTGCTTCTTCAATGTTATCGGTTATTCTCTCTTTGGGCATTCGGGTACTTCAGGTTCTTAAGCTTCATATACTATCATCAGGGGAGAGAAAAGTATACATCGGGGTTATTCTTTGGCTATCGGACTTAATTTGCTACTTCGATGGTATAAGTTTCTCTGTCTTTGGGTATACGTGTATTCGGGTTCGTGAGCTCTATTCTAAGAGACTGACTGCATCAATTCATCTACTTGGGGGAAGTGGTTTCTTGACAACCGTTTGGTATGGATCACTTCAGAGTTCAGTGTAAGAGGAATTTGAGAAGAGGTATTCAAATGTGGGATGAAACATTGTTGTACTTCTATTGGATGATATAACCCCGAACGATGAATCACGGTGATTATTCTTAAAAGGAGCAGCAAGTTCGATGATAATGGTGTGCTTCTTTGTGCACCTGGCTAAGAGAAGCTTGAAAGAAAGCTTTGAATCTGCTCAGCTAAAGGATTTTCGGTTTGCGGGGAAGCTACCAAAGTCTCACTTTCAGATGGCTCAACTTCTTTCTTCAATGCAAGAGCCTCGGAAGCTTTGGTGGTGAAAGTTTTAGGGATGATGACTTTTATCTTCTACGACGTGCTGCTCGATATCCTTATCTCGGTACTCGTATCATCATCCTCTTAAACTATATCATCCTAACTATCTTTGTAAATATTTATCAAAAACAAAAATACAAAAATATAAAACCAGCAAAACAAAATAGAAAAATATAAAACCAACAAAAACCCATAAAAAGTCAGAAAATTTGAAAAATATCAAAAATATGTTTTCTCATGACATGTCTTCTGGTATCGATAACATCTGCGGTCTTAGAAATGTCATTCAACAATGGCACAGGACCATAGATGAAGTTCGAGCAAGAGGTGTAAATATTTCTTTTTCAAAACATGTCTCTAAATATGTCTTACAGTTATTTCAGACTGTAACCCGGGCTTCAAATGATGGCTTGCAGTTATTTTAGACTGTAACCCATGCTAAAACTATGGTTTGCTATTATTTCAGATAGCAACCCGTTCTTCAAGGAAGGAAAGTGCTACGCTAAACCAATTTTCAAAGATTTCGTGCACTTATCCTAAAAACAAATGAGGAAAGTAAGTCGAAGGACTGCTGTTCCTACACAAATGTTTTTCCGTCTAAAATTCTTCAGAAAAATATTTGTTGTTTTCAAAAGTGGTGGTAAATGAGTTGCTTGAAAATCAATCAGATTCAGGGTTTTTCGAAAAAATTTAAAACTCAATCAATGACTTCAGCGCTTTTAAACTTTTCAGAAAATGAGTCATTGATTGAGGGGGAGAATGTTTTCAAATCTATATCATCTAACGGGCTTTCTTAATTATCCTAAATGCTTAACTGAAAAATGATGTTAACCTACGTTGAAGGACTAGGTGCCTAGGATGTGATCGTTAGGATTAGATTATTAGAGTTTGATAAACACATAATTCCCATATATTTGTATGATCTGATTGATATGTTGGTTTGACTCTTATTAGTCGATTGTTGTTTGGGTGATGTCGACCACCATATATCTGTATGTGTGTTCACTAACGTATGCAGGTATATTGGTATATAAGAATGTTCCCGATCCTGATCCCACATAATATGATGATTGCATGCCGAAAGGAAAGGGCAACTATATCTTGGGTCGACAAATGAAGAAACAGAGCTTAATTTGACTTCTATGGAGAGTTGGCATGAAATGCAACGTAAGAGGTCTTACTGCATCAGCAGATGGTTTTCTTCATCATCAAATGAAGAAACGGAGCTTAATTGGACCTCTATGAAGAGTTGGCATAACAAATGCAACGTCAGAGGTCTCACTGCATCAGCAGACGGTTTTTCTTCCTGCCCTACAGCAACAACAGAAGCTTCTCAACCACCTAACGTATCTTTGTGCAGGATAATTGTGATGATACCATTTTTTAAACAATTTTTAAATAATATTGTTTTGAAAAATGGAAAAATATTGGTTTTGAAAATAAATTGAACTTAATTTTGAAAATCACCGGACTTCATTTTATCAAAACTTAAGTCACTCAATCATCGACTACGGTCATCGATTGAGGGGGAGAGTGATTTAAAATAAAATATTTTCAATCGATATTTCTTCATAAAAGTTCCGGTTGTACAATAATAAAGTGGTGATCTAAAGATTTAATATTATGTCATGGTATGATTTTCTTTAAAACTCAAAGATCTTTCAAAATGAATTTTTTTCTGTTCTTGTTTGATTGTGAAATTGTTTTATTTTACCTAAAAGATCTCTTAAAACAATCATACCTGACACTAACAATCTTTAATGTCTTAAAATGGTCCTTATCTGTCATTTTTCAAAATAAAATCTTGCCACGTCTTTCTCCAAAATTTTCTAAATGATTTAAATCTTTTCAGATCACAAATCTCAAATGGTTTGAAATTTTTGATCGGGGGAGAGATCGTGATTTAAATCTCAAATCTGTTTTAAATAGAATTGGTTTTAGTCCTTTAAAGGCACTCCTGCCTCCATGTGCCAAAAGATTTCAATATACATAATGCACATGTTGAGGGGGAGCATTTATCCAAAAACTAGATGAGTTTTTAAATCAGGCACACTTTCTCCCATGTTTTCTAAACCTTATTAAATCATTTGGGATCCAAAATCTCAAAGGGTTTGATATTTTTGATCGGGGGAGAATTTGTGATTTAATAATGAAACTTGATTAAAGATGATCATTTTGATTCAATTGTGCATACTGCTCTCTCATATGTGCTAAACGCTTTCGAATCTCGAAGCACATATTGAGGGGGAGCATTTCAAAAGAAAACAAACTTTCAAGGTACAATAGATTCTATGTTTCAACATAAAGTACCTTGATTGATTTTCTAAATGGTCTCTTAATGGATTTTGTGATCGTGGATGTACTTCAAAAGAACTCTTTACTCTATGTGATAAAATGATTTCAAAATCATATGCACATGTTGAGGGGGAGCATTTCTAAATGATCAAAACAATTAAGGTACAAAATGCTTTGATATTATATCACAAGTACTTTGATTGATTTTTCAAATGATTTTTCAATTGGTTTCAAGAAGGAAAGAACAATACCAAAAGACCGACCAATTTACTTTATGCATGGTGTTATAAGGATGGTTAGGTTAGGTATTCGTTCCCACGATCCCGCCAGAACCGGAGGAATCTACCCAGGGACAATCCACTAGATAGTGTAGAGTCCTTAGGTATATTGAAAAAAGGAGAAAATTGAGAAATGGGAAGAGTGCGGACTGAGATAGAGCTAGAACTGGAATAAACCCAACAAGGTTCTAGTTATGAAGTCTTGGTAAGTGTTAGGATCTTAATATTATTGTGTTTGATGATTCGGGTGGTCTTGGATGATGGAAATACATGTTAGACATTTTAGAGAGAGAAAGATAAGAGAGGGTGTTTTCTTGGTAGAGACTTGCTTCACAAATATAAGGTTAGATTATTAAAGAAGCACCACCCCTTCCAAGGATGGAAGGGGTATTTATAGTTATAGACATAACGACCTCCTGACGGCCTGTGGGTCAGGTATACAGTGGGTAAAGACCCGTCCTTCCTCCACGGTGTTACACTAAACTATTCTACGCTACAAACTAACTAATAAACTACTAAATAATGTAAATAACGACATGTCTACGAGCTAACATATGCTAGACCATAATTGGAGTGACCGACACTTTAACATGGAATTTCCAATTCCTAACAATCTCCCCCTAAGGGAGGTGACCCCATGAAATACATTTTGCATCCTAGCATTCTATTTTTGACTTTGGTTCTGAGCTCGTAGACTTTAATTCTTCAAGTTTCGCAATCTTTGTGCTTTAGTAGCGATTCTTTAATGTCCGATTATTTGTACTTTAAGTGGAGGTCTTTGAACTGATCCACATCTTGATGATCTTCGAGCTTTCTTTGAGATCATCAGCCACAGTAAATCTCTGGATCACCCTTTATTGTGTTGCCATCATGTGATGTTGTGACTTTTGGACCGACATGCTCACACTTTCTGGATCATGACATCTTTCCATCAGAGTAGCGGAAGCTTTACTGGTTCATGATATTTGCAGCAGCGTAGGAGAAGCATAGTATAAAAATATCAGAACCAGGTTATGTAGATATGCACCAGTCATGATTTCTTCAATTAAGTGTGGATTCTGTGAGCATGCAGCTTTGGATTGACTCCTCAATTCTGATCAGCTGCAACCGTCCAAATGTACCTGCAAACAACAGTTAGCAATAAAACACACGAAAGTGTCTTTGATCACTTTCGTTGAATTGAGGTACACGGCCCACGGTTCCCCGTTGATCAGTACAAGTACTACATGTGATCAGGTAGGATTCCTAAGAATCTCCTTGACAGGGTTTCGCAGCTGTTCTAGCCGTTCTCAAACCGGAACGTCTCAAAGAAGACAACACAGAGTGAGTGAACCAGCGAATTGAGAATCACTGATTGATGAAAAATTGATTTGAAAACAATCGTGTATTGCTTAGAAGAAAGAGTTTTGCAATATGATGAAGGTTTTATGAGAAAAATCAGTTTTCAATCATAAATACTTTTTATATTTGAAAATAGTACACATTCGATGTGCATAAAATAAGAGATTCGCACATCGAACGGTTTTTCCAAAAGTATTTTTTCAATTAGAGATACTTTTTGAGTTTGAAATATGAATACACATTCGATGCACTAGAGAAAAGAAGATTTACACATCGAACGGTTTTTCCAAAAGTATTCGTCAATTCATATCCTGGACTAAGGTTGATTCACGAGTGAATCGCCCCATCGTTTCTATCCAGTTGTCACAAGTTTGATCTTTAGAAAAGATCTCACATGTCACCCACCAAGAGCTTGTTTGATGTTGGCTCTAGAAGGCTTTCCATCTTCATCGTGAATATTGTAACATATCACTCGGATGTTCTGGCAATTACCACAAGGATAATGCGTAGGACTCTTAATATATTCTTACTTTCCACATTGTGTGAAACAGCAAGTCTTTAAGAATTTAGTGTCCTAATGAGATATTGTGGATGATCTCTTGGCTCTAGACTCAATCGTGCACATTTGGTTCCTATGCCGGAGACTAGGGAGAGGGTCTCCTTCTTCAATATCAACAATCTCTAAGAGAAAGTCTATAGATTATGTAGGTTCCCCGTAAGAATGAAACAAGTCCTTTTAAGAGGAACTTGAGTAGCATGGGAAGTTTAGTGCAGTGCGTCACTGGGTCCATGACGTCTTGTCTTAAATACCAGTGTTACCTTGGTAACAACCAGTAGTATATGTATTGAACCCGGTTTCTGCCCTAAGGTTGAATTATTTGAGGGCTATTTATTTTCACCCTTTTCACATTCAATTCTTTTTCATTCTTCAACCCCTTTAGTGCTTACCGAGACTTCATTACTAGAACCTTGTTGGGTTTATTCCAGTTCTAGCTCTATCTCAGTCCGCACTCTTCTCATATCTCACTTTTCTCCTTTTTTCATCATACCTAAGGACTCTACACTACCTAGTGGATTGTCCCTGGGTAGATCCCTCCGGTTCTGGCGGGATCGTGGGAACGAATACCTAACCTAACCATCCTTATAACACCATGCATAAATTAAATTGGTCGGTCTTTTGGTATTGTTCTTTCCTTCTCGAAACCAATTAAAAAATCATTTGGAAAAATCAATCAAGGTACTTGTGATATAAAATCAAAGCATTTTGTACCTTAATTGTTTTTGATCTTTTAGAAATGCTCCCCCTCAACATGTGCATGTGATTTTATAAATTGTTTGGCACATGGAGGCAAGAGTTCTTTTGAAATAAATTCTTGATCACAATTTCCATAGAAAAAGCCATTTGATTTTCTTTGGTAAATTCTCCCCATCAATATGTGCATAGGATATTTGAAATCATTTTATCACATAGAGGAAAGAGTTCTTTTCAAGCACATCCACGATCACAAAAGCCATTAAGAAACCATTTAGAAAATCAATCAAGGTACTTTATGTTGAAACATAGAAATCTTTGTACCTTGAAAGTTTATTTTCTTTTGAAATGCTCTCCCTCAATATGTGCTTCGAGATTCGAAAGCGTTTAGCACATATGGGAGAGCAGCATGCACACTTGAATCAAAACGATCACCTTTTATCAAATTTCATTATTAAATCACAAATTCTCCCCCGATCAAAAATATCAAACCCTTTGAGATTTTGGATCCCAAGTGATTTAATAAGGTTTAGAAAATATGGGAGAATATGTGGCCTAGTTTAAAAACTCGTCTTGTTTTAGGATAAATGCTCCCCCTCAACATGTTCATTATGTATTTGAAATAGTTTGGAACGTGGAGGCAGGAGTGCCTATAAAGGACTAAAACAGATTTGAGATTTAAATCACGATCTCTCCCCCGATCAAAAATATCAAACCATTTGAGATTTGTGATCCCGACTGATTTAAATCATTTAGAAAAGTTTGGGGAAAGACGTGGCAAGATTTAATTTTTGAAATAGACAGATAAGGATCAATTTAAACATTAAAGATTGTTAGTGTCAGGTATGAGAGTTTTTAAGAGATCTTTAAGTAAAATAAAACAATTTCACAATCAAACAAGAACAGAAAAAATTTCATTTTGTAAGATCTTTGAGTCTTAAAGAAAATCATACCATGACATAACATTAAATCTTTAGATCACCACTTTGTATTGTACAATCCAGACTTTTATGAAGAAATATTGTTTGAAAATAATATATTTTAAATCACTCTCCCCCTCAATCGATGATCGTAGTTGATGATTGAGTGACTTATAGTTTTGATAAAATGAAGTCCGGTGATTTTCAAAATATAGTCCAGTTTATTTTCAAAATCAATATTTTTCCATTTTTCAAAACAATATTATTTGAAAATTGTTTAAAAAATGGTATCCTGCACAAAGATACGTTAGGTTGTTGAGAAGCTTATGTTGTTGCTGTAGGGCTTGGAAGAAAAACCGTCTGCTGATGCAGTGAGACTTTGATGAGTGTGTAAATACTCATCATTTTTGGTTAAATCTGAACTGCAAAACACTTAAAAATGCTCAGAAATGCATCAAAATACTGAAAATATCTCAAAATTTCATTTTATATGTTTCAGATGCAAAATGTTTAAAATCAGATGAAAAATGAGCTAAGTTTGCATAATTGGCAGTTTCAGTCCCCCAAGTTTCAAAAGTTGTCAGAAATAGTCCATGAGCACTTATTTCAAAAGAAAAATCACAAAAGGTCCGTTTAAAATCATAAGTTGTCAAAATTAGTCCTTTGGTGAAAAAAATATTAAAAGTTTTGAGAAATTACAAAATTGGTCCTTCAAGTTTCAAATTTGGCAAAAATGGTCCTTGAAAATTGGAAAATGTCAAGTTTGGTCCTTGTACTATTGGAGCTTGTCACTTTTAGTCCCTTGGAGCAACTTTGCAAATATGGCAGCCTTGGTCCCTTGATTTTCAGAAATTACACAACAAGTCCTTGATTATTAAACCCTTTAAACCATTTTGGACCCTATCATAAACCATTGGATACCTGCCAAACCATTGTGACCCCTTCATTTTGGACCCCTTCCCTTTTATATTAAGCGGTCAAACCTCTCAGGTCAAACAAAACAACCCCGCGCCTTTTTCTTCTCCTTCACCAAATACCACGCAACACTTCACCTCCCACACCTCCATCTCTTCCCCCAAAATCACCTTGTTCACCCCCACCTCAACAACACTCCAAAGAGCATTTAATGCATCCTTGTCCACCTCACTCAACCCCAACTGGCTTATATCACACTTTGGCCAAAACCAATCAAACGGCCAAGATCATTTTAACTAATCCAATGGCCAAGAAAAGCTGGCAGGATGTGCTCAGGAGTGAGTGAGAAGAAGTTTGGCATATAAAAAGGAAGCAGAGAAGCTTGAAAGTAGTCTTTAGTTTTAAAATCTCATCAATGTCGTTTTTAACATTAAAGTTTTAGTTAAGTGTAAAAGATGTAATATTTTATTTTCTTGTATCAAACTCAAGTATTATCATCAGTGTAATCTATTTTTAAGCATCAAGTTCAAAGTTTACTTAAGTTTCATATTTTTGTGTCACTGTTGCAAAATTCAGTTTCGAATCCTTATGTCCAAACTTCTAACAGACTTGAAACATTTTTTAAGTTTAAATAAGCTTAATAAAGCTTCTTATAGCTCTTTGTAAGCTTACATTCAAGTTTCAAGCAAAATTGGTTTTTGGTCAGCTAAAGTCAAACTGAGCTCAATTTGAAATGAAAATGGATATGGGTGATCTGAGTGATGGATTTGGGTTGATTCAGAGTTCATTGGGATGATATAAATAGGATAGGGTTCGTGTTTGATTAATCTCAAGCCATTGTGGCTAAGGACCAAAAGTAAGTTAATTTTTCAAGTCTCATTGCTTGATCTGTAGCTATGGTTTAAATTAGTTTCTTTCTGTTGATTAAGTTGTATTTAGGTCAGTTAGGTTCAGTTTGATTGACTGCACAAGCTAAATCAGTAGTTGGGGTAGTTTAAAATTGCAAATCAGTGTTTTAAAGGGTGTTTGGATCAGTTGCTTAAGCTGTATTAAAGGATTGTTCAGTAGTTAAGATCTGTTGGTTTAGGCTTGTTAATATCCATTGCACTCATTGCAGTCATCAAACTGCATATTCATAAGCTTAAAGTCAAAATTATCTTAAACCTGTCTTCATTTCAAATCTGTTGGAGTTTTTGAAAAGCAAAAACTTGTTTAGTGTTTAGAATTCATAGACATAGCTTGCAGTAGTTCCATTTCATCATAATACATCACAATCAGTCCATAAATTGGCTTCAAATCTCAAATAAGTCAATATTTCATTTCTGCTTCAAAAGTCAAAACTTGGAAAAGTCATTTTGACCAAGAGAGGATTTTTCATTGCTTCATTTCTGGATCAAATCAAATGAAATCATGGGTTTTAAACTTCCTTGGTCTAGTTTCTTTATATCATTTTTGTACATTTTTGTGAATTTTTTATAAGCTCCTAAAAGGCTTGTGAATTTGGTCTTAAGTCCCCTGTGCAAACTCAGTATTAACTGAGTGTGCACAGGTTTTGTGCAGGGCTTGCACAGAGCCCAATAGAGCTTATCTAGGTCTGTTTTTTTGGTTTATAGATAGCTAGCCAGGTCTAGCTTAGGATCCAACTTTTGGTTTTCATTTTCAGCTTATTGAGTAGCCTATACTTAAGCTCCTAAGTAGGCCCCAAAAACTGTTTTTAGCACTTTAGATCAAGAAATCAAATCTGTGTAATCAACACAATAGAGGTTAAGAGCTGTTGTAACTAGTTGCATTTGGGTAGTTTTAGCTTATTGTAGCTTCTGTTTCAGTTTGGTGGTCTTTGGTGTTCTTTTGGCTTATTTCAAGTGCTTATTGATAAGCACTTGCATTGCAGTTTCAATTTTATTCACACAACCCTCTGTTTTTATATTTTTCCTAGATTCATAATAATATTTTAGACTTATCTTGAATTTTTTAGATTTTTCTAGGTCAGTTTGGTATTTTTCTTCATTTTAATCAGTTTTTAAGTCATTTTAATTAGCATTTAATACAAATAAATCAGAAAAGTTTCAAAAAAATAATTTTTCATTTTTCTTTGGTTAAGATAAATATAAAAAGTCAAAAAAAATATTTTCAGATTTTCATAGTTTAATTTGTAATTTTTTGCAATTTAATTAGTTTTAAATAGTTTTTAATTCATAGAAAATAGAAAAATAATCAGAAAAATATAAAAATAGTTTTGAAAAATTCTCTTTGTTATTTTAGATTTTTCTAGTCATAATTTCATTTTTCTAGCTTTATTTCATATTTTCTTGTATTTTAGGGTATTATTAAATAGTTAAAATTAGTTTTTAATTAATAATAATTAATTAAATAGTTTTATAAATAATTTTCTTTTTCTAAAAATTATCTCTTATCATTAGGTTTGTAAAAATGTCATTTTTATATTTTTATGATTAATATTGCTTCAGTTTCACATTTTCTTTTGTACGTCGCGTAGTTTTTAATTTAAGTTTTATAAAAGAAAAATCAAAAACATCATTTTTGCAAATAGTGATAGCGTTTATTTAATATAATTTATCTTTTTAATTTTCTTTAATTTGCATTTAAGCCCCTGTAATTTATATACTATCTCTTTAGTTATAATCATTCAAAACTCTTTTCCGTTCAAATCTTCTCGATCACTATTCGTTTGGTGATTCATCGCATAGCTCGCTGGGACATAACGACCCGGGGAAACACTATACTCTCCTGATCTTCATTGCATTTGGTTCCAGATTGTTTTAAGTTTCTTACGGTTAGCCATTCACAAGTGGCTAGCTTGTGTGAGAAAACTTGACCGTCTGGGAGCGAATCAGACTTCATACGTTGCATTTTTTCATGCCAACTGAGGTCAAATTAAGCTCCGTTCCTTCATTTTATGATGAAGAAAACTATCTGCTGATGCATATAGGATAATTAAGAAAGCCCGTTAGATGATGTAAATTTGAAAACATTCTCCCCCTCAATCAATGACTTATTTTCTTGAAAAGTTTAAAAGCGCTGAAGTCATTGATTGAGTTTTCAATTATTATAAAAACTCTGATTCTGATTGATTTCTCAAGCAACTCATTACCACCATTTTTGAAAACAATACATATTTTTCTGAAGAATTTTAGACGGAAAAACATTTGTGTAGGAACAGCAGTCATTCGACATACTTTCCTTAATAAGTTTTAGGATAAGTGCACGAAATATTTGAAAATTGGTTTAGCGTAGCACTTTCCTTTCTTGAAGAGCGGGTTGCTATCTGAAATAATAGCAAGCCATGGTTTAAGCACGGGTCACAGTCAGAAGTAACTGCAAGCCATAGTTTAAAGCACGGGTTACAGTCTGAGATAACTGCAAGCCATTTGATTTGTGACATGTTTTGAAAAGAAATATTTACACCTCCCGCTCGAACTTCATCTATGGTCCTGTGCCATTATTGAATGACATTTCTAAGACCGCAGATGTTATCGATATCAGGAGACATGTCTTAGAAAAACAATATTTTTGGTCTTTTTCAAATTTTTTTGATTTTTATGGATTTTTTGAAGGTTTTATATTTTTCTATTTTGTTCTGTTGGTTTTCTATTTTTGTATTGGTTTATCTGATAAATATATACAAAGATAGAATAGATGATATAGTTTAAGAGGATGATGATATGAGTACCGAGATAAGGATATCGAGCAGCACGTCGTAGAAGATAGAATTTGTCATCTCTTAAACTTCCACCACCAAAGCTTCCGAGGCTCCAGAATAGAAGATAGAACATGAGCCTTTGAGAAAAAGAGACTTTGGCAGCTTCCCCCCAAACCGAAGATCCATTAGATGAGCAGATTCGAAGATCTATTTCAAGCTTGCCTTAGCCAGGTGCACAAAGAAGCACACCATTATCATAAATCCCGCTGCTCCTTATAAGAACGATAATCGAGATTCTTCGTTCGGGGTTATATCATCAACAAGAAGAACAGCACCGTATCATCCCATATTTAAAGAATCTTCCCAAATTTCATGACCACTGAAGTCTGAAACAATCCATTCCAAAAAGTTGTCAAGAGTCCACTTCCCCCAAGTAGATGAATTGATGCAGTCAGTCTCTTAGACTAGAGCTCACGAACCCGAATACACGTACCCGAAGACAAAGAAACTTATACCATCGAAGTAGCAGATTAAGTCCAATAGCCAAAGAATAACCCCGATGTATACTTTTCTCTCCCTTCAAGAAAGTGTATGAAGCTCACGAACCCGAAGTACCCGAATGCCCAAAGAGAGAATAGCCGATAACATTGAAGAAGCATGCCAAATCACTGATTATCTCTACGGATGACAATATTTGTGGATGTCAACTCCGGAATAAGTGATTATATCTCTGAATCACTGATTAAGCACTCAAGTGAAACAGCTGAGCATCCCCAATGTACACAATCTCTCTCCCCTGATGATTGCGATAGCATCGAAATCATCACACACTTGTGTACCTCTTTTATCACCAGAAACTAACTCTTCCATCTCTTCCCCCACATGGTTGGAATAAGAGCACTAAACGCCATGAGTCAAACCTTGAGTTTCTCTGCGGTAATGACAATAGTCTTCCCGGGATATCTTCAATCACTTAGAAGTATTAAGTTCATCAAGTTTACTCGCGTTTAGCTGCGTGTCTCCTTCCCCCTTGCTGGTTTTGATACTTCAGAATCAACAACATATTGTAAGCCCGTATACTAGAAATTTGATGAGAAGAACATTAGAAATCTTGTGAGAATCAACTTGCTGAAGAACAGAATGAGCAAGTCTAACTAGGGATTAAATTAGACATTTCACCCTCCCCCAATTAGTGGTCTCCCCTAAACCGACAATCTATTTGATAAATGACCAGATTAAGAAGAAGTCTTTAGATAATCAAATGCAACTCGTCTTTAGTCTTCTAACATGTAGCAGAAAATGTAGAACCGACTGTAGAATCGACCTTCTTCAAGATTGTCCAGTTGGGGAATAGAAAGTCAACATCTTCAACTCACCAAATGCATTCCCGTTAACATACACATAGCAAATCCCCTTAACTCAAATCCCTCCCAATCAAACAAGAACAGAAAGATGTTCATTAAGGAAATCAGTCCCACAACTGGAAGCACTTTGTCATTAATCAAATCAGCCCGTGTGAAGATGTTAACCAACGACTCTTAGTAGAAAACTCCATGTGAAGATGACCTGATAAGAAGAAGCTCGGTTCTTACATGAGTTTGGAGCCGTTTGACCATTTATTCTCAGAAATCAATCAACCATCCAGTAAATTCACACTTCTTCTCCCCCTCAAGAATTGCATACGGAGTTGCCATTCTTGATTGAATAAGTGAATATTTTCAACAAATGTAGTCTATTCACACTTCTCCCCCGCAAAATTAGCATAAGATGTCGTCATCGTCATTATAAAAGAGCAAGTGGAATAAGATAACAATCAATGGTAGTCCGGTTCACTTGATGACTGAAGCGCTTGGAAAAAGCATGAAGCATGTTGATGAGAATGGTCATAAATAAGAAGATTTCTCTTCTTTCGAAGATAAAGCACACTGAAACGTACACTTTTCTTTTCTTTGAGGTACGAGGCATGAACTGTTGTGTTCATACGTCATAATCTCTCTCTTTTCATCATCTCTTAGCAAACATGTAATCAACCCATTATCATTCAGCAGGATCTTTGTTGTGACAACTGATGGAGAAAACCCAATATGATGAATTTGACCCTGAAGTAGAATAACCAGAACTCGTGACTTAAACTTGCACATATGTAACAAAGAGCGGCGCCGATTTCCATTAGCATCTCTAAGTACTCTCTAAGTACTCTATACTCTTCAACCAACCAACCATCAAGTATAAGACGTACATCACCTCTTGAAAATCCACAATTGAATGTGACACTGAGCACTACAATGTAACTCCTTAAAGTGATAGGTATTTTGAGGTGATAAGAGCCCAATTCCCCCAAGTGGTAAAAGAAAAGGTAAAAGTCACCCAACAATAACTAGATTTCCAAGTCTTCGTTATTTGATAATAAGCTCGAACAAGGATCATGAAGAATCTTCATCCAACCATCCTCGATACCTTCAGATACTAAGCACACTCGCCCGTGATATTTCACGTCAACCTCAAATAAATAATAATGAATTAACCCCGTTGTCACATCTTCTGGTAAAAAGCTCACATCTAGCCTCCTTTGACGTTTTAAGTGAACTATGATAATGGTTTTCATCCCGACCATGGTTAAAAGCACATAACCCCGTAAAACCTTGTAATACCCAAACTGCCATGAGGACAATCCAAACAAACACCCAAATCTTGAAGTACACCATTTTATCCCTTCTTCGAAGCGTAAAACCGTAGCACCAGCATCAGATAAGATCCCGAAATACGCTTTCCTTTCTCCAGGATGGTTCCATCATTACGGGATTTTACAATTCTAAGGTTTAAACCGAGAAATAGTTTCTTTCGCGGGATTTTACAAAATCAAGAATAAACCGTAAGATAGATCCGGAAACGCACTTTACAATTACCAGGATGTTTCCATTGTCACGGGATTTTACAAGTCTATGATTTAAACCGAGAAATTGATTCTTTCGCGGGATTTTACAAAATCAAGACAAAACCGTAGGCAATGTCAGCTTGAATGTGTTATGGCAACTTTGATTTCGGTGAATATCTGTTTTAGAGGAACATGCAGCGGTTCATCAACGATTCATAATCCAACATCAACAACATCATCAACCATCCAATAAATACTTTGGTAAACACATCATTCACGTATTCTGACTGCTATTGTAGTGACCACATGGAGAAGTAAACCCGATATACCAAACTTGATCATGAAGTAGAATTCTCCAGATTTGTTACTTAAACTTGTACTAATCCTCGTGAACAAGAAACGGTGTACCCAATGTACAAAACCTCTTGACATTCTCAACTGAGTGAGACACCGAAGTGATAGCAACGTTGTGGGTCAAGCGAGAAAGAATCACAAACGTAACTAAATAGCCAAGTCTTTATCACCCTCTATAAATGCCCAAACAAGTCATCTTCGCGGAAGGGTAGAAAGAAATAAGATGAAATAAGTGAACACGCCCGGAAAAACCTCACTTCAAACCCAAATTAGAGATACCGTTCAAAGAACCCCGTAGTCAACCTACTTCCAATCACAATTTAAGCCGTGACAAAATATCTTCCGTGAAAGTGTATACATCAAAGTATCAAACCATATAACATAAGGAATCTCAGCATCATACCAAATCTCATCATCAAATCACTTTAACAAGTCACATATTGTTCAAGTCTCATAACATCCAAATCTCATATCATCAAAAACTCATGTATACTCACCAAATTTGAGAAGCCCAACTGATAACACCTTATCTTGCAACTCTGGCCAACGAGTGAGATAGCAACACATATCCCAAACCCATAATTAAAATTAAACTCGGTTCATTATATAAGCCGCAAAACGTCTTCACAAATGATTCAAGTGGGCTCAAGTTAAACTAAACAATGATACATTATAGCGTGAAATATCAAGACTCAAAATGTGATATATCAAAATTTGATCACATTGAGTTAGGCACTTGATTCGTTAAATTTTCTGAGATCAAATCCAATACCACGATGCCCAACTTCTCAGCCCACAAAGACAAACACATTAACCGGCCCATAATATAACATCACCATTTACCAACTTGTAAGCACCAAAGTGTTGCAAAAGCCCATATCCCTCTATTAGATAAGGCCCGTATACGAGTATGCATCAAAAGCCCATGTTCGAATAATGCAACCCTAATAATCAGGAGGTATAAAACGCCACTTAAATCACACTCAAACCCTAAAAATACTCATAATAATCTGCCTCATTCAAGATCTCTCTCATCTTATCCCAAATATCACTCAAACCCTAACCAAAAAAATGAGCGCCTCCTTTTCATCAGTTAACCAAATTGCCTTCCTCTTCTAAATACCAAACTCCTCAAGCAACTTCCCAAGCATACGTGCACATCAAATTCGTTAATCAAGAAAGACTTAGCCACAGGGATGGCTTGAGCTAATATCGTGGCCACAGGGATGGTACGAGTGTAGAACATGGCTACAAGGACATATTCCAGGTATAATATTGGTGGTTTGTTCAAGTTTTTCTTTACAAACGAAACAAGAGAACAGATGAAACCCGAATGGATTTGATCTTTCTTTACTCTTCGAACATTACCATGAAGTTATTTTCTACAAAAAATTGATCTAAGAGGAAGCAAGTTCAACAAAGATCTTCAAAAGATTACTCATTTGAACTTTTCTGAGATTTAACATTTAATTTTCAGTTTGAGTCTTGTTTCTTGATCTGTGATGTAATCTTCTTTTGTGAATAGATCTTGTATGGTCTATGTGTTTTGAGAACCACACACAAAAAGAAGTGAAACTGAGATCGATTCATTTCACACCAGTTACTTAACTTTGATAATAGTCCAACATCCGAATCTCATGAGAGGATTTAAATACTTAATGTTTATCATCCTTTTTAACGATTCGAATATTTCTAGATGTTTTGAGTTGTTTGATAGAGGTTGGATCGATGATGAACTTGATTCGTGTGATGTGACACTTGAAAATAGTCATTGAGAGATGATTAAGTATACGAACAAGACTTCTGAGGTCATGTATCTTTTTAATTTTCGTTATATGGCAGAGATGAGCTTAATTGTATGTTGTTGTTGTTGGTTTATAATGAGTTGTTGAAGTTGTGTTAAAGGGAATGATATGAATGTTTTGATTCGTTATTTGAAGTTGTTATAGAGTCTTGATGTTATGGTTATGAGGTCATGGTCATACTCTTCTTTTCATCTTCTACCTTACTGTTTCTGTCAAGTCGCTAAATCTTTTACTTATCATACCCAAGTCTCTACAACAGCCTCATAACAAGTCGCTAAAGTTTTCTTTACAAACCGCTAACTTATAAACATAAGTCGCTAGACCTTATGTAGCAACAAGTCGCTAGGTCTAAGTCGCTAGGTCTAAGTCGCTAGCGAGTTTTGTGTCAAGTAGCTACTTCAACAAGTCGCTACTTCATTATACAAATCGCTACTTCAACAAGTCGCTGCATTATTTGGGACAAGTCGCTAGCACAACTCGCTACCCATATACAATGAATCTAGACAACTTGTAAAGACAAGTCGCCACTGAAACAAGTCGCTAGATAGATTTTTGACATTTTGCTCCGGCGATTTTTCCGACCATATTCATAGCAAACCCAGAAAACTGCTATAAAGCATAATATTTTCCCTTTTTGACCAATGTTTGACCACATGAACGAATGACCATTAGACTATCAATAGTCACGGTATGGAACAAAAACAGTGTTATATTTGTTTGGACAAAATAAAGAGACAAGACAGGTATGTAACAATTGATAGACCATAAGACCTTTTTGACCAAACAAAATACACATAAAACTTGTTTGTAAAAACAGTTTACCCATTCCGACCACACAAATACACAAAACAGATTCAACCAAGTATCAAAACCACAAGAAAAATCATCAAAACACAACAACCTTGGCTCTGGTACCAATTGTTAGGATCTTAACATTATTGTGTTTGATAATTCGGGTGGTCTTGGATGATGGAAATACATGTTAGCCATTTTAGAGAGAGAAAGATAAGAGAGGGTGTTTTCTTGGTAGAGACTTGCTTCACAAATGTAAGGTTAGATTATTAAAGAAGCACTACCCCTTACAAGGATGGAAGGGGTATTTATAGTTACAGACATAACAACCTCCTGACGGCCTGTGGATCAGGTATACAGTGGGTAAAGACCCGTCCTTCCTCCACGGTGTTACACTAAACTATTCTACGCTACAAACTAACTAATAAACTACTAAATAACATAAATAACAACATGTCTACGAGCTAACATATGCTAGAGCATAATTGGGGTGACCGACACTTTAACATGGAATTTCCAATTCCTAACAGTAAGCACTGAAGGGGTTGAAGAATGAAAAGGAAATGAATGTGAAAAGGGTGAAAAGAAATAGCCCTCCAATAATTCAACCTTAGGGCAGAAACCGGGTTCAATACATATGCTACTGGTGGTTACTAAGGTAACGCCGGTATTGAAGACAAGACGTCATGGACCCAGTGACGCACTGCACTAAACTTCCCAAGCTACTCAAGTTCCTCTTAAAAGGGCTTGTTTCATTCTCACGGGGAACCTACATAATCTATCTACTTTCTCTTAGAGATTGTTGATATTGAAGAAGGAGACCCTCTCTCTAGTCTCCGGCATAGGAACCAAATGTGCACAATTGAGTCTAGAGCCAAGAGATCATCCACAATATCTCATTAGGACAAAAAAAATAATGAAGACTTGCTATTTCACACAATGTGGAAAGTGAGTATATATTAAGAGTCTTACGCATTTTCCTTGTGGTAGTGCCAGAACATCCGAGTGATATATTAAATATATTCATGATGAAGATGGAAATCCTTCTGGAGCCAACATCAAACAAGCTCTTGGTGGGTGACATGTGAGATCTTTTCAAAAGATCAAGCTTGCGACAACTGGATAGAAACAATGGGGAGATTCATTCTTGAATCAACCTTGGTCCAGGAAATGAATTGACGAATACTTTTGGAAAAACCGTTCGATGTGCAAATCTTCTTTTCTCTAGCACATCGAATGTGTTCATATTTCAAATTCAAAAAGTATCTCTGATTGAAAAAAATACTTTTGGAAAAACCATTCGATGTGCAAATTTCTTCTTTTCTCTAGCACATCGAATGTGTACTCTTTTCAAATACAAAAGGTATTTTTGATTAAAAATTTATCTTTCTCATAAAACCTTCATCGTATTGCAAAACTCTTTCTTCTAAGCAATACGCGATTGTTTTTCAAATCAATTTTTCATCAATCAGTGAATCTCAATTCGATGGTTCACTCACTCCGTGTTGTCTTCTTTGAGACGTTCCGGTTTGAGAACAGCTAGAACAGCTGCGAAACCCTGTCAAGGAGATTCTTCGGAGTTATACCTGATCACAGTCAGTACTTGTACTGATCAACGGGGAACCGTGGGCCGTGTACCTCAATTCAACGAAAGTGATCAAAGACACTTTCGTGTGTTTTATTGCTAACTGTTGTTTGCCGGTACATTTGGAAGGTTGCAGCTGATCAGAATTGAGGAGTCAATCCAAAGCCGCATGCTCACAGCATCCACACTTAATTTGAAGAAATCATGACAAGTGCTTATCTACATAACCTGGCTCAGATATTTTTATACTATGCTTCTGCTACGCTGCTGCAAATATCTTGAACCAGTAAAAGCTTCTGCTACTCTGATGAAAAGATGTCATAATCCAGAAAGTGTGAGCATGTCGATCCAAAAGTCACAACATCACATAAAGGCAACACAATAAAGGGTGATCCAGAGATTTACTGTGGCTGATGATCTCAAAGAAAGCTCGAAGATCATCGAAGATGTGGATCAGTTAAAGGCCTCCACTAAAAGTACAAATCAATGCGGACTTTGAAGAATCGCTACTAAAGCACAAAGATTGCGAAATTGAAGAATTGAAGTATACGAGCTCAAGAACAAAGTCAAGAATAGAATGCTAGGATTCAAAATGTAAATCATGGGGTGACCTCCCTTAGGGGGAGATTGTTAGGAATTAGAAATTCCATAGTGAAGTGTCGGTCACCCCAAATATTATCTAGCATAAGTTAGCTCGTAGACTTGTCATTATTTACATTATTTTGTAGTTAATTAGTTAATTAGTAGCGTAGAATAGTTTAGTGTAACACCGTGGAGGAAGGACGGGTCTTTACCCACTGTATACCTGATCCACAGGCCGTCAGGAGGTCGTATAGTATGTAAGTATAAATACCCCTTCCATCCTTGGAAGGGGTGGTGCTTCTTTCAATCTAACCTTTACAATTTGTAAAGCAAGTCTCTACCAAGAACACCCTCTCACTCTTTCTCTCTCTAAAACAATGGCTTTCTTGTATCACCACCATCCAAGACCACCTGAATCATCAACACAATAATATTTACGATCCTACATTAACCTCGCCCCTCATGGAGAGTCATGAGGGGTATTTATAGGCTCTACACATTACAACTTTGCCACTTAAACAACACTAGTCCCTATGGGCAAAGTATACTACGCATCTAGTCCAATTCACGTAAGTGACGTTATCTTTATAAAAAAGCGAGGCTAACAATATTGTTGATGTGAAATGGTTTATAATGATGTGATAATTGTCGTTGTAGGAAAGTATTGATTGTGGCAAGTGGTTGTCCAAACCACTTCCAAAATCGATCATGTATTAGGTAGTTTTGAGATGAAGGCTATATCGTATAGTGTTTATGTCTACTAGTGTTTGAAAGAAACGTGATACTGTGAAGTTTTACATACCGACTTATAATGGGGTTTAGATAATGAAGTTATATGTTGATTATTAGGAGAGTGTAGTTTATTTTTACCATTTATTCTTCGGTAGAGATGTCAAGTTTGCTTTAAAATCATAAGTGAATTATAAAGGATTATGGCGGAATGATATCCTTGAAACCTAAACAGGCTAGTACTCTTAAGAAATGACAAGAAAATTTGATGACTATCCCAAGATAGTAGTTAGGATTATTTCATAAATGAAAACTTTCAAGAATGAAATTTGGTAGTATAATTAAGTATTAAGATCTTGCTGAGTGGTAAGACACTATCATGTCTCTAGATCTTTTTAATGAATTCTAGTGGTTTATCGAGTTTAAGTAGGAAATTAACCTGAATATAACCTTTGTATAACTATTCTCAGTGTTTGAAAAATTTAAGTCGAACATAGTTAATCAGACTGTTCCACTGTCCCTAGGTTAAATATAGGTGATTAGGCTATATTTAGCCGAGGTTCGATAAATTTTCCAAATACCTAAATTAGGTATACTTGTGATATGTCCATAGCTTTTGAGAAATTGTCCACTAAGCAAAGGCGATATCAAACCATTCAGTTGCAAGTCCTGGCCATAAAAGACTTGTAACCTATGTTTTCACATTCCATTGCATAGAAGATAGTATGGGTAGATACGTGTGGAAAGGAAATCTTAAGTAATTCTAAAATAGTCTATACTTGGCTAGCATCACGGACATTTAACAATGAAGGTTTCAAAAGAGAATTTTGATGAATGTAGAGAAAGTTGCTGAACTTCAGCTTTCGTAGATGATGAGTCAGTTTGTCCTTTAGAAATCCTATTTCTTGTATTTCCATTAGGGAAATTGTTAGATTGTGACGGGTTTTATGTAAATCAATATCACATAAGGTTTTAAAAGATAATTTCTAGAGTCTATTGTATAATTTATAATGTTTGTGAAGTAAATTAGACCATTGTGTAACTCATAATGTCTAAGAAGTAGTTGAGACCATTGTGCAACTCACAATGTCTGAGAAATAGTTGAGACCATTGTGCAATTCACAATGTCTGGAAAGTAAATGAGACCACTGTTTCACTCACAGTGTCTAAGGATGAAATAGAGACCACTATAGGATTTACAGTGTCTGAGAGTGTAATAGAGACTACTATATCTCACAGTGTCTTGAAAAATGAATGAGACCATTGTATCTCACAATTTCTGGGAAGTAGGAAAGACCATTGTAATCAGTTACAATGTCTTGGATAAAGTTTCGTAATCCTAAAATGCACAATTAGATGCATCATTGGGAGATTGGGAAAATATGATTGTGCCATAATGCCTTAGAATAGGCATACGCAGGTACATTGTTTATGATTGAAATTATGTCGAGTGTATATATCAATATACTAGTATGTTTGTATAGCTTAAAATGCCTAAAAGTCACATAATCGTCTGGAGGATGGAAGACACGGGGAACGGAAAGCTATAGAATGTTTTTGTTTATAAAAGTAGTTATAGTTTAAGTCTCAATTTAGACTCATTTCTCTATAACTAAGGCTCCGATACCAATCTGTAACACCCCCCAAGTTCGTGATACGCAGCGGAATTCAAACTGGGTGTTACTTCAGGGCACAATAGTCATAACAATAGAAAATGAACTCTAATGGAGTCGTTTTAAAAGATTTATCATTCGATTTATATAAATATCAGAGTTTACAAAAATGAGGTCCCAAATGGTTCCAAGTTTACAAAATACATTAAATTGGTTTTCGAATGATAATAAAACTTATAGCCATCTTGAGTACTCGTGCCCTTCCTTTCCATCCTTGCCAGCCTCGTTCAATATTGACCTGAAATACATGCTTAAAACTGTCAACACAAAGTTTGAGTGAAATTCATAGAGTTTAGGAAATCAGTTGAACACAATATTCGTAAAGTGAGGTAATTAGTCTCTGTTGGATCGATATACTCTGACCAAACTAATTATGTAGCTTGTAAGGGCTTAGCAACCTCGGATAAATCCTAAGTCACTAACAATGAAACACTGATATAACTTTACTAATTATGCGGAAACTACTTCAATAAAGCTAAGAAGAATTAACTTTAACTTCAACGATTTTATTAATACTTAGAACCTGCTTGTTATACAGATTCTCTAACAACTCTAACAACTCTAATACTGCGTATTAATTCGTACTCTTAAACTCTAAAAACATATATCTCTAATGCCAATCTAGGGGTCCTTTTATAGGCATAAGGATAACCCTAGTCGGTTTACAACTCTAATTCTTGTACGGCAAGTAATCTAAACTAAGAATATTCTAGAATAACAAAGTTTTCCATAAACGATGTAACAGTTCTTTTAGCTTTGCAGTACTTTGATGTTGAGCAGTACTTTGACTTTCTTCTTTAGCAGTACTTTGACTCTTCAGTACTTTGACTCTTCAACACTTTGACTTCCTATATCCCAACAATCCTCCCCTAACTTGAATTCTACTTGCTTGATTTCAAGTTCCTTTGTATCTGTATCTTTAACATCTTTGTCTTCAAGGAAAAATTGTGTCTTTATCTTCAAATATTGTCTTTGTACTCACTGTGCTTGTATTATCATCATCTAAGTAGTCTTTATCAGCAATCCTTTACAGCAACAATCAGTAATCTCCATCTTTTCAGCTACTCAGCAACATATGACAATTTGTATATCAGTTCATTAAGTTTTAGTCTATTCTCATCACTTCCAGGTGTGTAAACTCCTGTGAGAGGTGAATCATTGAAATTTTAATGGATTTTGATGTCTCTTTACCAAAGCCATTAACTCTGGAGTAGCCAATGTTTAGGTGTGTAAAACCATGGTACATTGATAACCATATGATTTTTAGCAAATCATCAGCTATCAACGGATTTGTTTTGTCTTTACCAAAAGTCGTATCCTTTTGGACTAGTTAGTTCTTGCAACCATGGTGAACTAATTACCAAATAAATTGTTTTTCCACAGCCTTTACCACAAGCCATTTTTCTTGTGGGCTAGCCAACTCTTTACATTTGCTGATATAGTGAGTTGATTACCATACAACTTATTAGCAAGTTATCAACTATTAACGGATTTAAGATATCTTTACCAGAGCCGTTTGCTCATGGATTAGCCAATCCTTTTGTTAAACATGGTGGATTGATAACCTTTTGTTGTAACCATCTCAAAAACCATTGATTGCTGTTAACTTTTGTTTCAAAATATTTTACACTTAACAAAAATTTTGCTTATTTTTTATTTAAAAATCATTTACTGGTTTTATGTTGCAAGCAGTACTTTGGTTAAAGTACTGTTTGATCAGCAGTACTTTGAATAAAGTATTGATTTTTCAAAAATTATACAATTAAGAATCATACCAGTATTTATGCATCATCAGTCATAGTTGTCCATCTGATAAACAATTCGATGACCATAAGGGCAGTTTCATTATCTTCTTCGACTTCCATTCCATGATCCAGCATCTTTCTCATAAGATCTGATGTAAGCGGATATCTTCTTTCTGCTAACATATGAATCATGGTTCCATCTTCCAACTCCAAAACATGCACTCCAGATTCTTCAAAGAATCTCCAGCTGGTAATCTCCCAGACTTCTTGGTTGTTCCAGATTTCACCAGTGCTTGTTTCTTCAGTTTCCCAGATAGTTGTGAGGTCTCCAAGCAAGACTAAACCAATTCCTTCTGATGGAATGTGTTCAAAATATTCTTGCACCAGTTGGTATAAATGCCACAAATCCTCTCTGTTGATGATGTGCAATATGCCCCATAGCAAATTAAACACTCTGAAACTCTCATCTTCTCTATGGAACATCAGATAATCTCCATCCTTTGATTTTACGACTTCAAATGTAGATATCTTTGACTTTTTCTTTTCTGCAACATCTTTAGACTTAGGATGCTCAAAATCTACAACTCTTAAGTAATTTCTCAGCTCATCAACTGTATCTGATCTCAATTCTACCTTCTCTGATAGCTGTTTATCTTCAGTTGTTCTTTTTCTCTTTAAGCTTCTTTTTCTAGCATCCTCCTTCAGCTTATCATCATCTTTAAAAGAAATAATACTATCAACTTGCTTTTGATAAGCTTCTCTAACCAATTCATACAACTGTTTCATCTCTAAATACTTCAGCTTCTGTAATCCAGTATATCCTTGACCCTTCAGATAAGCCATCATGGCATTTCTTTCCTTAGCAATACTTGGTCTTCTTGGTAGAACAGGAACATGTTGCTTTTCTGGTATAGCAGGTTCAGGTTCCTTCACTGGTAGAGCAACCTCAGCATCATATTCAGCTTGAAACTTCTTAGCAGCTTCTTCATTCTTAGCCACTTCAATAGCTCTTAGCTCTGCCAAAGTCAGCTTCTTTTTCTTCTTTGTTTCTACCAGTTTGCATTTGCCTTTGTCCTTTGGATCTAAAACAGGTTGAGAAGCTTGAGGTTGTTCTTCAGCAACTCCTGGAATACTAACACCCCTTGGTCTTGATAAGTTTTGCAATATTTCAGCAATAGTCTCATCATCACTTGCAGTGTGCTCTACTTTGGGTGTATCAGCTTCCTCTTCTTGTAGAACTGTTGAAGGAGCAGCTTCTTCTACAAAATTAAGAATCCTTGGTGTAATCAGCTCTTGTCTATGTGTTCCTTGAAGAGTAGTACCTTGATTACCAGCACCTTGATCATCAGTACTTTGTACACCAGTACTTTGAACTCCAGTTCCTTCAGGCTTAGTACTTTCAATATTTACTTGTGCTTCAGTACTTTGAGGTTCATCTTATTTCTCTCCAATTTGGATGAAGACTGCTGTTGAACCTTTTTTCCTTTGGAAGTCTTCTTAAACTTCCTCCATTTCTTATTTGACTTGACCTATAACATGTGATGTTGAACCAAAGGCCATACAAAAGTCTTTAATCTTCTAAACTTGGTTTTCAACTTCACTAGTTGTGCAGCCTTAGCTTCAATAGCTTTCTTCAATCTGACCAATTCCCTTGTCAAAACATAATTATCCAGAACCAATCCCTCAGGAGGTATATCGCCCACATCTCCTCCAGATGATGGTGGGTTGATTTCGGGTTCTGAATCAGCATGTGTAGTATCTTGTTGAGATGGTGTAGGTGAAGCTGTAGTATCGTCTTGTGCAGCAGTACCTTGTGAAGAAGTAGTATGGTGAGAAGCAGTACCTTGAGTTGATGCAGTACCTTCTCTTTCTTCACTTGTAGCAGCCTCATCTCTAACTGCTTGAACAATCTCCATCATAGAAGTAGTCAAAGGAGTGTACCTTCTAGAGAACCTATCACTCTTCCTAGCCATGAAGGTGAAAATCTTTGCAGGTTGTACCACAACAGGTAATAAGCTCGAAGGTTTTGGTACATCATTTAGTTGTTTATTCAAGAAAACTTAAATAAATCTTGGATACATTAACCAGGGTGATCCATTAGAAATGTGAGATAGCATACCATCTAGAATGAGTCTTGAAAAGTTGAAGAGATGATTTGTAGCCAATCCCACTAGAGCAGATGCTATATTGGATCCAAATTGCTCACAGGAAGTACTCTTAGAACTGATACAATGAAGTAATACATGTACCAAGTACTTCCAATGTGGACTAAACAAGGGTTTCTTGAATGTTGTTTCAGTTAAGGACCCTTCATACCCAATATCTCTTAAATTATCCCAAAGAAGCTGTTTGTCAAAACGTATAGCTCCTTCTTCATCATCCAATAATAAATCTTCACGAATTGAAGCTTCACTAACTTTCACCATCTTTCCAGCAACCTTAGCCTGTATATATGACTCATCATCTTCCATGTGAGTTCTAGCAGTTGCCCAAAACTGTTGAATCCATGGCTCAATAACATCCGGTTCTACCAAAAGTGCATAATTGATTGTTGATCCAGTAAGGAAATCAATTATGTCATGGAATGCAACATTAGCTTCAGTCTTATCTAAATTGGCCACCATGTTGTGTTTAGTAACTGTGTTTCGATTCGCCATTTATTAATGTTTACAAAAGAAAGTGGTTCGATGAATAGTAAATGTGAAAGAGAGAGAAATATGGAAAAGATTGATAAGTATAAAAATGAGAGGGAAAATCGGAGAGTAGTTATTTATAGGTGAGATTTGAAAAATCACAGCCAATAATAACAAAGTTACCGTTATTTGAATTTTAACCCATCTTTTGACCGTTGGAACAGTACGTTGATAAGACAAACAGTGCTTTCCACATAAGCAGTTCTTTCCATAGCAGTACTTTTAGAGCAGTACTTTCATATAACCAAAAAGCAGTACTTTTCCATTTTCTTCTTCACAATGGCAAAAACTTCAAATAGGCATTGGATTGCCTCCCCTCAAGCAATGCATAGGAATATCTAACTAACTAATCAGTCCTCCCCTTAAATGTAGCTTAGTAATTAATCATACCAATACTCACCACAAAGTGATTGAATCTTGAAACATCAAATCCTTTTGTGAGTAGATCAGCTACATTATCATCTGTGTGAACCTTGACAACATTAATGAGCCTATGCTCATAACAATCTCTGATAAAGTGATGCCTAATCTGAATGTGCTTGGTCTTGGAGTGATAAACTGGATTCTTCACAATGCAAATTGTACTCTCATTATCAATGTTGATAGGAGTATTCTTGAAGTTGAACCCATAATCCAAAAGTTGATTTTGCATCCATAATACTTGTCCACAACAGCTTGCAGCAGCAACATATTCTGCTTCAGTGGATGATGTTGCTGCAATAGTTTGCTTCTTACATTGCCATGAGACTAATCTTCTTCCAAGATACTGGCATCCTCCAGTGGTTGATCTTCTATCATAATTATCACCTGCATAATCACTATCTAAAAAAGCTTCCAAGTGAAAAGGTGAATCCTTTGGATACCACAACCCTAACTTAGGTTGTTGTTTCAAATAACTAAAAATTCTCTTCACTGCATTCATATGAGAGACCTTACGTGAGACTTAATATCTTGCACATAAACAGACAGCAAACATGATATCAGGCCTAGATGCAGTTAAGTACATGATGAGTGTCTAAATACTCATCATTTTTGTACCATCTAGACTGCAAAAACATCTGAAAACACTCAGAAATGCATCAAAATAATGAAAATATCACAAATAAGTGTTTTATGTGTTTTAAATGCAAAAATATCAAAATCAGATGAAAAACGTATCAAGTTTGCATAATTGGCAGTTTTAATCCCCCAAGTTTCAAAAGTTGTCAAATTTAGTCCCTGGTAAATCAAAATAAAGAAAAATGTTATTTAAAGTCCCTAGGGATTCATGAGTTGTCAAAATTGATCTTTGAAATTTAAAATTGCAAAATGACAACTTTGGTCCCTCAACTTTGAAAATTGTCAAATAAGGTCCTTGGATACTTAAAAATGGGAAATTATCAAATATGGTCCTTATACTATTCACATTTGGCAGGATTGGTCCTTGTGAGAACTTTGGAAAATGGACAGGTTCAGTCCCTTAACTTTGCATAAATTGCAAAAATGGTCCTTGTGCTTAATTAATACCAAACGGACCCCTTTTGTATTTTGATCCCCAGCCAAGCCACTTGACCCCTGCCAATTAACCCTGTGAACCCCCCATTTTGACCCCTCCACTTATAATATCCCACGGTCAAATATGGTCAACGCGCGCCCAAAACCAGAACTACTGTTCTTCTCCTTCACCTCACCTGTAAATCAAAACCAGGTGGTTTCACCACCTTTCCACCTCACCCCAGCTATCTAAAAACACTCATCACCATCCCCTTTCCACCTATACACCAGCCCACAACCAATTAATGCATCCCCACCATGAACCTTTTACTGCTACACACACAAAACTGGTTTTTGCTTTCCAAATCATCCCCAGCCCCATACCTACTATCTGAATTGTCCCTTACACCTCTACTATACTCCAAACTTCCTTAATTAGATTAAAACTGCCCCAAGCAGCCTATTGGACTTTTGGTGCCAAAAACAGTTTAAACGGATGAGATGAGTTTGACTGAATCAATGGCCAAGATTGTTGATGGGATATGATCAGAAGCATGTGGGGAGTATCTCAATGCTATAAATAAAGAGGAGAAGCAGAGGAGTAATCTATCTAGAATAATTGTAATTTAGCTTATGTCGTTTTAGCTTAAAATAAAATTCCAGTGTATGCTTTTGTCACACCCCCAAATTACCTGTTTTGCAGCGGAATGGAATTCCTGGGGATTGACTGTCATAGCATCACAATCACAGTTATATTGAACGACCTAAAGTGTCGTTTGGAAAATACATCGTTTGATTTAATAAAACAATCAGAGTTCACAAATAACAGGTCCCAATTGAAAATCATCTTGTGCGGAAATAAGTTGTTACAATTCAAACGATGTTTTAAAGTATGTAAAACCCAAGTGAGACGCGTCGTCACCACGACTCCATGATGTGTCCAAATGCATGCCATGAAGTGAATGCCTTAGATACCTGAGATAAAACATGCTAAAAGTGTCAACACAAAGGTTGAGTGAGTTCATAGAGTTTGAGTTGAAATGTAAAGCCTGTTAAAATCGTTTATGCAAAGAAAGGCATTGTAAATCGTTGAAATGTAAAGACTATCAAAATCGATTATGTAGCAAAGGCATTGTAAATCCACTCAGTTCCAAGTCCCGCCCATACAAAACTTGCAACCTGTGTGTTCACAACCCACTGCCAGAATATGCATAGTTTATGTTCAAACAGAAATCGTCAAATGAATTCACAAAATAGTGCATGACTCAATGTATCGAAATCGTTTATGCAGCAAAGGCATTGTAAATCCACTCAGTTCCAAGTCCCGCCCATACAAAACTTGCAACCTGTGTGTTCACAACCCATTGCCGAAATGTATATATAGTTTATATTCAACCACACATCGTCAAATGAATTCACAATAGTACCTAACTCGACGTAAAACCATAGGTTTAATTAATTCGTTTGAACACAATCATCGTAGTGTGAGTTAAATCGTTTCACACTCATCGTTAAAAACAAAATCGTATTTATTTCACTAAGTTCATGACACCAAAGCGTAACATCGCACCAATAAAAATTGGTAATCATCGTTTCATCGCCGCCCTAATAGGTAACTTGCCAAATTACCTTACTGGTTCAAATATAGTGCGCTCGATTTCCCCTAACTGGGTCAATAAGAGCGGGAGTGTTAATTCCAATAGGCCTATTCACAATATTCTCGCTCACTCGCAAGTGACTAATGGTTCATGATGTAGGGACTTCGAACATGGCAAATACTTAGTGACAATAAAACATTCGGATATAGCATACAGTTCAAAGCATTTGTGTTCGGTTAAAAATGTAGCATGTATCTCCCCCAAGAGTTTGTAAAACAGTTAAAAGAGTAAAAGTGGGGCTATGAACTCACCTGGTTCAACGAATATTATAATCAAAAGGAAACGTGCACGGGAAATGAGGCTCGGATACTACCCGCAACCTAATATGAATGATATGATTTAGGTCATGAAATATGTCGTGAATGCATTTTGTAAAAGTGTATCACCCGAATGTGTTTGTTTGTGAGTTTAGTTATAAAAATAACATCACTTGAATAAATACTGATTATACTCAAATATATACATGTGAACTTGTTGTGAAAATATATCGTAAAAACTGTATAACTGATTTTGTATATATATATTTTGTAATAAATCGGACTCGACCAAAATATATACTGGAATACTACTTCATTTTTAAGGTCCGTTTCCCCTGAAACGTCCGGTTAGGCTCTCAAAACAACGTTTTAAATTCCTGACAGCTTTCGCCAAAAGCTGTGAATAGTGTTTTCAGCATTTTTCGACCAAAATTTCGGTAAGTCATAACGTACTCGTTTTAAATCCGTTTTTCGAGTTCTACCTATCCACTCGAAGGTATTTAAGTGTACTAACATATTTCGAAACTTAGGAGACTGGGTTAAAATTTTAAAGTCATGTTTTGGTTTGTTTAAAATTTGGACAGATTACAAAAGTTGTCGAAAAATTAGTTTTCGACCGCAAACTTGAAAGTCTCGTATCTCCTTCGTTATAAATCCGTTTTGACTCGTTCAAAAGGCTACGTTTACGATTAAAAATATATTTTCCAAATCTTTGATAAAACTTGTAAAAATAAATAACTTTTTCAAAAGTTGTAAATTTCGGCAGCGCTTCCGCGCCCATTTTGAATTAGCCATTTTTCCTAGTCTATTTAACCCCAAATCAACTCAACAAATCTAACTTACTCATCCACCAATTTTTCTATCAAAATATATTTCAAATGGTCATGACAAAAATGATGATCAAATATTTTTGGCCAAGAGTTCATATAAACCTTTATAAACATATATAAACTAATATATATCAATAATATTTAAAAATCATATCTAGCCTTGTATGTACTCTTTTCCAATTCCAATATTTTTATAAAACTTATTATATCATGATTTCATCATAAAAATTCACAAACATATTTATGGGTGATATTTTGTAATTTATGAGTTTAAATAATCATTTAAACTCAATAAATACATAAAAATGCATAATAAATACATAAAGTGCAAAATAAAAGTATAAAAATTATTTTTATACTCACTTGATATAAGGATGTTCTTAGAAGTATTTTGAACAATAGATCCCCAACGATGGCTCCAAATCAATTTGTAGCTTGTAAATAACCCGAAAATGATTATAAAACGCTTGAACTATCAAAACCGACTTTTCTTTCTTATTTTTTTCTTCCTTGCCGAAATATCACAGCCATAGGGAGAGCTTTTGGTGAAAAAAATTGCTAAATGAATGTATGTGTATGTATTTTTCTATTTATAGTTGTTAAAAGGGCAAAATAGTAATTATACCACAAGGGTATTTTGGTAAATTCCATTTTGGACAAGATCCTTAAATTAGGGAAAAGGGGGGCTGAAATTCGGAATGGGGAGTGGGGGGGTGAATGATTTGATTTTTTTTTTTTTTTTATAAAATATATATATATATATATATATATATATAATAATAATAATAAATAAATTAGATATTTATTTATTGAGTATTGAGTTAACTAAAAAGAGTAATCTTAGCGGGACAAAATAAAGTTACAAAAATTATAAAAATATAATTTTCACAAGAATCGGGTGTTTATAATAATTATTGTTACGTAATTATTTAAATTACCGTAAACGTATATATTTAAAAATATATGTTATGAAACGAGTCTGAAACACCGGGTAAAATAATATTATTTTTTTTTTTTTTATAATCTTATTATGAGTACAAAAATATATCGGAATAATTTTTGGAAGTGTCGGATCAAATGTTCAAATAATGTTTACGCGATAGCGTTTATTTAATAAGAAAATAAACGTTTAATGAAAAATGCAAAACCCATGCATAAATTGATATGAAATGATGTTACTAATGATATGTAGACTAAATCTAGTCTATATGAAATGTTCGTGATGATATGATCATGAATTCGCCGCTAAACCATTAAGGTTACGCGAATTTGGAACACGCAAACCTAGTTTACGATAAATGATGAAATTGTGAGGCATGAATTGTTTTGAGAAAAGACCAAAAATTGAGAATTGTGACATTCTTCCCATGTCCGAGGAATCACGTCCTCGTGATTCAATCGATGATACTATGGTTCGAACCTCGACAAGGGTTCTAAAAGTTTATGCTCGTGTATGGTCTAAATGATTATGTCAATGCTCATGCATATGAGTTACTCGTCCCACAAGATACGTTCCTGTGCTATCGTGAGCAATTCCCATCCTAAATACATGCTTTCTTATGATTAGGCTCGATGAGACAAGCTTTCCCATTCCCAAGCAAAATTTTTAAAAGACTTTTTGGTAACCGATTTTTGCTTAATCCCACAACTCATCAAACAAGAACTGTCATACGATTAGGCTAAATCGGTTTAGGTAACGACTTGTTTCTAGCTCGATCTTTGCGACTCATCAAACAAGAATCACTTGATCAAACTGGAAACAAGTGGTTTGAAGAAAATCTTTTGAAAATTTGGCTTGATTACGGAATTGCTTACACATATGAGACTACTACTCCCTTCATTGCATGATTCTTCCGGAATTAGACATAGGTGATCAGGCTATGTATAATTTAGGAGTAACTATGCAATGCTTGAACTAATCGACTCATATGATGTTTGGTGTTGAGTCATAAGTCCGCATGTATAAAGAATGTGCACTTATAATGATATGATGAGATGCTATGATGATGTGGTTATAGTCTAGGGTCAATGATGCAACCTAGTTCTCTATAACCGATGCTCTGATGCCAATCTGTCACACCCCCAAATTACCTGTTTTGCAGCGGAATGGAATTCCTGGGGATTGACTGTCATAGCATCACAATCACAGTTATATTGAACGACCTAAAGTGTCGTTTGGAAAATACATCGTTTGATTTAATAAAACAATCAGAGTTCACAAATAACAGGTCCCAATTGAAAATCATCTTGTGCGGAAATAAGTTGTTACAATTCAAACGATGTTTTAAAGTATGTAAAACCCAAGTGAGACGCGTCGTCACCACGACTCCATGATGTGTCCAAATGCATGCCATGAAGTGAATGCCTTAGATACCTGAGATAAAACATGCTAAAAGTGTCAACACAAAGGTTGAGTGAGTTCATAGAGTTTGAGTTGAAATGTAAAGCCTTTCAAAATCGTTTATGCAGCAAAGGCATTGTAAATCGTTGAAATGTAAAGACTATCAAAATCGATTATGTAGCAAAGGCATTGTAAATCCACTCAGTTCCAAGTCCCGCCCATACAAAACTTGCAACCTGTGGGTTCACAACCCACTGCCAGAATATGCATAGTTTATGTTCAAACAGAAATCGTCAAATGAATTCACAAAATAGTGCATGACTCAATGTATCGAAATCGTTTATGCAGCAAAGGCATTGTAAATCCACTCAGTTCCAAGTCCCGCCCATACAAAACTTGCAACCTGTGTGTTCACAACCCATTGCCGAAATGTATATATATAGTTTATATTCAACCACACATCGTCAAATGAATTCACAATAGTACCTAACTCGACGTAAAACCATAGGTTTAATTAATTCGTTTGAACACAATCATCGTAGTGTGAGTTAAATTGTTTCACACTCATCGTTAAAAACAAAATCGTATTTATTTCACTAAGTTCATGACACCAAAGCGTAACATCGCACCAATAAAAATTGGTAATCATCGTTTCATCGCCGCCCTAATAGGTAACTTGCCAAATTACCTTACTGGTTCAAATATAGTGCGCTCGATTTCCCTTAACTGGGTCAATAAGAGCGGAGTGTTAATTCCAATAGGCCTATTCACAATATTCGCGCTCACTCGCAAGTGACTAATGGTTCATGATGTAAGGACTTCGAACATGGCAAATACTTAGTGACAATAAAACATTCGGATATAGCATACAGTTCAAAGCATTTGTGTTCGGTTAAAAATATAGCATGTATCTCCCCAAGAGTTTGTAAAACAGTTAAAAGAGTAAAAGTGGGGCTATGAACTCACCTGGTTCAACGAATATTATAATCAAAAGGAAACGTGCACGGGAAATGAGGCTCGGATACTACCCGCAACCTAATATGAATGATATGATTTAGGTCATGAAATATGTCGTGAATGCATTTTGTAAAAGTGTATCACCCGAATGTGTTTGTTTGTGAGTTTAGTTATAAAAATAACATCACTTGAATAAATACTGATTATACTCAAATATATACATGTGAACTTGTTGTGAAAATATATCGTAAAAACTGTATAACTGATTTTGTATATATATATTTTGTAATAAATCGGACTCGACCAAAATATATACTGGAATACTACTTCATTTTTAAGGTCCGTTTCCCCTGAAACGTCCGGTTAGGCTCTCAAAACAACGTTTTAAATTCCTGACAGCTTTCGCCAAAAGCTGTGAATAGTGTTTTCAGCATTTTTCGACCAAAATTTCGGTAAGTCATAACGTACTCGTTTTAAATCCGTTTTTCGAGTTCTACCTATCCACTCGAAGGTATTTAAGTGTACTAACATATTTCGAAACTTAGGAGACTGGGTTAAAATTTTAAAGTCATGTTTTGGTTTGTTTAAAATTTGGACAGATTACAAAAGTTGTCGAAAAATTAGTTTTCGACCGCAAACTTGAAAGTCTCGTATCTCCTTCGTTATAAATCCGTTTTGACTCGCTCAAAAGGCTACGTTTACGATTAAAAATATATTTTCCAAATCTTTGATAAAACTTGTAAAAATAAATAACTTTTTCAAAAGTTGTAAATTTCGGCAGCGCTTCCGCGCCCATTTTGAATTAGCCATTTTTCCTAGTCTATTTAACCCCAAATCAACTCAACAAATCTAACTTACTCATCCACCAATTTTTCTATCAAAATATATTTCAAATGGTCATGACAAAAATGATGATCAAATATTTTTGGCCAAGAGTTCATATAAACCTTTATAAACATATATAAACTAATATATATCAATAATATTTAAAAATCATATCTAGCCTTGTATGTACTCTTTTCCAATTCCAATATTTTTATAAAACTTATTATATCATGATTTCATCATAAAAATTCACAAACATATTTATGGGTGATATTTTGTAATTTATGAGTTTAAATAATCATTTAAACTCAATAAATACATAAAAATGCATAATAAATACATAAAGTGCAAAATAAAAGTATAAAAATTATTTTTATACTCACTTGATATAAGGATGTTCTTAGAAGTATTTTGAACAATAGATCCCCAACGATGGCTCCAAATCAATTTGTAGCTTGTAAATAACCCGAAAATGATTATAAAACGCTTGAACTATCAAAACTGACTTTTCTTTCTTATTTTTTTCTTCCTTGCCGAAATATCACAGCCATAGGGAGAGCTTTTGGTGAAAAAAATTGCTAAATGAATGTATGTGTATGTATTTTTCTATTTATAGTTGTTAAAAGGGCAAAATAGTAATTATACCACAAGGGTATTTTGGTAAATTCCATTTTGGACAAGATCCTTAAATTAGGGAAAAGGGGGCTGAAATTCGGAATGGGGAGTGGGGGGGGGATGATTGTTTTGATTTTTTTTTTTTTTTTTTTTATAAAATATATATATATATATATATATATATATAATAATAATAATAAATAAATTAGATATTTATTTATTGAGTATTGAGTTAACTAAAAAGAGTAATCTTAGCGGGACAAAATAAAGTTACAAAAATTATAAAAATATAATTTTCACAAGAATCGGGTGTTTATAATAATTATTGTTATGTAATTATTTAAATTACCGTAAACGTATATATTTAAAAATATATGTTATGAAACGAGTCTGAAACACCGGGTAAAATAATATTATTTTTTTTTTTTTTATAATCTTATTATGAGTACAAAAATATATCGGAATAATTTTTGGAAGTGTCGGATCAAATGTTCAAATAATGTTTACGCGATAGCGTTTATTTAATAAGAAAATAAACGTTTAATGAAAAATGCAAAACCCATGCATAAATTGATATGAAATGATGTTACTAATGATATGTAGACTAAATCTAGTCTATATGAAATGTTCGTGATGATATGATCATGAATTCGCCGCTAAACCATTAAGGTTACGCGAATTTGGAACACGCAAACCTAGTTTACGATAAATGATGAAATTGTGAGGCATGAATTGTTTTGAGAAAAGACCAAAAATTGAGAATTGTGACAGCTTTAGCTTTCAAGCTTTGTATTTCAAGTTTTCAGTGTATTATAAACTTTTTTTAATTATCAATTTCAAGTTTCAAGTTCTGTTTTCAGTTTATGCATTTTCAAGTTCAAAACCTCATGATTAATCAAATGTTGTTGTTTATTGTTATTAAGGACTGATTAGACCACATAAGCTCCTAGATAGCTTATATAAGCTATTAGCAATCCATTAAAATCAGTTTAGAAGCAAAAAGCAATAATTCATAAAAATCAAGAAAAAATCAGTCAAAAATCAAAAATCACAAGTAATGATAATCACAGTTGGAGCAGGGTAAATATTGGATTGCCTTGGGTTAGAAGCTTTGTGTAAAGCTATTAGGATTGGTCTTGTGCTTTGGTTCTCAGCTTTTACTTGGAATCAAACTTGTAAGCTTAATTCTCCATTTTTAGCATTTCATTGTGTAGTCAGTCATTAGCTTAAATCATTGTGTTTCTATGTTTATAAGTTATAGTTAAGCATAATTAAACAATAAAATAGTTAGCTTGTTCTTTAAAATTTATATTTACTAAAAATCTTATTTTAACAGTTAAATATAGCATAAGTGTACTTTTTAGTTTTATGTTGATAGTGTTGTTGTTTAATGCTTATTTAGCTTTAATATATGATATTATAAGGTCTCAGAATCAAATTTATGGTCTTAATCTGTTAAAGTCTTTGAAAAGTTCCAAAACAGTCATATAAAGTATTGTTTGGATTTGCCTTGATAACTGATCTAGAGAGTGTTTGAGTTGTTGCTTGTTATTGGTTTGTGTCACTTAAGTGCCTAATATCTCAGTTTAACAAAAAAAACTAGTCCTAGTTTACTAAAAAGTCAAATTAGCTTCTAATCTCATATTGCCAGTTAACTGTTAGGATTTTTGATTACATAATCATCATTATAGCTTTAAAAGTTGTTAAGATTAGTTAAAACAGTCTTATTATAGCTTAAAACAACATAATCAATCAATTAAAGTTAATTAAAATTCACTTAAGTCAACTTAGCTCATTAATTAAAAAGTCAAAATATCACTTAAGCAGTTTTTGAATAAAATGAATAATTTTATATAGGATTCAATATTAAGATTTAGCTTAAATCCTTTTGGGATATTAAAATTTAGCTGCTAAAATTAATTAGAAAAATAATAGTTCACTTCTAATCAGCTTATAAAGTGCTTATCTCTTAGCTTATTTCAACCACTGTTTCAAGAACATGCTTTGTGCACAGTTGAGATAGCTCATTTCACAAGCTCATCTAGAGCTCATCAGTTAACTTTAGCTTGTGAAATTTAGCTTTTTGAGTAGCCAACCTAGCTGTCTCAAGATACCAATGTTCATTTTTCACTTTGTAGCTTATTTGATAAGCCTGCTTATGGCTTATTGTTTTGTCCATTTTAACTAGTACATAGAACAATCAGTGTTTATAGATTTTTTAATAAGCTCATTAAAAGCTCTCTAGTAGACAACACTGTGAGAACTTTAACTTTTTAGGAAGCTCAATTGGTCAACTTGTTAGTTGCGCCTTTGTTTTCATTTTCTAACTTATCTTAGTGCTTAAAAATAAGCTCAAAAGTACCTAGTAAAACCATACATACTCCTGTGCAAACAGATAGATTTGTGCTTATTTGGCTTATTTAGTGCTTATTTCTAAGTCATTGAGCTTGTTTAGTTATCATTCTAGCTTATCATTAGTTTCTCAGCTTATTTCCAGTTTTCCTTTGCTTATTTTTAGCTTATAAGCCATTTTGGCTTAAACCTTGTGCTTATTTCCAATATTTGCCCACTGTTGAGATAAATAAGCTCAAACTGAGCTTATTAGTGGTTTTCACAAAAATTGTAGTTTTAAAATTTGCTTATCTTAGTGTACTTAAGCAGTTTGTAAAGAAAAAAGTCCAAAAATAAAATAAAAAGCAAAAAAAAGCCATTGCTAGGATTCGAACCCTGGCCACCCAGCTCACCACACACACACCATACCAATTTCCCTTGGGTCTTTGACTGGTATAGGTTTGCACAATTTAATACATAACCCTTCCTTGTCCATTTAAGCTTATACGAGCTTATTAGCTTATTTTCAGCTTATTTAATCTAGCTTTTTCAACTTTTGAATTTTTCTTAATTTTGTATTAGTATAAAGTATTTTACAAAAAAGGTTCAGATTTTTCTAAATAGTTTTAGTATTTTTAATCATTTATTTAGTCTAAAATAGTATTTAATTCATAATAAAAAATATAAAAGTCAAAAAAATATAATTCTTTTTTCTAAAATTTTCTTTTGTCATATAGTACGTAAGAAAATTGTTTTTACACTTGTAGGACTTTTATTTCAAAAATTTTACTTTTTTACTTGCGCACTCGCGTAATTTTTATATAAAACGCACGTTTTCATTTTAAGTCACGTTTTTAGGTAATTTAAGTTTACGTTTTAATTAAAATAGTTTATTTAAGTTATTTTGTTTTATAAAATCACAAAAACATCATTGTAAAAATAGTGATAGCGTTTATTTAATATATTTTAGCTTTTTAATTTTCTTTAATTTGCATTTAAGCCCCTGTAATTTACAAAACATTCTCTTTAGGTATAATTATCAATCACAATCCTTACTGATCACTATCCTTAGTGATTATTCGACATCTGAAAGTGTTAAACACCATTAATCCTCCGTGGGACTTAACGACCCAGGAATCCACTATATTCCTCTGATCTTAATTGTATTGCTTTCTGAGCTGTTTTAAGTTTATTACGGTTGACCATTCACAAGTGGTCAGCTTGTGTGATTAAACTTGACTGTTCAGGAGTGAATCAAATTTTGGCACCGCTGCCGGGAGGCCTGTAGCGTGTTTTAAGCAGTTTTTCAGACCCGTACTTGCACATATACCATCTTTTGTAAAAAGTTTTTTGTAAAGTTATCAAAAATCAAAAAGTTCATTAACACTTTTCCTAAAGTGTTAACAAACAAAAAAAAATATAAAACAACAAAACAATCGTAACGTTTTCTAGCTTGTGTTTCCTTTAAGGTGATTCTTAAAGAGATACGATTTGGTTAAACGAGACGATACAAAAAAATATTGTCCAAAATTTTTTAACCCATTGCACAAATCTATACCTACGTCTTTTCAGTGGTACTTAAATACATAAAAATCAACCACCGCAAATCAAGGCAGTACACCTACCAACTGGGGGTGTGACCATAATAAGTTCCCGAACATCAGATTTAAAACTTGCCTTTGTGTCCTTGTGATTTGGTGTACCTTTTCAAAGAAGCCATTTCATTTGTGATTATTGGTTAAGTTCACTTGTCGTTTTGCCTCGCTTTTGTTTTGAAAATTGATTTTTAAACTTAGTGCATGCGCACTCGTTCTTCTAGCTCTACAAGTCCACTTTCTGAGCTTGCAAATATTCCTCGTAGGCGTAGAGGATGTTCTGCTCCTTCAGTCGTGGACTGAGGAACGTCTAGTACCACCACCCCCTGTCGAAAATGGCGAAGACAAGCCTATGAATGAGCTTCTCCAAGCACCCATCGAGGGTTACGGAGATGCCATTGTTGTTCCAGCCATCGTGGCTGATACCTTTGAGCTCAAAACCGGGTTGCTTAATCTTGTAACCCAAAGCCAATTCTATGGTTTTGAGCGGGATGATCCTCATGCACACATTCGATGGTTTAACAAGATTGCATCTACCATCAAATACAAGAATGTCCCACATGAAGCAATTAAGCTTCTTCTGTTCCCATTCTCTCTAGAGGGACAACCCCCTCGTTCCATTGAGACATGGGAGGATCTAGTCACCAAGTTCGTTAACGAATTCTATCCTCCATCCCGAACTACAAGTCTGAAGAATGAGATAATGAAATTTTCTTAGAGATTTGATGAATCATTCGGGGAGGCATGGGATCGTTACAAAGAGCTGCTCCGCAAGTGTCCGCATCATGGTTTTACCGAGTTAATGCAAATGGATACTTTCTACAATGGTCTGCACCAAGGTGACCAAGACTCTTTAAATGCCTCCGCGGGAGGTAATTTCCTGAGCAAGACCACCAAAGAAGCCTTGCAAATCATAGAAAACAAGTCCCAGGTCCGCCCTTTCCGAGCAAAGACATATCATTCTCAGTCTAATGCTGGACCTTCTACTTCTACTCCCGTAAGTACATCTAGCACCGATGCTAAGATTGACAAACTCACAGATATTGTTCAGGCTATGGTTCTTGCAAATCAAAAGAAAGTCACTTTCACACAAACACCATCACATGGTGAAGTGAAGAAAGTTGAAGTTTGTATTACTTGTGGTGGCCCTCATGCATACTACAACTGTACTGCCACCGATGGTAGTCCGTTTGAAGCTAATGCTATAGCCGGTACTTCAAATCAAGGAGGTAATCAATACCGTCCTCAAAATGAACCAAACTACCGTGCTAACACTTATCAAGGACCACCCGGTTTTAACCAGAATCCTAACATACAGAACCGGAATCAAAACCAACCTAGAATGAACCAAGGTTATCAAAACCAAGGTAATTTCTATCCCTGACCCAATCAAGGTTTCCAACATCAAGGAAACCTTAATCAAAACAATTTCAATCGAGGGAATCAATTTCATGGAAATGTAAATCCTAACCAAGGGAATTTTCAACAACAAGGTCATAATCAAAACATCCGACCGCAAAATTTCCCTCCAGCACCTCCAGTACTCATCATCTGATGAGTTATTGAAGCAATTCATGAAATCCCAAGATGAAATGAACAAGTTGTTGGTCAGTCAGATCGCTGATCTAAAGAAGTCTTTAAATGATCAACCCTCGGCTCGAGAAAACTTCCGAGCAACACGATCGCTAACCCGAGGGGCGATGCAAAGGCGATCACAACCCGAAGTGGTGTTTCATACAATGGACCCGCTATTCCTACTACCTCTTCTTCTTCTTCTCTCCCGAAGGTAGTGGAAAGTGAACCTGAGGCAACAAAGGACAAGGAACTTCCTACTAATAACGAAGGTACCAATGATGTCCATCCTCAAGTTGTCCAGAAACCCAAATCTAATCCAGGAGTTGTTTTGAACCTCCGTAGCTCCCGTTGAAAACCCCAAATCCAAATCTTCTATTCCTTACCCATCACGCTTGAATGAGCAAAAGCTCCGCGAAAAGCCAGTCATCAAATGGACAAATTTTTTCAAATTTTCCAAGAACTACATTTTGACATAAGCTTTGCGGATGCTATCATTCTGATGCCCAAGTTTGCATCAACTCTCAAACACATGTTAAGCAACAAGGAAAAGTTGTTTGAAATGGCTAAAACTCCTTTGAACGAAAACCTGCCAGCAGTTATCTTGAAAAGCTTCCGAAAGCTTGGAGATCCTGGAAAATTTCTCTTACCTTGTGTATTTCCAGGAATGGTTGAATGTTTTGCCTTAGCAGATCTTGGTGCAAGCATCAATCTGATGCCTCATTCAGTATGGAAGAAACTTTCTCTTCCGGATCTTATTCCTACATGCATGACTCTCGAGCTTGCAGATCGTACAATATCCCGTCCGCTTGGCATTGCCGAGGACGTATTTGTGAAAGTAGGAAAGTTCCATTTTCCAGCTGACTTTGTAGTTGTTGATTTCGATGCTGATCCACGGGTTCCTCTCATTGTTGGACGAGGATTCCTAAGAACGGGTCGTGCTCTCATTGATGTATTTGAGCAAGAAATCACACTACGTGTGGGTAATGAAGCTGTCACTTTTAACCTTGATCAAACTTCGAGGTACTCCGCAAACTATGATTCTGAATCAGTTAACCGAATAGATATCATTGATGTTGCTTCTGAAGAGTACTCTCAAGAAGTTCTTGGTTATGATCATAATTCTTCGAGTGATAATCTCACTCATTCATCTCAAACCATCATCGCCAATTCTACTCCTTCTCTCACTCCATTTGAGGAAAGTGACTTCATCTTGGAAGAGATTGAAGCATACTTGTCCAGTGATTCAGTTCCATGGGAAATTGATCACGCTCCCATCGACATCGAGGGGGACATACTTCTCATTGAGAAGTTGCTTAATGATGATCCATCTCCACTCCCTCCGTCGAACTTCATAACAAGGAAGTCAAGTCAGTTGAGAAAACTGAAGAATTTCCTGTAGTCGAACTTAAGGACTTACCACCTCATCTCGAGTATGCATTTCTTGAAGGTGATGATAAATTACCCGTCATTATTGCTAGAGATTTGAGTAAAGATGAAAAGACTGCTCTCATAAAGGTCTTGAAGTCACACAAGCAAGCAATTGCTTGGAAACTCTCCGACATTAAGGGCATCAACCCTGAATTTTGTACTCACAAAATCTTGATGGAGGATGACTTCAAACCAGCAGTTCAACATCAGAGAAGGGTGAATCCTAAGATCCATGATGTTATCAAACAGGAGGTTATCAAACTTCTTGATGCAGGATTGATTTACCCGATCTCTGATAGTCCTTGGGTTAGCCCAATTCATTGTGTTCCTAAAAAGGGTGGCATAACTGTTGTCACAAATGAAGATAACGAGTTAATTCCAACTCGATTGGTTACGGGATGGCGTGTTTGCATTGACTATCGTAAGTTGAATGACGCCACTCGTAAAGACCATTTTCCTCTACCCTTCATGGACCAAATGCTTGAGAGATTAGCAGGGAACGAATACTATTGTTTCCTAGATGGTTTCTCAGGGTATTTTCAGATCCCCATTGATCCACAGGATCAAGAGAAGACCACATTCACCTGCCCATACGGAACTTTTGCCTACAGACGTATGCCTTTTGGCTTATGTAATGCTCCTGGCACGTTTCAACGATGTATGATGGCCATTTTCCACGACATGATCGGGGAAACAATGGAGGTGTTTATGGATGACTTCTCGGTCATTGGGAACTCGTTTCAAACATGTCTCTCCCATTTAGAAAAAATGCTAAAACGGTGTGAAGACACCAATCTTTGTCTAAATTGGGAGAAGAGCCACTTTATGGTCAAAAAAGGCATAGTCCTTGGCCATAAGATTTCAAAAAACGGGATTGAGGTTGATAGAGCAAAAGTCGATGTTATTGCTAAATTACCTCATCCTACTACCGTCAAAGGTATTAGGAGTTTTTTAGGTCATGCCGGTTTTTATCGTAGATTCATACAAGATTTTTCTAAAATCGTCCGGCCTATGACTCATCTTCTTGAAAAAGATGCTCCTTTTATCTTCTCACCTGAGTGCATCAAAGCTTTTGAAAAATTAAAGAAAAAGCTTACGGAAGCACCCATTCTCGTTGCTCCAGACTGGGATTTACCCTTTGAGCTCATGTGCGATGCAAGTGATTTTGCTATCGGTGCAGTCCTAGGGCAACGTAGATCCAAGCATTTTCAGCCTATCCACTACGCAAGTAAGACTATGACTGAAGCTCAAACTCATTACACCACCACCGAAAAAGAGCTATTAGCCGTGGTGTATGCATTTGAGAAGTTTCGGCCATACTTAATCTTGACCAAATGCGTGGTGTATACGGATCACTCGGCGCTCAAATATCTCTTTGCAAAACAAGATGCAAAGCCGAGATTGCTCCGTTGGGTTCTCCTCCTGCAAGAATTTGATATCATTATACGTGATAAAAAAAGGAGCAGAGAACCCTGGCTTGCTGATCATCTGTCCCGATTAGAGAACCCTCACCAAGATGTTTTCGAGAAAAGGAAATAAATGAAACATTTCCTCTCGAGACACTCAATGCGGTTTCTTTTCGTGGAAACTCTTCTACCCCATGGTTTGCTGACTTTGCAAATTACCATGCGGGTAACTTCATAGTGAAAGGGATGTCAACCCAACAGAAGAACAAATTCTTCAAGGATGTTAAACATTACTTCTGGGACGACCCCTACTTATTCAAAATCTGTGCGGATCAAGTCATCCGACGGTGTGTTTATGGACAAGAAGCTATGGACATTCTCAAAGCTTGCCATGCTGGACCCACTGGGGGCCATCATAGTCCAAATTACACCGCCAAAAAGGTGTTTGATTCCGGGTTTTATTGGCCCACGATTTATAAGGATGCCCACGATTTTGTCAAAACCTGTGACGCTTGTCAACGTCACGGAAATATCTCACAAAGAAATGAAATGCCGCAAAACGCCATTCAAGTGTGTGAGATATTTGACATCTGGGGTATTGACTTTATGGGGCCATTTCCATCATCTCGAGGTAACAAATACATACTCGTGGCTGTTGACTATTTGTCAAAATGGGTTGAAGCGAAAGCTTTACCTACTAACGATGCCCGAGTTGTTGTGAAATTTTTAAAATATCTTTTTGCTAGGTTTGGAACTCCGCGAGCTATAATCAGTGATCGTGGTACACATTTCTGCAATGACCAATTTGATAGAGTCATGCAAAAGTATGGTGTAACTCACCGTCTCTCTACTGCATACCACCCACAAACAAGTGGGCAAGTGGAAGTTTCTAACCGTGGTATTAAAAGAATTTTAGAAAGGACAGTAGGTGAAAATCGTGCATCCTGGTCGGATAAACTGGATGACGCACTCTGGGCCTTCCGTACAGCTTACAAAACACCCATCGGGTGTACTCCATACAAGCTAGTGTACGGAAAGGCATGTCATCTGCCGATTGAGCTTGAGCACAAGGCATACTGGGCCTTAAAACATGCCAACTTCGATATTCAGACAGCTGGTGATCACAGAAAAGTTCAAATGAATGAATTAAATGAACTTCATGATCAAGCATACGAGAACTCCTTGATCTACAAACAAAAGACAAAGAAGATTCATGACTCCAAAATCAAAAACCGCGTTTTCAACGTTGGTGATCGAGTCCTTCTTTTCAATTCAAGATTGAAGATATTCTCGGGAAAGCTTAAGTCCCGTTGGTCTGGTCCATTTACTATTGCTAAGGTTTATCCTTATGGTACCATTGAGTTATCTCAACCTGATGGTCCAAATTTTAAAGTGAATGATCATCGATTGAAGCATTATTTTGGAGAGGACATTCCACCTGTGATTGTCCCGGATCTACAAACTTTCCCCATGAACCAATGAATGCGGGGATCGAGTCAAGCTAGCGACTCGGGAATCAAAAACAGTAGCACACACAATATGGGTTTTCACCCATATTTCTGACTTCTTTCTACTTTCTACCACCCTAGTGTGGGGGAGTTGCCCCCCGCTGTTGTATATAAGAATCTAAAAAAAAAAATGTGTATATATCAAAAATAAAATAATGGCCGTAGTATTTCCCTTTTATGTTCTATGTTTCGGCATAACCGCCGGTACTTTGAATATTGAGGGCAATATTCATTTCTAAGTGTGGGGGGGAATTCTCACGAATTTTATCATGTAATTATACCACCCAATTCCCCCATTTTTGGCCAAAATTTTTTTTTTGGAGTAAGTGTTTTTCACTTACTCAGCAAATGGTAATCAGTCCGCCATGTCTAACCCACATAAGGATTGGCTAATCCAGGAGCAAACGGCTCTTGGTAAAGATATCTCAAATCCGTTGACGGCTTGCAATTTGCCCAAAATTGTATGGTGTTCAGCTCACCATATCTTTAATTAGTGAAAAGTTGGCTAGCCCGCAAGTTTATGGCTTGTGGTAAAGGCAGTTGGAAAGCCATAATTGGTAATCAGCTCACCAAAGATAATATTGATAAATTATCTAAGAGTTGGCTAGTCCAGAAGCAAACGGTTTCTGGTAAAGACAAATCAAACCCGTTGAAAGCTGGTGATTTGCTCAAAATCATTTGGTTATCATTGTACCAAAGTTCTTACTTGAACTAAAACAATTGGCTACTCCAGAAGTAATGGCTTTTGGTAAAGAGATGAAATCCATTAATTTTTCTCAAAGCATTGCTAGGGACTAGCAATATCTTAGTGTGGGGGATTGATGAGTGTCTAAATACTCATTATTTTTGTACCATCTAGACTGCAAAAACATCTGAAAACACTCAGAAATGCATCAAAATAATGAAAATATCACAAATAAGTGTTTTATGTGTTTTAAATGCAAAAATATCAAAATCAGATGAAAAACGTATCAAGTTTGCATAATTGGCAGTTTTAGTCCCCCAAGTTTCAAAAGTTGTCAAATTTAGTCCCTGGTAAATCAAAATAAAGAAAAATGTTATTTAAAGTCCCTAGGGATTCATGAGTTGTCAAAATTGATCTTTGAAATTTAAAATTGCAAAATGACAACTTTGGTCCCTCAACTTTGAAAATTGTCAAATAAGGTCCTTGGATACTTAAAAATGGGAAATTATCAAATATGGTCCTTATACTATTCACATTTGGCAGGATTGGTCCTTGTGAGAACTTTGGAAAATGGGCAGGTTCAGTCCCTTAACTTTGCATAAATTGCAAAAATGGTCCTTGTGCTTAATTAATACCAAACGGACCCCTTTTGTATTTTGATCCCCAGCCAAGCCACTTGACCCCTGCCAATTAACCCTGTGACCCCCCATTTTGACCCCTCCACTTATAATATCCCACGGTCAAATATGGTCAACGCGCGCCCAAAACCAGAACTACTGTTCTTCTCCTTCACCTCACCTGTAAATCAAAACCAGGTGGTTTCACCACCTTTCCACCTCACCCCAGCTATCTAAAAACACTCATCACCATCCCCTTTCCACCTATACACCAGCCCACAACCAATTAATGCATCCCCACCATGAACCTTTTACTGTTACACACGCAAAACTGGTTTTTGCTTTCCAAATCATCCCCAACCCCATACCTACTATCTGAATTGTCCCTTACACCTCTACTATACTCCAAACTTCCTTAATTAGATTAAAACTGCCCCAAGCAGCCTATTGGACTTTTGGCGCCAAAAACAGTTTAAACGGATGAGATGAGTTTGATTGAATCAATGGCCAAGATTGTTGATGGGATATGATCAAAGCATGGGGGAGTATCTCAATGCTATAAAGAAAGAGGAGAAGCAGAGGAGTAATCTATCTAGAATAATTGTAATTTAGCTTATGTCGTTTTAGCTTAAAATAAAATTCCAGTGTATGCTTTAGCTTTCAAGCTTTGTATTTCAAGTTTTCAGTGTATTATAAACTTTTTTTAATTATCAATTTCAAGTTTCAAGTTCTGTTTTCAGTTTATGCATTTTCAAGTTCAAAACCTCATGATTAATCAAATGTTGTTGTTTATTGTTATTAAGGACTGAGTAGACCACATAAGCTCCTAGATAGCTTATATAAGCTATTAGCAATCCATTAAAATCAGTTTAGAAGCAAAAAGCAATAATTCATAAAAATCAAGAAAAATCAGTCAAAAATCAAAAATCACAAGTAATGATAATCACAGTTGGAGCAGGGTAAATATTGGATTGCCTTGGGTTAGAAGCTTTGTGGAAAGCTATTAGGATTGGTCTTGTGCTTTGGTTCTCAGCTTTTACTTGGAATCAAACTTGTAAGCTTAATTCTCCATTTTTAGCATTTCACTGTGTAGTCAGTCATTAGCTTAAATCATTGTGTTTCTATGTTTATAAGTTATAGTTAAGCATAATTAAACAATAAAATAGTTAGCTTGTTCTTTAAAATTTATATTTACTAAAAATCTTATTTTAACAGTTAAATATAGCATAAGTGTAATTTTTAGTTTTATGTTGATAGTGTTATTGTTTAATGCTTATTTAGCTTTAATATATGATATTATAAGGTCTGTAATCAAATTTATGGTCTTAATCTGTTAAAGTCTTTGAAAAGTTCCAAAACAGTCATATAAAGTATTGTTTAGATTTGCCTTGATAACTGATCTAGAGAGTGTTTGAGTTGTTGCTTGTTATTGGTTTGTGTCACTTAAGTGCCTAATATCTCAGTTTAACAAAAAAAACTAGTCCTAGTTTACTAAAAAGTCAAATTAGCTTCTAATCTCATATTGCCAGTTAACTGTTAGGATTTTTGATTACATAATCATCATTATAGCTTTAAAAGTTGTTAAGATTAGTTAAAACAGTCTTATTATAGCTTAAAACAACATAATCAATCAATTAAAGTTAATTAAAATTCACTTAAGTCAACTTAGCTCATTAATTAAAAAAGTCAAAATATCACTTAAGCAGTTTTTGAATAAAATGAATAATTTTATATAGGATTCAATATTAAGATTTAGCTTAAATCCTTTTGGGATATTAAAATTTAGCTGCTAAAATTAATTAGAAAAATAATAGTTCACTTCTAATCAGCTTATAAAGTGCTTATCTCTTAGCTTATTTCAACCACTGTTTCAAGAACATGCTCTGTGCACAGTTGAGATAGCTCATTTCACAAGCTCATCTAGAGCTCATCAGTTAACTTTAGCTTGTGAAATTTAGCTTTTTGAGTAGCCAACCTAGCTGTCTCAAGATACCAATGTTCATTTTTCACTTTGTAGCTTATTTGATAAGCCTGCTTATGGCTTATTGTTTTGTCCATTTTAACTAGTACATAGAACAATCAGTGTTTATAGATTTTTTAATAAGCTCATTAAAAGCTCTCTAGTGGACAACACTGTGAGAACTTTAACTTTTTAGGAAGCTCAATTGGTCAACTTGTTAGTTGCAGTCTTTGTTTTCATTTTCTAACTTATCTTAGTGCTTAAAAATAAGCTCAAAAGTACCTAGTAAAACCATACAGTACCCTGTGCAAACAGATAGATTTGTGCTTATTTGGTTTATTTAGTGCTTATTTCTAAGTCATTGAGCTTGTTTAGTTATCATTCTAGCTTATCATTAGTTTCTCAGCTTATTTCCAGTTTTCCTTTGCTTATTTTTAGCTTATAAGCCATTTTGGCTTAAACCTTGTGCTTATTTCCAATATTTGCCCACTGTTGAGATAAATAAGCTCAAACTGAGCTTATTAGTGGTTTTCACAAAAAGTTGTAGTTTTAAAATTTGCTTATCTTAGTGTACTTAAGCAGTTTGTAAAGAAAAAAGTCCAAAAATAAAATAAAAAGCAAAAAAAGCCATTGCTGGGATTCGAACCCTGGCCACCCAGCTCACCACACACACACCATACCAACTGCCCTTGGGTCTTTGACTGGTATAGGTTTGCACAATTTAATATATAACCCTTTTTAGTTCATTAAGCTTATACGAGCTTATTAGCTTATTTTCAGCTTATTTAATCTAGCTTTTTCAACTTTTGAATTTTTATTAACTTTGTATTAGTATAAAGTAATTTACAAAAAAGTTTCAGATTTTTCTAAATAGTTTTAGTATTTTTAATCATTTATTTAGTCTAAAATAGTATTTAATTCATAATAAAAAATATAAAAGTCAAAAAAATATAATTCTTTTTTCTAAAATTTTCTTTTGTCATATAGTACGTAAGAAAATTGTTTTTACACTTGTAGGACTTTTATTTCAAAAATTTTACGTTTTTACTTGCGCACTCGCGTAATTTTTATATAAAACGCACGTTTTCATTTTAAGTCACGTTTTTAGGTAATTTAAGTTTACGTTTTAATTAAAATAGTTTATTTAAGTTATTTTGTTTTATAAAATCACAAAAACATCATTGTAAAAATAGTGATAGCGTTTAATTAATATATTTTAGCTTTTTTAATTTTCTTTAATTTGCATTTAAGCCCCTGTAATTTACAAAACTTTCTCTTTAGGTATAATTATCAATCACAATCCTTACTGATCACTATCCTTAGTGATTATTCGACATCTGAAAGTGTTAAACACCATTAATCCTCCGTGGGACTTAACGACCCAGGAATCCACTATATTCCTCTGATCTTAATTGTATTGCTTTCTGGGCTGTTTTAAGTTTATTACGGTTGACCATTCACAAGTGGTCAGCTTGTGTGATTAAACTTGACTGTTCAGGAGTGAATCAGTACATAAGACAGCCAATCATAGATCTGTACAGCTTGACTTCAACAGGTTGACCATCTTCATCCTTGCCCAATGAGTTGATAGATTTGATAGGTGTAGTGACTGGCTTCATAGCATCAAAGTTGAATTTCTTAAGAATGTCATAGACATACTTATCTTGACTTATGAAAATTCCCTCCTTTGACTGTTTAACTTGAAGACCCAAAAAGAAAGTTAATTCACCCATAGAACTCATTTGAAATTCATGTTGCATCAGCTGCTCAAACTCCTTCACCATTGACTGTTTTGTAGCTCTAAAGATGATATTATCTACATAAACTTGAACAAGTATGATATCCTTCTTGTCTCTCTTGATAAACAAAGTCTTATCAATTGCTCCTCTCCTGTAACCATGTTTCAATAAGAAAGTGGAGAGTCTTTCATACCAAGCTCTAGGTGCTTGATGAAGACCATAAAGAGCCTTAACTACTTTGTAGACTTTGTTTGGATGTGCAGGATCTTCAAAACCAGGAGGCTGTTTAACATAGACCTCCTCTGTAATCTTGCCATAAAGAAAGGCACTCTTGACATCCATTTGATAAACCTGAAATCCCATATATGATGCAAAAGAAAGAAATATTCGAATGGCTTCAATCCTTGCTACAAGAGCAAACACTTCATCATAATCTACTCCTTCTTCTTGTCTATATCCTTGTGCTACTAGCCGTGCTTTATTCTTGATGACATTCCCTCTTTCATCTCTCTTTACTCTGAAAACCCATCTTGTACCAATAACTTTCTTTCCATCAGGTAGATCACATAGTACCCATACTTCTTGAAGTTTGAATTGAAGAAGTTCTTCTTGCATGGCTTCAACCCAACTCTCTTTAGTTAATGCTTGAGCTACATTCTTGGGTTCTTCTTGAGAGATAAAACAAGTGAATAAACACGTTTGATGATCCTTATGATTCATCCTTTTTTTATACACAAAGCTAAGTAAAGAATTATGTGGCTTAGAGAAACCTTTAGCCTTGGTTCTTGTCATCACTCCAGAATTAGAAGGTCCAATGATTTGACCAGCAGGATGATCTTTACGAACTCTTAATGTAGGAATCTGTGGAACTTCAAAATCATCATCCAAATTTGTGAAATCAGCTCCTTCATTGGAAGTTGAGAAAATACCTTCATCTTCAAATTCATCATCAGTATCTTCTAACCCAGGCATGTGCGGATCATTCAAATCATCTGAAGTACTGCCAATTGGTGCAGCAGTACTTTGATCCAAAGTACTGTGATCCAAAGTACTGTGAGAGTAATTTGTAGACTTACCCTTTTTCTTTGTTTCTTCATAAACTCTTTTTTGTTCATCCTCATAAGATTGTGCTATTGTTTCTTGAAAAATCATCCTATTAAGTTCATCTTGAATAGCTTGATCTTCAGCAGACAAAGTTGATTTTGGTTCATCGGCACTTTTCTCCTTAATAATTATGGGTTCTTCATCAGGAACAGCATCAGGTCTAATATTGACTCCATGAACAATGTACTGTAAATCTTCTTCTTTGTGATCAACTTTATTTTCTTCTCTAACAGGAACATAATTCATAGAAGGAGTCAAAACCTCAAGATCAAACATCCAATCAGGACCTTTACCCTTTTGATTTTCTTGATCTTCTAAAAATTCAACATGAAGACAATCTTGAACCTTCTTGGTGACCTTGTTGTACACTCTAAATCCTTTGCTGTTGGTACAGTATCCCAATAAGTATCCTTCTTCTGACTTGCCATCAAATTTTCCCAAAGCATCAATAGTATTGAGAATAGTCAGAGGACATCCAAAAGGTTTCATAAAATGTATGTTAGGTTTGATTCCCATAAGCAACTCATAAGGTGTCTTCATCTGAGGTTTAGTGACTGATACTCTATTCAACACATAGCAAGCAGTACTTACAGCTTCAGCCCAAAATTGAATAGGTAATTGTGAATCTGCAAGCATTGTTCTGGCTGATTCAATCAAAGTTCTGTTCTTTCTCTCTGCAACACCATTCTGCTGTGGTGTTCTAGCAATGCTAAACTCCCTCTTGATCCCTTTCTTGGCACAAAATTCATCCATAAGCTTTTTCTTGAATTCAGTCCCATTATCACATCTAATTCCTCTTACTTTGAGTCTCAATTGGTTTTCAAGGGCTATTATAAGATCATGAATAGCATCAAAGGTTTCATCTTTAAATCCCAAGAAAAATACCCAACTAAATCTACTACAATCATCTGTCACAACCAGACAGTACTTCTTCTTGTTTAGACTTGCAACAGAAACAGGTCCAAACTGATCCATATGCAGTAACTCTAAAGGTTCTCTAATGGTTCTTTCCCCAATCTTCTTACACGAAGCTTTATGTTTTTTACCTTTCTTGCACGCCAAACATGAGTGATCATTCTTGTATGTTTTGGAAGGTAAACCTCTAACTAAATTTCCTTTAACCAACTTGTTAATATTCTTGAAATTGACATGGCCTAATCTTCTATGCCACAGATGTGCTTCTTCAAGTGTTGCCTTTGCTACTAAACAAGTTGCTCTTTCAGAAAAGTTAAGACTCTTCATATCCAGACTGTACACGTAATTGGTTCTTGGTACTCTCATTACTACCAAGTTATCATCAACAAGCATGAATTCAGGGGAAAGAATAAGACATTCTGTGTCAGTGGATAGCACGGGTGGTGCTTCTTGTCACAGATCGAGACTGAGACTGACAAAAGGTTGAATTTGAGCTCCTTCACATAACGAACATTCTCAAAATCTATGCTTCCTGCCTTGATAGTTCCTTTGCCAGTTATTCTTCCTCCACTAGCATCATTCCTAAATGCAACTCTTCCTCCACAATAAGATCTAAAATCTGGAAGAATCTCTTTGTCTCCTGTCATGCTTCCAGAGCAACCACTATCTACAATTAGATGATCTTTAAGCTCCTCTTCTGGGTTGCCCCTGCACAAAGATAAAAGAGTTAGTTAATTTTAGGAACCCAAGCCATTACTGACTTGTGTTCCCCTTGTGGAGTTACATACTTAAATTCTTTAAGTATGTAATTTCCACTGTCTTTAAGCATATGATCAATTATCTTTGGTTGTTCCAAAACTTGTGTTGGTTTTTCAACAAAAATCTCTTTTTCATTCAAATTCCCTTTATTATTTTCAACAAAAATCTCTGTTTCACTTTTACTTGCTGAAAGTACTGTTTGTTCCCCATCAGTACTTTCTTTCTTAACCCAGCTGGTTTTAACTTCTGGTGTAGAGTCCTTTGATCTAGCTACTCTTTTTGAGGTGTAACGCCTTCTAGATTGATAGTAATTGGATCTCCTAGGGTTTCCATTCCAAAAAGTGTTAGCAGTACTTTGATTGTTTGAAAATCTAGCAGTACTTTGAGAAGGTACGCTTGAGAAACTTTGGCTTATCAGCATACCTTGAAAAGTGTTTGAGGGTACTGGTTGTTTTAAAAAGGCTTCTCGGTGAGGGTACCTATAGTCTTTTGAAAAGTTGATGTGGTTAACCCTATGTGAGTGATTCCAGACTGGTTTATTCTCCCTTGGGTTTTTGGTTGGCGTATGGTCTTTGGTAATTTGCTTAGATATTCTCGAAAGTGAAAGTCATAGTGCTTAATCAAATGATCAGGACTATAACAAACAAAGCACAATTTTGACCCTGTAATCCCAAAATTTCGCTCTATGTCTATGACCAAAACTACCTGACTTTTGGTGAATTATGAAAATTATTTTGACCAAAATTATCCCAAAAAGATTTAGCAGTATTTTGAAAAGTTTTTTCTTGAAGGTACGCTGAACGCGTAGCAGTACTTTGAGTTGAAGGTACTGCTTGACTTATAACATTATCATCCTTAGGTTTCTCAATTTCTTTTTGGAGTTTCAGAACTAGATTGACCAGTAAGCTTTTTCCTAAACTCTAAGTTGTCTATTCCAAAACGAGAAACATCTGTCCTAAGTGGTTGAAAACTACCAGTGGGATGAGGGACTGCATGATAACCCTTGTCTTTCTTAAACTCATGAGGTGTTTGACTAATTGATTCCTCATTACTAGATGTGTCTACATAGTTAATGAGTTCATCATCACTAGTTGTTATATCCTCAAAATCAAGTTCATCCTTATCACTAGCTGGGTTTTCTTTTGTGCTACTAAAGTCCATACCAAAACCTAGGCCAGTTTTAATGTGTGCTCTTTTCTGTTTTTCAACAAAACTAACATGTGAAAGGCTAGATTTTCCCCAAGCAGCAAACTTTTCTAGCAACTCATCCCTTTCTTTAGTCATCTTTTCTAGTTCAGAGACCTTCCATCCTAACTTCTATTCACTTAATTTTAATTGATAATCCTGTTGTTCATACTTTTTGCCCAAGCCATTTCATTATTTTCATGAGTTATTATTTTGGCTTCCATTGACTCTAAGGTTATTTGATAACCAGCTACCTCAAACCTAGCCCTTCTACAATTATCTCTTTCAGTTACATAATCTTTAAGCACTTTTTGATAAAAATCATGACACTTAGAGCATACCTCAGAGATAGGGGTGAACTTGGTGAAGTAGCTACCATAGCAAGCAGAACAGGTTCATCTTCACTCTCCATGCTCCAATCAAAGCTTCCAAGACCATCTCTGGATTCCAAAGGTTCCTCATCAAAAGTTGTGCTCCAATCAAACTCTTCCATTGCGACCATAGAGTAGGTTTCTGGTTCATCATCAAATTCAAGACTCAGTCAACCTCGATAGATTTTCTTGAGCAACCAAAGCTTTTGTTTCAGTAATTGGAATTTCCTTTAGTTCAAGCTTGGGTTTCTCAATCATTCTATTTGCCTGATATTTAGCAAACTTGCACTCTCTTGCAAAGTGTCCAGTTCTTTGACAATTGAAGCATTCAATCTTGGTCTTGTCAAATGTTATACCCTGTTTGGGTTTGAAATCAATGCCTCTTCCTGTTTTCTTCATGAACTTCTTGATTCTAGCAGTGATCATAGCAACTTGCCACCTGATATCAATTTCTTCAAGAGCATCTTCTTCAATTTGTGACAAATCCTCTTCATAAGTAACAGGTAAAGTGGCTTGCTGAGCAAAGAATGAGCATACAACTTCATCAGAATGAATGGTGTTTGTAGGTGATGAGCTGGGGGTAGGATAGGTAACAGTACTTTGAGTAGGATAAGCAGTACTTTTAGTGGAAGTACTGCCTCTCTTTTCAGACGACACAAAAGCAATACTGTGAGATTTTGAACTTGTTTGGCCATTCATCTCATGCTCATACACCTTTAAGTGGTTGTAAAGATCATCAAAGTCCATAGTGTCCAAACCAGGTTGTCCTCTAATCATAGTTGCAATCACATGCCATACGGATGGCAAACTCCTTAAGAACTTCAGATTGGCATATTCAACAGATACCTTAGCTTCATACAACTCTAGCATACTAAGGAGATTCTAAAATCTGTCATAAGCGAGCATCAAGACCTCTCTTCTCCAACTGTGAATGTTTCAAACTGTTGCTTCAACAAATTTCTGTGCATCTTCTTGGAAGCATCATTACCTCCAAATCTTGTCTTGATAGCAGCCCATAGTTGTTTAGCATCCTTAGCATCATGAAACTTGAGTAGGTGATCATCAGGTATAGCAGACAATATGATGTTGGCCTTTTCTTGATTCCTTACTGTAGCTGCTGGCAAGACAGCCTTAGGTGGTTTAGGTTGTCCAGGAACTTCTATAGGTTCTTCAATAACTTCATTACCATTGACAATTACATTCCACAGTGCATGGTCTGTAATAGCAATGTACTTCCTCATATTCATGCTCCATAGATCGTACTCTCCCTTTTTGATGATACGAATTCTGAGTGAGGTGATGGATGGGGGTGGTGCAGCTTCAGTCGACATCTTTAGGGTTTGTTGTTAAAACGGTTTTAAGGGTTTCTTCTTAATCAGAGTTTCCACACAAGCTCTGATACCACTTGTTGGATCGATATACTCTGACCAAACTAACTATGTAGCTTGTAAGGGCTTAGCAACCTCGGATAAATCCTAAGTCACTAACAATGAAACACTGATATAACTTTACTAAGTATGCGGAAACTACTTCAATAAAGCTAAGAAGAATTAACTTTAACTTCAACGATTTTATTAATACTTAGAACCTGCTTGTTATACAGATTCTCTAACAACCCTAACAACTCTAATACTGCGTATTAATTCGTACTCTTAAACTCTAAAAACATATATCTCTAATGCCAATCTAGGGGTCCTTTTATAGGCATAAGGATAACCCTAGTCATTTTACAACTCTAATTCTTGTACGGCAAGTAATCTAAACTAAGAATATTTTAGAATAACAAAGTTTTCCATAAACGATGTAACAATTCTTTTAGCTTTGCAGTACTTTGAAGTTGAGCAGTACTTTGACTTTCTTCTTTAGCAGTACTTTGACTCTTCAGCACTTTGACTTCTTCAGTACTTTGTATTTCTCCAGTACTTTATATCCCAACAGTCTCACATTCATAGTTTAGAAAACAAAATAGATATTATTGCACTAAGCTCATGACACCGAAACGTTAACATTTGTGTGATATAATAGTAACAATTGCCCTAATAGGTAATTTGCCATTAAACCTATGGATCTTCAAATAGAGTGCGTTTGTTTGCCTACCCGGTCAACACAAACTGGATTTGTCAATCCCGATAGATCTATCCACATTATTCGTGTTCACTCGCAAGTGATTAATGGTTCGTGATAATAGGGACTTTGGCAATAGTAGTGCTTAGTGCAAATAATACATTCAAGTATAATTTCAAAGCAATGTGTTCGATTTAAAATAAAGCATGTATTTCCCCCAAGGGTTTACAAAACATTTAAGTAATAAAGATTGGGGCTATGAACTCACCGAGAGTTAATGATGTTAAGTACTTTGACGGATGTGATGGATAATTCGGGAACTTCTACGTGCAACCTAAAAATGGAATGTTGCGTCTTAGGTTTGGAATAATGTTTTAGGACAACATAAACCATCCTATATATGTCTCTATGTTGATCATGATGTACTCATTTATAGATTGATTTTTGTAGTAACAGTTTTAATATGTGAAAACGTATTTAGTTTATAGATATCGTACTACTGTTCGGGCCATCATAATTCAGAGGTGATGTAGTAAACAAAAATGGTCATTTCTAGGTTTTCGCTAACTTCTTTTTACTATAACTTTTGACTCGTTTGTCCGTTTCGGGTGATTCAAGCTGCTATGTTTACCTTTTTATTTTGTCTACAGTAATATGTAAGTTACCAAGTCCATATATAGTTGTTTTAAATGGCTTCAAATATATAGAATATGACTAGTTTACTAGTTTGTTATTTTTACAACAATATGTGAATTAAAATATATAATTGAGTATATGTACATCATGAATCAACATAGTAACCATATATATAGCATGAAATTTACAAGATTGGGAATAATAAACATGAGACAACGGAGTGGTGGTGGTGATGAGTTGCTTACAACTTTTGGCTTTCAAAAAGAAAGGAGTAACTAGTAAGGATTGGACTTTGATTGATCAAGCTTTTCACACCTTGGTACCCTTCTACACTTCTTGTAATAATGAAGGATAGGTAATGAAGTGTTAAGTGACTTGAGTGGGTTTAAACTCAACAGGATCACTTAAACTTGCTAGAGATTTGATGTAGTAACTTGCTACTTGCAACCTTTTTAGCATCAACTTGAAGTCATGAATCAAAGTGTGAAGTGTGTGTTGGTTTTATGATGTAAACGACCAAAGAAGGGGGGATGAGGGTTTTTGGGATGTTTTTCACTTGCTATTTATAGGAGGGTAAGTTTGGTTAACCATGTATTGGGTTAGATAATTACCAAAGTTAAGTTAGGGACACATGTATGACTTAACATGCAAAATAGATGAGGTGATGCCACAACTATGGTGACTCACCCATAAGGGGCTGTCACATATAGTTAGTGGATTAGGATATTTTGTTTTGATATTATCTTGTTTACGGAGTGAGTTTTGCTTCCGTTAAATGTCAACCGTAAGATGTTAAGCCATAAAACGTAAAACCGGGCATCGTAAAAATACGATACTTGCAGGAATGATGAAACTCATCATTATACTCCATATAAAAATATAAAATGGGTGATAAGTCTCATTGGGTGCTAAAACGCTGTTTAGAGCTGGAAACGCGGGTCGAAAACGCGTAATTGCCAGTAAAACGCAAAACTGAAAAACGTAAAATTCCAACATTTGTGGAATTGACGTAAAATGATAGAATTACATATTTCTAATGTTTATAGTGTTTTATGGATATATCGGGATGCCCGAATGACGTTTAAACCCTAAAGTAGTTCTCGGACACTGTTTTATGAAATCGGTTCTGGATGGATTCAACGTACGTCGTCAGGACGAATTGTCGAGTTTTATTTATCTTGTCATTATGGTAAAATAAAAAATAAAAAAAAAATTACGAGATGAATAGTAAAAATCAAATAGTCAAAATTCAAAGTCAAATGTCAACTTTAAAAAGTCAAAAGGTAAAATAGTCATTTTTCCTTATGAAAAATTACGGGTTGCTACATTTATAACCCGAACATATATAGGGCTTTGATATCAAAGACTAATTTATGTTAGCTTTATTGTGAGAGGAAACTTATTAGCTTCAAAATTTTCTATGAGCATCAATTTTTTCAATCTGATAACATTGAAAGGTCTAAAACAATCATTTTTTTCAATCCGATAAAATTGAAAGGTCTAAAAAACGTATCTATGATAAACACGGTTGGTTCGAAAAAAGGTTGGCAATGAGAAAGATAATAAGAATAATATGGAATGGAATGCAACGAGTATTATGCTATCGTTGATTTTGCTTGGTTCATATAAAGCACACAACATGTATACTGGAAAACTTTTTTTTTTTTTTTTTCTTTTTCAGTTTAACATAAAACAATAAAATTTGCATTTTACTACTAAAATCTTTGCACCTAAATTTAAAACGTCATATAACGAATTTCTGTGAACCTAGTGACAAACTATAAAATTATTATGCTACGAAACCTGTATGCATGTATCAATATATAAAGTGAAAATAAGTTGATATATTACCGTAAACTGTATCATGACATGTAAGGTATTTTGAATATAATAAGTAGTATTATCAATAAATTGTGGTAAATATAATTTTACTTGTAAGCTTAAACAAATACAAAAATAAATACATAAATAAAAATGCTGGAAGAAATAGATGAGATCTTGGAGGTGGCGGTTACATGGGGTAATCAATACCATAACCCCCATTTTGTTGAGTAATGGTTTGATTACCCTATTTTGGGTAATGCTCCGTTTCATTGTATTAAACCAAGCTTAGTTAATGATTGTCTTTCCGATTCCCCACACCTTAATCCCCCCTTAAACCAAGGATGCCAAAAGTTATGTTCTTTATTTGTTCTTTTCACTTGTTTTTTCTACTTTACTGGGTGCTAAGCCTATCTCCTGCATTTGATGTTCAACCGAAACCAAGCCAGTCTGTGCAAGAAAGCTGCAGAAACACCAAAGAAAAACAAGCTAAGCTTGTGAGTTGTGCGACATCAGAAAATTCAGTTCCAGAAATTCTATATCGATACATGTAGGCAATCCCGATTACAAACATGAATAAATGTTTACAGAATCATGTTGAATTTATCTCAAAACAGTTGGCAGTGAGAAGAATTATCCTTGACCAAACACTCCCCCCGTCTATGGTAAATGCAACAATTTGCTATTCTTATATTCAACTGACACAGATTAATTATTTCTCTTATTTGCGATGTTTTAATCAAAGTTACCAAGTTGGACCAATAAGTAGAAAGTATCTAAAATGTTGATTTCAGACCACAAGAATGAGCTACATTATTTACTATATTGGGGTCATTATATAAAAAATAAGCATCTGTATACTTTCACTAGAAATGTAATTAAGACCTAATATTTCTTTTGTACCCGATTGGACCTTTTCCATATTCAAAACTATATACGGAGTAATATTTTACCTGAAACTGGCAATCCGGTGATTTTAGGATTACAGAAAAATTGATTTAATTTTGATCTATTTTGTCATTGTATGGTTTATGTTTGGTACTCAATTTCGAAAGCTATCTATCATCAAAAATTGAACATCCCTCCTCATTATATATTTACTCCCCATTATCTTCTAACTCTATTACAGTGTCAGTGTTCTCAGGTACTAATGTACTATAACTTCATCTTCATCACATATTACTTGTAGCCTAGAACCAGGCTTACCCTTCCCCACTCTTTTTTAGTGATTCACCTCTTCTATGTTGCAGTCTAAAACTGAGTTTCTCCTACCGCCTGTGTTAGCATTATATTTACCTATTAATATCATAGCAGATACACTCGTAAACTCCAGATGCAAAAGCACTAACACGCCATGTCATCGACTCATTATCAAAGACATGCACCAAATAAAGATGCCTAACTTGTAGTCAAGTTAATTCAACATATATTGGTTTTTCGATTCAGATTTTTTAAGTTTCTTATTGTAAAATTCTATTTTGTACCTTTGAAACGAAAAAAAATTATGATAAAACCTAAACTTCTACTTACCCAATCTAAACACAAATTGCACTCAATTATTTACAGTTGGTGGGGTTAACTTAACTAATCAGAAACTAACAAATTAGACCCCTAAAGATGCACAACAGACCTCTGCACCAACTTTATCTATAAACTCAGTGTCGATCTCAAGATTAAATTCACTTATAAGATCTGCTCAATACTCAAGGCACATACATTCACTTATTTATTGTCACAGAATGTACCTCGATCAAAGCAAACAAGTTGTCAGTTACTTAGTTTGATGGACCTTCGATTTTCTAGGTCAACGTTGACTTTGATGTTTATAAACCAACACTCTGCACATTTCTTTTTACAACATGATAATGATATATTTTGCACTTTACTTTCTCCATTTAAGCTTCCATTGAAGTTCTGTCATCAAGCTTCCATTGAAGTTTTGTTATCACTAGGTGTGCTAGTAGCACAAGAGAAATAGGGTTGATCAGTTGCTGGAAAGGGATCAATAACATAACGATGATCATATCAACCCTTTACTGCTTGACTATAACACATACATGATACACCAAACAATTATGACAACCAATTTCAATCTCTTTTTGGTTTGGAGCTATAAATATACGAATCAAGGGTCAAAGAAACTTAATTTTTTTTGCACTATGCATTTGGTTACTTATGTAGCTAAATATGCTACAACTACATTCAAATCTGGTCACACTGCATTTAAGACCAAACGATTTAATAGCACAGTTCTTTAGTGGGAGCTTTATTCCCAAATGAACACAGCCACAGTGGTCAACAATCACAAAACAATTTAGGAAGACATTTATATGTATTAAGTAAATTTATCATAAGCTTAATTTGATAGAATTTAACCTGTAATTTGTGTATCTTTGTCGTTTACAAATACAAAAACCAAAAATACTAATTGTATTCCGATATAATGATAGCTCTTCAATATCATTTTATACCTCAGTATTTGCATACCCCACTCATCGTTTTGAATATTGGAATTTTAGTAGAACCTACATGGATTCAATATATTCGCAAGCGCAAATTCTACTCAAATTAAATATTCAATACGTCCGAGTGAAATAAATGCATTAACAGGGGCAATTCCAACTATTAATGAGAAAATTACTGATAAAAAAATTGGACTTGAAGAGGATCATTATATAGGAAGGCAGAAGATATTTTTGGAAAAAGTTGTTGGGTAAATTTCAACAACTTGTGCTTTACCGATACAAATACGTATATAACAGTTTTATTGAAATTTGCTGTAACTGTTGAACACGCGCGGTGGGATTCCTTTGGAGTAAGGCTCCTGACCTAAAATAATTTGCTATCAAAATCTTTAGCCTTACATGTTGTGCAACCGGTCTTGAACGTAGCCGGAGCAAATAGCCATGTAAGTAACCAAACTTTCATCATAATCTCTAAGTCTTAAACAATTTAGATACACCGGATAATTTGGTGTGTGAAAAGTGAAATATAATCAGGCAATAAAGCGTCAATACGATCATCATGATGTTAGCGATCCCATATCTTTAGAAGATTGATGAGACTAATGAATGAATGCAAATATGTGAGCTCTAATTTAAGGGGAACGAGAAGGTCTAAGTATCTATTTATGTTTCTAGACCCCAACTCATAGATGAAGATAAAGTTGCATTACTAGCGAAGAGCGACACTAGAGATGAATGAAAACTTGGGGACTATGAATACAATATGGTGGAGCAAGATACTGATGAATATGACGATATTAGTGACCTTTAGATGTCTTATTAGTTGTCACTTCAAATTTATGTATTATGTGTGATATGCTTGATCATTTGTTCTTTGATAGATAGGTTAAACTGTTGAAGTTTTCTTGGTTTAGTTATTTCTTAACTCTCGCAGTCTCGCGCATGATAAAGAATCAAACTATGTTGAATCTAAGTTCTATAATGTTACTTGAGTTGTATATGTTTTGATTTTACACTTTTTGATATGATTGCATTCATGAGATACATGCATATGACTTGTGCTTAGTCCTTCGGACGTCTTCGTATTCATTGACTCTTTCGACAACGGTGCTTTGGATTATTACTCGCAGTAGGACTTACAGCAAAACACAACGACTTATCTATTGAGCAATTATTCCTAATTCTTATGAAATACATATCAAATCAGCCAGCTCCCACCTCCCCTAGTCCCCTCCTAGTCATAGGTTTACTTATTTTGATGGGCAAATAGCACAAAAAGGTACCATACTTTAAGCCAATAAAAATTTTAGGTATCCAACTTTTATTTTCATAACTTAAGGTACCGAAGTTATTTTTTTGTGCACTGTAAGGATTTTTAGGCGAAAGAGGTTACCGGTCTCCTTTCTAACAGAAATGGTTAATTATTGTGACGTATCATTATAGTTAGCCTTCATAACTCATTTCGGCTAGAATCAACAACAACAACAACAACAAACCCAATCCCGCCGGGGCAGGGTATGGGGGAGGTAAAATGTAGACAGATCCTACCCCTACTCTCGGGTAAACCCGAGGGTAGAGAGACTGCTTCCAACGAGACCTCCGGCAAGTGCGGGTGTGCGGGTGATAAAGGAAAGAGAAGAGAGCACAAGACATATCACAATATGCAAAACGCAAGCAAAACGTAAGCAAAAGAAAGCAGTCAGAACAAGCAAAGCAGGCAGAGCAGAAACATAATAGAAAACCGAGAAACGCACAAGTAAAGAGCACAACAGCAAAGAGCAACCAAAACCAAGTAGCCAGGAAACAAAAAAAAGCAGGCCAACCTAAGGGAGCAACGCATAGTAAAGCTAAGCAGCAAACGGGGCCTAAAGCCAAGGCAAAACACACGCGGCACCCAAAACCAAAACGCAAGGAGCGGGAAAGGCAAGCAAACCTAAAGGAACAATACAAAGCAACGCCAAGAACGCACTGGGCCTAAAGTTAAGGCAAAAAAAAAAAAAAAAAAAAAAAAAAGCGCTAAGCACCTAGCCTAACTACCCGCATATCCTAATTCTATCTCTCCACCCCTTCCTATCTGAGGTCATGTCCTCGGTTAGGTGAAGCTCCATCATGTCTTGCTTAAGTCTATCCTCCCACCTGAGATTGGGTCTACCCTTTCTCCTCACGCCATCAACTACTAGTGCTTCGACCCTTCTGACTGGCGCTGATTGTGGCCTCCTCTTGACATGACCGAACCACCTCAACCTTCCTTCTCTCATCTTCGCGACAATATTCCCGACCTCAAGTTTTGCTCTGAAAACTCCGTTCGGGATCATGTCAAGCAAGGTTTTACCACAAGTCCATCTTAGCATCCTCAGTTCAGCCACCTCTACCCTGTTAGCATGAGCCTTCGAGATGGGCCAACATTCAGAGCCGTACAGAATAGCTGGTCTAATCGCCACCTTATAAAATCTTCCCTTTAACTTTAAGGGGATCTTCCTGTCACAAAGAACTCCCGACGCCGCCCTCCATCTCGCCCACCCCGCTCTGATCCGGTGGGTTACGTCCTCATCTATCCTCCCTGATTTGTGTATCCTCGATCCCAGGTATCTAAAAGACTCCTTGGGTGGCAGGATCTGATCACCGATCTGGACATCAATTCCTTCGCGATGACCTGTGTCGATCCTCCCAAAATCACATCTCAGGTATTCAGTCTTCTCTCTGCTCACCCGAAGACCATGGTCTTCAAGAGCCTCCCTCCAGCGCTCAAGTTTGATGTTTAATCCTTCCGCCGATTCTGCTACCAACACAATGTCATCAGCAAAAATCATGTTCCACGGGATGCCCTCTTGGACCCCACGAGATAACTCATCTAGAAACAAGGCGAAAAGGTAAGGGCTAATGGCAGATCCCTGGTGGAGGCCAACTTCCACAGGGAAAAACTAAGAGATCCCCACTGTGGAGCGTACACGAGTCTTAGCTCCCTCGTACATATCCATAATGACACTCACATATCTCTTTGGGGTTTCCTTTGTCGATAAGAGTTCTCCAAATCAACTCGCGTGAGACACTATCGTAAGCCTTTTCAAGGTCAAGGAACGCCATATGCAAGTCCTTTTGCCTTTCTCTATACTTCTCCATGAGACTTCTGAGAAGATGAATGGCCTCAATCGAGGACCTTCCTGGCATAAAACCAAATTGGTTTTCTGACACCCTCGTCTCCCTTCTCAACCTTCTCTCAATAACTCTCTCCCAAAGCTTCATGGTGTGGCTAAGAAGCTTAATGCCCCTATAATTGCTACACACTTGAACATCCCCCTTATTCTTGTAGATGGGGATGACTTCACTGAGTCTCCATTCTTCTGGCATCCTATCCTCGAAAAAGATCTTGTTGAAGAGGCAGGTCAACCAATCTAACCCCTCATCCCCCAGACACTTCCAAGCTTCAATGGGGATTTGGTCGGGCCCTACCAACTTGTTTCTTCCCATCTTCTGTAGTGCTACCTTCACTTCTGATTGGCTAATCCTCGAGTAGTAGCACTCATTTCGGCTAGAATGATGACCAATAACCTCTTTCGAAAAGTCAAAAAAAACCTTACATTGTACAAAAAAATTAACTTCGATATCTTAAATCAAGAAAAAACATATCGAGTGCCTTACATTTAATTCGCCTAAAGTGTGGTACCTTTTGGTGCGGATTTGCACTATTTTGATACACAAAACTATTAAATCAAGAAACACATCAGTTTAACCATGATCAAAATTCACCAAAACATAACTGAAATACAACAACATTACCCGCTAAGAAGAAAGAACAATGTAGCAGTAATCAAGACAAGAAAAGTGACATGAAGCACCAAAGTTGAGTCACTTGAAGAAAATGCTAAACCCAACATAGCACAAAGACAAATACCCAACATTAAAAATGATACTTTTAATGTATTCCATGTTGGACCCTGTTATCAAAATCAACCAAAAGAAAATACACTAGTTAGTAATTATTCATATAAAATAATAAATTAAAATTTGGAAAGTGGGCTAACGTTAACACCAGGGGCTAAGGCTCCAACAAAAACAGCTGTTGCTGATGAAACATGTTCTGGTTCTGATTGTTTGACATCCATTATGGGTTTTTATTATTTGATTAGGGGTTTATTGTAAGTTGTGAGGTAGAATAACTATGAATCTTTTGGAGAAAATTGTGGTTTAAAACATGAATGTTTGGAAGCAAATCGATTATAGTGTGATTTGATTTTGTTTGGAGTAGAGTCTTATTGGGAATTTTGACCATGAACTAAAGGGGTGTTTGGGTGTTAACAATAATTTGGGTGTGTTTGGGATTTTATTTAGTGGGAAAGTAAACAAAAAAAAAAAAAAAAAAATGAACAAGAAAAGAACAATATTGGGGTGACCAAAGTTCAGCTTTGAATCGATTTTTTAGCTAAAGCAAATACTGTAAAAAATTCGGGTGACCAAAGTTGTAGCAACTCGTATTTTCTTGGTCATTACTTGTCCATAAACTCAAAGCAAGTTAATTTGAATATTTAAATATTTACTTTAACGTATAACCGTTAGGTTAAATCACATAAACCGAAAAACACATTTAACGTAAACCGGCAATAAACTAAGTTTAGTCTCTACGTCAACTATGTGTCATGTGACTTTTATAATCATGTTTTATAAGTCTGTGCATTTTATTTTAGATTTTATAGCAGGTAGGTTACCCAACTTTGCAATTTTGTTCGCCTAAGTTATCTAACTAATTTTTTGTTCAATTTGGTTACTGGACTATCCTTACCGAGCATAAAGGTTACCCAACCTTTTTTTACTTCTGATACTCGGTATACTCGGTTTCCATCTACGCTACCAGCTGACCTTTTTTTTTCTTTTTTTTTTTTAATTTAAAACATTTTTATAAAAGAAGTATTAATCCCAATAAATAAAAACTAATACTTTATAAAAACCCTAATCCCCCTTTTCACACACACACTCAATTCGCGAAATATATTAACACACTCCAACCCTAAAAATCTAAAAGTATCAAGTTGATTGAATCCGGTCGTCATCTTCACAAAGAAGTATTAACTCACTCCCAATAATTGATTGTTGAAGTACAATTATTCTGCTTTTGTTGTGAAAAATTAGGGCTTTTGATTAAAAATTAGGGTTTTAATGTCAGAACTTTGGAACTTTCGATTAACCTTTATCTTGTTTGATATTTGTCACAGATGGCATCGTCATCTCAATCTTCAAGTTTTGTGATAAACTTCCATCGTGGTGGTTCATTTGCAAGAAACCAGCTTACCTATGACTTTGAAATCCTCTCAAAGGTAGAAAATGTTGATCTTTCTTCCATGGACTTTGCTGGATTAGTTAGATTCATAGGAAATGAATTTTCAGGTGATGTTAAAAGTTTGTTTTATTTGCTTCTTGGGAAAGATTTGGATAGTGGTTTAAGGTCTTTAAAGTCTGATTTTGATTTAAAGGATTGTGTAGAATGTGGTACAAAAAATGCATGTGTTTTGGATATTTATCTGTAAAGTTCTGTGTTTGAGTTGAGGTAACTTCTCAAGTAGATGATAGTGATAGTGAACTAGAAGATGATCTTTATGATTATTTTAGTGATGATGATAGTGATACAGCCTCTGTTGATCATTTGTCTGATCATGAGGAAGAGGTATTTGAAATTAGGACTCAAAAGGCAGCCCTAAACCTAGGAAGAAATGTAACACCCCCGAAAATCTTAATGACAGCGAAAGACTAATTCGGGTGTTACTCGAATGGAGATCATAGTCAATAATTATATAAAACGACTCGAAAGAGACGTTTTATTAAAAGTAGTTATCATTCATCGAAAACTCATAGTTGTTCCAAAACGTTGTAAATTGTTCAAGTGTTTTTCCCAAAAGAAAGATCATGAGTTTGAAAGAAATGACAACTTTTATGTTTTACACCACCAGATAAGCCTTGCTATGCCCCACTTCGCGCCTTGGTCATAATCTTCACAGATTACCTGGGATAACATGCTTAAAAAGGTCAACAAAAATGTTGAGTGAAATTCATAGGTTTCAAATAAGTTGAACACAAGTATAAGAGCATGATCATTGTAAACTAACAATATCATAAAGAAAAATCACAGATTATTATGCGCTAAGCTCATGCAACCAATACTCAACTGCATACACCGAATTACTAGTGTACGTAAGTTTGCCCCAAAGGAGGTAATAGCCAATTACCTAAAGAAATTCAAATATGGTGCGCCCCGGTTATTTCTCTATAACCGAAACAGGGTCGTTAATCCCCATAGTACTATTCACGATATCTGCGTTCACTCGCGGTGACTAATGGTTCATGATCAGGGGACTAATTGCTTAATACTTAGGCAGTACCAATAATCAAGAAGCGAACATTTATGAAAATCCTTGTGTTCTAGTTTAGAGCATGTATCTCCCTCGCGGGGTTTGCAAAAATAAGTAAAGCGGGCTATGAACTCACCTTGATGATATGAACAAGCACAAACAGATCAATATGTAGTGGAGGTTCCAAACCGAAACCTAAAATGATGAGATGGTGAGTCTCAGTATGATGAACATTTTGGTTCGCGACCAAAATAATAGAGCATTGAATATTCTTATATTCAATAGATCATGGATTGTCCAATCCATAGTGTCGTGCGTGCGTGCTTAACATTTTAAGTTAATTTACGTGCTACATTGTCTTATTTAATGATCCTCACTTACGCATAAGTGAAATGTTTTTCCCCGCGTGTGATCTTAATAGATTTGTTGAGTATTTTAACTTGTTTTGATTCCCGTCGTTTATCGGATTATACATATATATATATATTATTATATATATATATTATAATATATATATATATATATATAAATATATATATATATATATATATATATATATATATATATATATAAATTTCTAATAATTTGTTTATAATATATATATATATATATATAGATATATATATATATAATATATATATACTCATATAGGAAATATGTTGGATATCCGAAAATAATATACTCATATAATCAAAATACTCGTTTTTACGAAGTTACGATAAGATTATAAGTTTTTCTAAACTTTTCCCGAATTTACACCTTTTTTACCTCGAGTACGAAAAGTATGAGTTTAGTCCCTCAAGTTTGAGTTATTTACACTTTCTACCCAAAATGTATTTTATATCAACACTTTCAGATTTTGATAGTTTTACCCTTGAGAAAACTAATTTTACGAAAACAGCCCTCAAAGATTTGTTTTAACACGTTTAGACAATAGGTTTTCCAAGTTTACACTTTTCACCCAAACATATATTATAACTAGTTTTAGCATATTACAAGATTGGTCCTTGTGGTTTTTATACGTGTACATGCACGTGAAATCATACCCTTACACTTTCGAAAATGGCCATATTAGCCCTTAGGCTTTTCATGCACCTTTATATACGTTTAAAATCAGGAGAGATGCTAGACCCACAAAAAAATGTTTCACAAAAGAAATCCACAAAATGAGGTGGAGGTATTTGATTGGTACAAAAGAGAAAAGAGAGAGACCCACACCAAAATGCACCAATCAAATACTCCACCTTATTTTGTAGATTCTATTTTGTGGAACATCTTTTTTGTGGGTCTATCACCCCTCTAAAATCAGACCCTTTAACTTTTAAAAAGTTACGGTTTTAACCCAAGGACAACATAATTTGCAAATTAAGTCCGAAATATAGTTTTAATAAACGAAAACTTTACAAAACGATTACAACTTATTTCTGACTTATTTTTAGTGCTTATTGGCTTATTATCACGATATCTGCGTTCACTCGCGGTAACTAATGGTTCATGATCAGGGGACTAATGGCTTAATACTTAGGCAGTGCCAATAATCAAGAAGCGAACATTTATGAAAATCCTTGTGTTCTAGTTTAGAGCATGTATCTCCCTCGCGGGGTTTGCAAAATAAAGTAAAAGCGACCTATGAACTCACCTTGATGATATGAACAAGCACAAACAGATCAAGCACAATGTAGCGGAGGTTCCAAACCGAAACCTAAAAATGATGAGATGGCGAGTCTCAGTATGATGAACATTTTGGTTCGCGACCAAAATAATAGAGCATTGAATATTCTTATTCAATAGATCATTGGATTGTCCAATCCAATAGTGTGCGTGCGTGCTTAACATTTTAAGTTAATTTACGTTCTACATTGTCTTATTTAATGATCCTCACTTACGCATAAGTGAAATGTTTTTCCCCGCCGTTGTGATCTTAATAGATTTGTTGAGTATTTTAACTTGTTTTGATTCCCCGTGCGTTTTATCGGATTATATATATATATATATATATATATATATATATATATATATATATATATATATATATATATATATATATAATATTTCTAATAATTTGTTTTATATATATATATATACTCATATAGGAAATATGTTGGATATCCGAAAATAATATACTCATATAATCAAAATACTCGTTTTACGAAGTTTACGATAAGATTATAAGTTTTCTAAACTTTTCCCGATTACACCTTTTTACCCTCGAGTTACGAAAAGTATGAGTTTAGTCCCTCAAGTTTGAGTTATTTACACTTTCTACCCAAAATGTATTTTATATCAAAACTTTCAAATTTTGATAGTTTTACCCCTTGAGAAAACTACTTTTACAAAAATAGCCCTCAAAGATTTGTTTTAACACGTTTAGACAATAGGTTTTCCAAGTTTACACTTTTCACCCAAACATATATTATAACTAGTTTTAGCATATTACAAGATTGGTCCTTGTGGTTTTATACGTGTACATGCACGTGAAATCATACCCTTACACTTTCGAAAATGGCCATATTAGCCCTTAGGCTTTTCATGCACCTTTATATACGTTTAAAATCAGGAGAGATGCTAGACCCACAAAAAAATGTTTCACAAAAGAAATCCACAAAATGAGGTGGAGGTATTTGATTGGTACAAAAGAGAAAAAGAGAGAGACCCCACACCAAAATGCACCAATCAAATACCCCCACTTATTTGTAGATTTCTTTTGTGGAACATTTTATGTGGGTCTATCACCACTCTAAAATCAGACCCTTTAACTTTTAAAAAGTTACGGTTTTAACCAAGGACAACATAATTTGCAAATTAAGTCCGAAATATAGTTTAATAAAAACGAAAACTTTACAAAACGATTACAACTTATTTCTAACTTATTTTTAGTGCTTATTGGCTTATTATCACGATATCTGCGTTCACTCGCGGTGACTAATGGTTCATGATCAGGGGACTAATGGCTTAATACTTAGGCAGTACCAATAATCAAGAAGCGAACATTTATGAAAATCCTTGTGTTCTAGTTTAGAGCATGTATCTCCCTCGCGGGGTTTGCAAAATAAAGTAAAAGTGAGGCTATGAACTCACCTTGATGATATGAACAAGCACAAACAGGTCAAGAACAATGTAGCGGAGGTTCCAACCCGAAACCTAAAAATGATGAGATGGTGAGTCTCAGTATGATGAGCATTTTGGTTCGCGACCAAAATAATAGAGCATTGAATATTCTTATTTAATAGATCATTGGATTGTCAATCCAATAGTGTGTGTGCGTGCTTAACATTTTAAGTTAATTTACGTGCTACATTGTCTTATTTAATGATCCTCACTTACGCATAAGTGAAATGTTTTCCCCTCGTTGTGATCTTAATAGATTTGTTGAGTATTTTAACTTGTTTAGATTCCTCGTGCGTTTTATGGATTATATATATATATATATATATATATATATATATATATATATATATATATATATATAATTATTTCTAATAATTTGTTTATATATATATATATATACTCATATAGGAAATATGTTGGATATCCGAAAATAATATACTCATATAATCAAAATACTCGTTTTTATGAAGTTACGATAAGTTTAAGTTTTCTAAACTTTCCCGAATTTACACCTTTTTTACCCTCGAGTTACGAAAAGTATGAGTTTAGTCCCTCAAGTTTGAGTTATTTACACTTTCTACCCAAAATGTATTTTATATCAAAACTTTCAGATTTTGATAGTTTTACCCCTTGAGAAAACTACTTTTACAAAAATAACCCTCAAAGATTTGTTTTAACACGTTTAGACAATAGGTTTTCCAAGTTTACACTTTTTACCCAAAAATATATTATAACTAGTTTTAGCATATTACAAGATTGGTCCTTGTGGTTTTTATACGTGTACATGCACGTGAAATCATACCCTTACATTTTCGAAGATGGCCATATTAGCCCTTAGGCTTTTCATGCACCTTTATATACGTTTAAAATCAGGAGAGATGCTAGACCCACAAAAAATGTTTCACAAAAGAAATCCACAAAATGAGGTGGAGGTATTTGATTGGTACAAAAGAGAAAAGAGAGAGACCCCACACCAAAATGCACCAATCAAATACCTCCACCTTATTTTGTAGATTTCTTTTGTGGAACATTTTTTGTTGGTCTATCACCCCTCTAAAAAAGACCCTTTAACTTTTAAAAAGTTACGGTTTTAACCCGAGGATAACACAATTTGCAAATTAAGTCCGAAATATAGTTTTAATAAACGAAAACTTTACAAAACAATTACAACTTATTTCTAACTTATTTTTAGTGCTTATTGGCTTATTATCACGATATCTGCGTTCACTCGCGGTGACTAATGGTTCATGATCAGGGGACTAATGGCTTAATACTTAGGCAGTACCAATAATCAAGAAGCGAACATTTATGAAAATCCTTGTGTTCTAGTTTAGAGCATGTATCTCCCTCGCGGGGTTTGCAAAATAAAGTAAAAGCGACCTATGAACTCACCTTGATGATATGAACAAGCACAAACAGATCAAGCACAATGTAGCGGAGGTTCCAAACCGAAACCTAAAAATGATGAGATGGCGAGTCTCGGTAAATGAACATTTTGGTTACCGACAAATAATAGAGCATTGAATATTCTTATTCAATAGATCATTGGATTGTCCAATCCAATAGTGTGCGTGCGTGCTTAACATTTTAAGTTAATTTACGTGCTACATTGCCTTAATTAATGATCCTCACTTACGCATAAGTGAAATGTTTTTCCCCGCCGTTGTGATCTTAATAGATTTGTTGAGTATTTTAACTTGTTTAAATTTCCCGTGTGTTTTATCGGATTATATATATATATATATATATATATATATATATATATATATATATATATATATATATATATATATATATATATATATATATATATATATATATATATATATATATATATATATATATATATATATATATATATATATACTCATATAGGAAATATGTTGGATATCCGAAAATAATATACTCATATAATCAAAATACTCGTTTTTACGAAGTTACGATAAGATTATAAGTTTTTCTAAACTTTTCCCGAATTTACACCTTTTTTACCCTCGAGTTACGAAAAGTATGAGTTTAGTCCCTCAAGTTTGAGTTATTTACACTTTCTACCCAAAATGTATTTTATATCAAAACTTTCAGATTTTGATAGTTTTACCCCTTGAGAAAACTACTTTTACAAAAATAGCCCTCAAAGATTTGTTTTAACACGTTTAGACAATAGGTTTTCCAAGTTTACACTTTTCACCCAAACATATATTATAACTAGTTTTAGCATATTACAAGATTGGTCCTTGTGGTTTTTATACGTGTACATGCACGTGAAATCATACCCTTACACTTTCGAAAATGGCCATATTAGCCCTTAGGCTTTTCATGCACCTTTATATACGTTTAAAATCAGGAGAGATGCTAGACCCACAAAAAATGTTTCACAAAAGAAATCCACAAAATGAGGTGGAGGTATTTGATTGGTACAAAAGAGAAAAGAGAGAGACCCCACACCAAAATGCACCAATCAAATACCTCCACCTTATTTTGTAGATTTCTTTTGTGGAACATTTTTTGTGGGTCTATCACCCCTCTAAAATCAGACCCTTTAACTTTTAAAAAGTTACGGTTTTAACCCAAGGACAACATAATTTGCAAATTAAGTCCGAAATATAGTTTTAATAAACGAAAACTTTACAAAACGATTACAACTTATTTCTAACTTATTTTTAGTGCTTATTGGCTTATTATCACGATATCTGCGTTCACTCGCGGTGACTAATGGTTCATGATCAGGGGACTAATTGCTTAATACTTAGGCAGTACCAATAATCAAGAAGCGAACATTTATGAAAATCCTTGTGTTCTAGTTTAGAGCATGTATCTCCCTCGCGGGGTTTGCAAAATAAAGTAAAAGCGACCTATGAACTCACCTTGATGATATGAACAAGCACAAACAGATCAAGCACAATGTAGCGGAGGTTTCAAACCGAAACCTAAAAATGATGAGATGGCGAGTCTCAGTATGATGAACATTTTGGTTCGCGACCAAAATAATAGAGCATTGAATATTCTTATTCAATAGATCATTGGATTGTCCAATCCAATAGTGTGCGTGCGTGCTTAACATTTTAAGTTAATTTACGTGCTACATTGTCTTATTTAATGATCCTCACTTACGCATAAGTGAAATGTTTTTCCCCGCCGTTGTGATCTTAATAGATTTGTTGAGTATTTTAACTTGTTTTGATTCCCCGTGCAGTTTATCGGATTATATATATATATATATATATATATATATATATATATATATATATATATATATAATTATTTCTAATAATTTGTTTATATATATATATATATATATATATATACTCATATAGGAAATATGTTGGATATCCGAAAATAATATACTCATATAATCAAAATACTCGTTTTTACGATGTTACGATAAGATTATAAGTTTTTCTAAACTTTTCCCGAATTTACACCTTTTTACCCTCGAGTTCTGAAAAGTATGAGTTTAGTCCCTCAAGTTTGAGTTATTTACACTTTCTACCCAAAATGTATTTTATATCAAAACTTTCAGATTTTGATAGTTTTACCCCTTGAGAAAACTACTTTTACAAAAATAGCCCTCAAAGATTTGTTTTAACACGTTTAGACAATAGGTTTTCCAAGTTTACACTTTTCACCCAAACATATATTATAACTAGTTTTAGCATATTACAAGATTGTTCCTTGTGGTTTTTATACGTGTACATGCACGTGAAATCATACCCTTACACTTTCAAAAATGGCCATATTAGCCCTTAGGCTTTTCATGCACCTTTATATACGTTTAAAATCAGGAGAGATGCTAGACCCACAAAAAAATGTTTCACAAAAGAAATCCACAAAATGAGGTGGAGGTATTTGATTGGTACAAAAGAGAAAAGAGAGAGACCCCACACCAAAATGCACCAATCAAATACCTCCACCTTATTTTGTAGATTTCTTTTGTGGAACATTTTTTGTGGGTCTATCACCCCTCTAAAATCAGACCCTTTAACTTTTAAAAGTTACGGTTTTAACCCAAGGACAACATAATTTGCAAATTAAGTCCGAAATATAGTTTTAATAAACGAAAACTTTACAAAACGATTACAACTTATTTCTAACTTATTTTTAGTGCTTATTGGCTTATTATCACGATATCTGCGTTCACTCGCGGTGACTAATGGTTCATGATCAGGGGACTAATTGCTTAATACTTAGGCAGTACCAATAATCAAGAAGCGAACATTTATGAAAATCCTTGTGTTCTAGTTTAGAGCATGTATCTCCCTCGCGGGGTTTGCAAAATAAAGTAAAAGCGACCTATGAACTCACCTTGATGATATGAACAAGCACAAACAGATCAAGCACAATGTAGCGGAGGTTCCAAACCGAAACCTAAAAATGATGAGATGGCGAGTCTCAGTATGATGAACATTTTGGTTCGCGACCAAAATAATAGAGCATTGAATATTCTTATTCAATAGATCATTGGATTGTCCAATCCAATAGTGTGCGTGCGTGCTTAACATTTTAAGTTAATTTACGTGCTACATTGTCTTATTTAATGATCCTCACTTACGCATAAGTGAAATGTTTTTCCCCCGTTGTGATCTTAATAGATTTGTTGAGTATTTTAACTTGTTTAGATTCCCCGTGCGTTTTATCGGATTATATATATATATATATATATATATATATATATATATATAATTATTTCTAATAATTTGTTTATATATATATATATATATATATATATATACTCATATAGGAAATATGTTGGATATCCGAAAATAATATACTCATATAATCAAAATACTCGTTTTTACGATGTTACGATAAGATTATAAGTTTTTCTAAACTTTTCCCGAATTTACACCTTTTTTACCCTCGAGTTACGAAAAGTATGAGTTTAGTCCCTCAAGTTTGAGTTATTTACACTTTCTACCCAAAATGTATTTTATATCAAAACTTTCAGATTTTGATAGTTTTACCCCTTGAGAAAACTACTTTTACAAAAATAGCCCTCAAAGATTTGTTTTAACACGTTTAGACAATAGGTTTTCCAAGTTTACACTTTTCACCCAAACATATATTATAACTAGTTTTAGCATATTACAAGATTGTTCCTTGTGGTTTTTATACGTGTACATGCACGTGAAATCATACCCTTACACTTTCGAAAATGGCCATATTAGCCCTTAGACTTTTCATGCACGTTTATATACGTTTAAAATCAGGAGAGATGCTAGACCCACAAAAAATGTTTCACAAAAGAAATCCACAAAATGAGGTGGAGGTATTTGATTGGTACAAAAGAGAAAAGAGAGAGACCCCACACCAAAATGCACCAATCAAATACCCCCACCTTATTTTGTAGATTTCTTTTGTGGAACATTTTTTGTGGGTCTATCACCCCTCTAAAATCAGACCCTTTAACTTTTAAAAAGTTGCGGTTTTAACCCAAGGACAACATAATTTGCAAATTAAGTCCGAAATATAGTTTTAATAAACGAAAACTTTACAAAACGATTACAACTTATTTCTAACTTATTTTTAGTGCTTATTGGCTTATTATCACGATATCTGCGTTCACTCGCGGTGACTAATGGTTCATGATCAGGGGACTAATGGCTTAATACTTAGGCAGTACCAATAATCAAGAAGCGAACATTTATGAAAATCCTTGTGTTCTAGTTTAGAGCATGTATCTCCCTCGCGGGGTTTGCAAAATAAAGTAAAAGCGAGGTTCCAAACCGAAACCTAAAAATGATGAGATGGCGAGTCTCAGTAAATGAACATTTTGGTTCATGACCAAAATAACGAGAGCATGAATATTCTTATTCAATAGATCATTGGATTGTCCAATCCAATAGTGTGCGTGCGTGCTTAACATTTTAAGTTTATTTACGTGCTACATTGTCTTATTTAATAATCTTCACTTACGCATAAGTGAAATGTTTTTCCCTCATTATGATCTTAATAGATTTGTTGAGTATTTTAACTTGTTTAGATTCCCTATGCGTTTTATGGATTATATATATATATATATATATATATATATATATATATATATATATATATATAATTATTTCTAATAATTTGTTTATATATATATATATATATATACTCATATAGGAAATATGTTGGATATCCGAAAATAATATACTCATATAATCAAAATACTCGTTTTTTAAAGTTCGATAAGATTATAAGTTTTTTCTAAACTTTTCCCGAATTTACACCTTTTTTACCCTCGAGTTACGAAAAGTATGAGTTTAGTCCCTCAAGTTTGAGTTATTTACACTTTCTACCCAAAATGTATTTTATATCAAAACTTTCAGATTTTGATAGTTTTACCCCTTGAGAAAACTACTTTTACAAAAATAGCCCTCAAAGATTTGTTTTAACATGTTTAGACAATAGGTTTTCCAAGTTTACACTTTTCACCCAAACATATATTATAACTAGTTTTAGCATATTACAAGATTGTTCCTTGTGGTTTTTATATGTGTACATGCACGTGAAATCATACCCTTACACTTTCGAAAATGGCCATATTAGCCCTTAGGCTTTTCATGCACCTTTATATACGTTTAAAATCAGGAGAGATGCTAGACCCACAAAAAAATGTTTCACAAAAGAAATCCACAAAATGAGGTGGAGGTATTTGATTGGTACAAAAGAGAAAAGAGAGAGACCCCACACGCAATTGCACCAATCAAATACCTTCACCTTATTTTGTAGATTTCTTTTGTGAAACATTTTTTGTGGGTCTATCACCCCTCTAAAATCAGACCCTTTAACTTTTAAAAAGTTACGGTTTTAACCCAAGGACAACATAATTTGCAAATTAAGTCCGAAATATAGTTTTAATAAACGAAAACTTTACAAAACGATTACAACTTATTTCTAACTTATTTTTAGTGCTTATTGGCTTATTATCACGATATCTGCGTTCACTCGCGGTGACTAATGGTTCATGATCAGGGGACTAATGGCTTAATACTTAGGCAGTACCAATAATCAAGAAGCGAACATTTATGAAAATCCTTGTGTTCTAGTTTCGAGCATGTATCTCCCTCGCGGGGTTTACAAAATAAAGTAAAAGCGAGGCTATGAACTCACCTTGATGATATGAACAAGCACAAACAGATCAAGCACAATGTAGCGGATGTTCCAAACCGAAACCTAAAAATGATGAGATGGCCAGTCTCAGTATGATGAACATTTTGGTTCGCGACCAAAATAATAGAGCATTGAATATTCTTATTCAATAGATCATTGGATTATCCAATCCAATA